>CM060919.1:363720248-364227748 GCA_030737875.1 Allium sativum
ATTGTCTGATTTGAATCAACGAAAATTATCGTTATTTAACGATGATCGTCCAATGTGAGTAAAACTCATTAACTCTATCAGTTTATATTTTTATAAATATAATCTAGTATTGATAAATGATGATTGATTGTTGTGTGTTGATTGTTTGGTTGAATTGCTGATTTATGGGTTGAAATTATAGATAACGATATATATATATAAATCGTTAATCAAATATTGATTTTGTTTATTAGAATATTTCATGTTGAAATGAAATCGATGTTATTTATATTGTTTAACATCTGTGATGCAGGGAAACAGGTTAGAGGGATCCAACTGGATTTCTCAATATTTATAATACTATCTGTTTTCATATAGATATATGATGTGATATATAATCTGTGATTAATTATGACGACACTGGTCTTGTAATTTGGTATTTTAAATACCATAAGTGATACTGGAATGTATAAAGGGAATTTTCAAAGTGTATATTGAAAATAAAATATTGATATGAAATCAATAAAATTATAAAAGGAAATAATTATAAAATGGAAAGAATTTTATAAAGGGATATAGAATTTTATAAAAGGAGAATTTTACACTAGGAAGATTTACACCCGTGCTTCGCATACGGGTATAACACGATATTGATTTAAGGTAGATATTGAATAAAAATCCGTTTTAACATATATAAATTGGAAAGACAAATTTATAAATGATGTTTATGAATTAATTGGATATAGAAATCTGAATTTATTTAGAGGGGTGAAAATCGTTTTTAACACCGATGTTTTAAATGGAATTTGAACTTAGCATTTTTAAAGGGAATCAAATCAGATTTTAGTGTTAGAAGTATAAAATAAGTTTTTATACGAAAAATCTATAAATAGAAGTATGAAAAGAAATTGGATTTGGGATATTGTTTTTAAGATACGAAATCAAACTGTTTGATTATATATAGACATGTAATTCACATTCTATGTGAAAAATTAGATGAAAGTAAATATTTTACAAATAAAATATTATAAAGGAATTGGGGTTTGAATTCGGAATTCAAATGGAATTACTGAAATTAGAAACTGACTGGAAATCTGTTGAGTTGAATGGCTTTCTAGGTATCGATCTGAAGTTGGTTTCGGCCTTCGGGGTTTATGCTTGGGTAGTTGTTCTTATACTAGTTTACAGTTAGAGACTGATAGAGGTGGGAAGATATTGATGCATGAATCAGAAATGGAAACGTTTTCCAAAGTTAATAATGTGTGTTTTCTAATTTTAGAAAATAAGGAATTTAGGAATATATGGAAACGGTAAATGGGAAATTGGGAAATGAAATGATGATTGATCGATAAGATTTCCATTTGGGAATACGACCGTTGTTTGTACACATGTTTTCCTTTGATAGTTAAATCACCGACTATCAAAGATTTTGACCTTCCGTTATCAATGCGGAGAAACCGGGATCATATATATTATCTGAAAACCATTCTGTATGACATTAGCGTTGCAAATCAAATATGATGAAGATAATTGAAGATGGAGTTATGTAAGGGTTGTTCTGGCGATCCTAGGTAGAAATTGCCTAAGATGGATTTACAGAATAGTGCCTTCGGTTTGTTCGGTCCCAGGACGACCTGTATGGAAGAATGTCTGACAGAGTATATTTAATATATCGCGTAAGTTGATTTCAAACGTATTTACGATTGATGGCGGAGGAATTCGTTTCTCTTAGCTGTATACTTGTTGTATTTTTGAGGAAATCAATTGGTGATTTGGCGGGTATGACGATGTGACATTCAAAGTGAAGAAAGGCGTGGTTTGTAAAAGGATACGTTATGGCCTCTAGCCTCACAACCAGGAAATGGTATAAAATCGGGTAGGTCGCATGGCCAAGTGGTTAGCTGCCAATTAGGGTGTATTGTCACCTGGTCTAGAGAAATTCCATTTACTTCTATAATCTATTTCGTTGCTGTCCCTTTCGGGAAATGGTTGTTGATCCCAACCGTTGGTGATAATACATTCGGTACACTCAAGCGAAATGAGTGACCGGTCATGTTTAGCCTGGGTTACAAGATGTTCTTGTTGAACCCAGTGTATTCCTTTCTAAAGATACACTGTCGGAAGGTGGTCCCATACCTTGCCAGTTGGAATTCATTAACCAATAAGCGCTCGCGGTTTTTGATTGTATATTACATATGTGGAACTTGAGATGAAAGCATTCCACAAGATTGCTATTTATTTGATTTAGACATTTTTATATTATCAGAAGAGTATGGATTTTAAAAAGAAAATTTAAAAGTTAAACAAATGGTTGGAGTTTACTCACATCAGTCACATGACTGACCCGGAGTTTATTTTGTTTTGCCTAAACTCTTGGGTGCCCAAATTTGTACGGCCAGTCAAGTAGTCAGAATTTTACAGATATACTGAGAGCTGGAGCAGGAGGCTTTAGGATTATATAGCTATTGTTGTTTCTGCTGTGTTGTAAGTGTTGTACTCTGATAATAGTATTGTATATCGATACTGTTCCAAAGTTATGTTATATAATATATTTTATTCGTTCCGCTGTGTGATCCGTGTTACTCTGATGTTGTAGTGGTTGTGTTCTTCTTCTTCTTCTATTCTACTTTTCTATCTTATCTATTCTCACCCTCTAATTTCTTTCATGGACTATCCGGTGTTTTGCGGTTCTTGGGTGTTCGACATGGTGTTGTATGCCGATGTCCAAGGTCGCAAATTCCCCGGGTCGTTGCAGTGGTATCAGAGCTAAAGGTTAAGTTAATACCTTGGCTCTGTAGCGTAACTCAGTAGAAATGGGGTTAGTAATTCCCTATATTGAGTTAAGTGTATATATACGAGTGGTTTTATATTGTGGAGATTTATTGGTTGAGTTGTTTATGAGTTCTGGTCGATCAGTTTGATCCACTATTTCGGTAGGAGTTTATAAACACTCGAATACGATGAACCGACATGATATGTTTTGGAAAAGAGGGTAAATGAAATAATTTTATCCAAATTATATTTTGATATAAACAGAGTATAGATATTTGATATATTATAGTATATTCGATGTGTTGGTTGTTATTATAATCAGATAAGATTATAATTGAAATGGTTATGTAAATAACCAATTAAAATTCGTATAAGTGTTACGAAATGAATTAAATCATAATTTAAACCAGAATTTAAATCTAAAACTTTGGGGTTTGGAAAGGTGTTTGTAAATGGATTTGGATTAAGATATGAAAATTTAAAAATCTTGGGAGATTTTAAATTGTTTTACAAACATTGGAAGAATATTTTAAAACAATTTCAAAGTGGAAATGTTTAGAAACGATTTTGAAAAGTAATATAGTATTGAACTCACTTCGATTGCTAGAAAATAAATTCCGATGATGACAGCTGCATCATCGGTGTTCATTTTCAAGTTTCTAAGTGACGGATTACTACCAAAGATTTTGTTTTGAGTAAAACAAGTTGTTTGATGCTCCGAAATGAATATTTCGATTTCTGAAAAGGGTATGTTGTTTGAAACTCCTAAAACCAGATTGTTTGAATTGAAAACGAATTTAAATTGAAAGGTATGAATGTGAATTGAAATTGAATTAAAGCCAAACGTGGAAATTAAATAGAAATTTGTGGAAGCAAATATGAATTGGAACCAATTAATTGGAGATTGAATTGGAATATAATATATCAAATAGAATCAGATTTTGAATTATGAGATAGGAATCTGAAATGGTATTGGATTGGTGAGTTAGAGTTTGAAATCGAGAATGGAACTCGAGTTTGAAATGAGATTTGGTTTGGATATAAGCGAATGGTTGTGTTGAAGAAAAAGGTGATTTGAGTTTGATTGGGATAACATTTGTATATGTTGAATTAGTTGCAGATGTGAAAGATGGAATGATATGCCCGATAAAAAGGTACAAGTTTACATTTCTATTGGGTATGAGATTTATGAGCCGAATTGGCAAGCCGCTTGGCAGTTTGATTTTCTTTTGGGTTGGAGAAGGCCTAGAGAGGCGAGTGGTAGTTATACCGATTGAGCCGTACAAAGGAGGTGCTAGCGAAATTTTTCGAAAATTTAGGGTGTTAGAAAATTTTCAGGATTTATGAAAATATTCTTAATAGAAATAAATTAATATTTTAATGGATATTAAGTTGATAAGTAAAACAAATAATTTTAACCCAGTTAATAGGGTTTGTTTTCTACCTTAATAATTTCGAGGACAAAATTATTTTAAGGGGGGAAGAATGTAACGACCCGTATTTTTACGGTATTATAAATAATTTATTTAATTTTTTAGATAATGGTTTAGTAATTTATAATGACCAAAATTAAATAATATTGAATATTTAATTAAAATAAATAATAGAGCAATATATTTAATTTTCGAAATAGTCGGAAATAGTGGAATTCACAATATTGTGTGAATTGGATCATTTATAATATATAATTCAGTATATAGTTGAATTATAATAATGAATATATTATTTAAATGAAGTTTGAATGTATAATTATATTATAATTATCGAGCTCGAAGTGGTGCGGAAGTTCATTATTTGGCGTTTCGAACTTTAAACGAATATACAAAATCCGTTTTAAGCCAGATTTCTGAGAAACAAGAAACGTTCGGAGCTATTGAAGTATATTTTTCTAATAGAAGAGAAAAATCGTAATTTCGTCGTGTAGATTGTGAGTTGTGTCCAAATCAAATTTTCGAAAAGTCGCTATGGAATTCCTTTATAATTATAATGATTTATTTATATTATAAAAGGATTTTTTAATATAAATTGGATATCGATTTAACCCGGATTTGGAATATCGAGTTATGAATCCAACTGTGTTTATTTTATAGTTGTATGTTATCCTATGTGAATATATACATGATAATATTAATTTATTAATATTAAATTTAATTATTTTTAAATATATTAATATTTAAATGGGTTTATTTAGAGCTTTAAAAATAGCCTGTTTTGCAAACGACCTCTGTTTTTGAAGAAACTAATTTTGTTGGATCCAGAATATTAAATTATTGTTAGATTCTTGTTTTCGTGATTTTTGGAGTCAGTATGTGGCCGTACGGGATTTTAATCTGAAAATAGTTGATATTTTTACTTTTAAAATACGCTATGTGAGCAAACGGACTCGGAATTCGACGATACAAGTTTCGTTCGGTCCGTAATGTCCAACTCTAGTTGTATGTCCATTTTCATGATTTTTGGATATTGTATGTGATTATAGGAATTTTTAAACAATAAATACAAAGAGCGATTGATTGAAAATGAATATAAAATCAAATAAATAAATACTATAACTACCCTATATATATAAATGTTAGCCCTTATTCACTTTTCCTCTGGTCAATCACGCAAGCCGCCACTTCTACTTTGTCTTCCCGTGAAAAAACGAGAGCTTCAAAAATCATAACAATTCATATATAACTCTTTAAATCATGAAATATATATGTATGTATTCGTATACTAGTTCTCTTCAACATGGTATAGCTTTTATAGGGTTCGAACCTCATTTTGTATCGCTGGTTTTAGTACATCGCGGTTAGGGTTTATATTGCTGAAGGATTTAAGCACTGCTTCGCGAAACTGATATAGTGATTGAGTTTGTGGTGCGATTTGGAGTTTATAGGGAAGATTGTGGTGTAGTCCTTGAAAATTGGTGTTGATAGTTACTGTACAGTACTGGGGAGAGCGCGAGTTCAGGTCTTGGAAGAAGCCGTCGAGTATTGAAATGTTGCGATGAGTGCGTATAGGAATCCGAGGCAAGAGCTTTGATTGTGGTAATTTTGGGAGATTGTGTGATTATTATTTTCAGATGTTTTACTGTGTGGTGCGATTTAGGGTGCGATGACGGAAACTGAAGGAGGGCGTCGAGCACGATGGGGCGGATATGATTTCATAAAGGAGCTGATGGCGAGTGTTGTGATGATTTTGGTGTGAAATTTAATGAAGTAAAGAAGGAGTTTGTGGCAGAGGAAGTTGCTGTAATGGTAGGGAGTGCAGACTAGTTTGTTTCAGAAGGGAAGAAGGGTTAGCTCGGCTAATCATTTGTTACGGCTAAGGGGCGATTGTAATTAACGGTGGAGTTGGGAATGAGAAACATAATGGTTTAATTAGTTGAAGTTATGTTAAATGTGGAGGGATGGATAATGGAAGGAAATTGCGGCAATGTCAGGGGAGCTTCAGGTTGCGGAATAACGTTGAGAAGGAGGAGAGCAATTTAGCAGATCGGGAGGGGAGAGCAGTTGGGCCGAAGGATTTGGTAAAAGCCCGGTTTTAAATAAATTAAAGTTAAATTTAATTTAAATAATGTATTAACTATAATTAATCATATCTTATTCATAGGTTAATGGAATTCAACAAAACAAGATCCATTGGGATCGTACGGACGACGGCTACACAATGGAACTAATTGGGAGTGAATTGGAGCTCGTTACAATTTATAGTGAAATAAATTGTTTGATCTGAATCAATGACAATTATCGTTATTTAACGATGATCGTCCAATGTGAGTAAAACTCACAAACTCTATTAGTTTATATTTTTATAAATATAATCTACTATTGATAAACGATGATTGATTGTTGTGTGTTGATTGTTTGGTTGAATTGCTGATTTATGGATTGAAATTATAGATAACGATATATATATAAATCATTAATAAAATATTGATTATGTTTATCAAAATATTTCATATTGAAATAAAATCGATGTTATTTATATTGTTTAACATCTATGATGCAGGGAAACAGGTAGGAAGGATCCAACTGGATTCCTCAATATTTATAATACAGTTTGTTTTCATATATTGTGATATATGATGTGATATATAATCTGTGATTGATAATGATGACACTGGTCTTGTTATTTGGTATTTTAAATGCCATAAGTGATACTGGAATGTATAAAGAGAATTTTCAAAGTGTATATTGAAAATAAAATATTGATATGAAATCAATAGAATTATAAAAGGAAATAACTATAAAATGGAAAGAATTTTATAAAGGGATATATTTGGAAAATGAATAGAATTTTATAAAAGGAGAATTTTACATTAGGAAGATTTACACCCGTGCTTTGCATATGGGTATAACATGATATGGATTTAAGGTAGATATTAAATAAAAATCTGTTTTAACATATATAAATTGGAAAGATAAATTATAAATTATAAATTAAATAATATATTTATCATTGGATAAATTGGATATAGAAATCTGAATTTATATAGAGGAGTGAAAAATCGGTTTTAACACCGATGTTTTAAATGGAATTTGAACTTACCATTTTTAAAGGGAAGTAAATTAGATTCTAGTGTTAGAAGTATAAAATAAGTTTTTATATGAAAAATCTATAAAAAGAAGTATGAAAATAAATTGGATATGGGATATTGTTTTTAAAATACGAAATCAAACTGTTTGATTATATATAGACATGTTATTCACATTCTATGTGAAAAATTCGATGAAAGTAAATATTTTGCAAATAGAATATTATAAAGGAATAGGGGGTTTGAATTAGGAATTTAAATGGAATTAATGAAATTAGAAACTGACTAGAAATTTGTTGAGTTGATTGGCTTTCTAGGTATCGATCTGATGTTGGTTTCGGCCTTTAGGTTTATGCTTGGGAAGTTGTTCTCTTACTAGTTCACAGTTAGAGACTGATAGAGGTGGGAAGATATTGATGCGTGAATCAGAAATGTAAATGTTTTCCAAAGTTAATAACGTATGTTTTCTAATTTTAGAAAATAAGGAATTTAGGAATATATGGAAACGGTAAATGGGAAATTGGGAAATGAAATGATGATTGATCGGTAAGATTTCCATTTGGGAATACGACCGTTGTTTGTACACATGTTTTCCTTTGATAGTCAAATCACCGACTATTAAAGATTTTGACCATTTCCGTTGTCAATATGGAGAAACCGGGATCAGATATATTATCTGAAAACCACACCGTATGACATTAGCATTGCGAATCAAATATGATGAAGATAATTAAAGATGGAGATATGCAAGGGATGTTCTGGCAATCCTAGGTAGAAATTGCCTAAGATGGATTTACATAATAGTGCCTTCGGTTTGTCCGGTCCTAGGACAAACTGTATGGAAGAATGTCTGTCAGAGTATATTTAATATATCGCTTAAGTTGATTTCGAACGTATATACGTTTGGTGGCAGAGGAATCCGTTTCTCTTAGTTGTATACCTGTTGTATTTTTGAGGAAATCAATTGGTGATTTGGCGGGTATGACGATGTGACATTCAAGTTGAAGAAAGGCGTGGTTTGTAAAAGGATATGTTATGGCCTTTAGCCTCACAACCAGAAAATGGTATAAAATCGGGTAGGTCGCATGGCTAAGTGGTTAGCTGCCAATTAGGGTGTATTGTCACCTGATCTAGAGAAATTCCATTTACTTCTATAATCTATTTCGTTGCTGTCACTTTCGGGAAACGGTTGCTGATCCCAACCGTTGGTGACAATACATTTGGTAACTCAAGCGAATTGAGCGACTGATCATGTTTAGCCTAGGTTTCAAGATGTTCTTGTTGAACCTGGTGTATTCCTCTCTAAAGTTACACTATCGGAAGGTGGTCCCATACCTTTCCAGTTGGAATTCATTAACCAATAAACGCCCGCGGTTTTTGATTGTATATTATATATGTGGAACGCGAGATGAAAGAATTCCACTAGATTGCTATTTATTTGATTTAGACATTATTATAATATCAGAAGAGTATGGATTTTAAAAAGAAATTTTAAAAGTTAAACAAATGGTTGGAGTTTACTCACATCAGTCACATGACTGACCGGAGTTTATTTTGTTTTGTTTTCCCTATACTCTTGGGTGCTCAAATTTGTACGGGCAGTCAAGTAGCCAGGATTTTACAGATATACTAAGAGCTAGAGTAGGAGGCTTCAGGATTATATAGCTATTGTTATTTCCGCTGTGTTGTAAGTGTTGTACTCTAATAATAATATTGTATACCAATACTGTTTTATTCCAAAGTTATGCTATATAATATATTTTATTCGTTCCGCTGTGAGATTCGTGTTACTCTGATGTTGTTGTAGTTGTGTTCTTCTTCTTCTTCTTCTATTCTAATTTTCTATCTTATCTATTCTCACCTTCTAATTTCTTTAATGGACTATCCGGTGTTATGCGGTTCTTAGGTGTTCGACATAGTGTTGTATGCTGATATCCAAGGTCGCAAATTCCCTGGGTTGTTACACAAAAACTCTTCTATCTTTTTTTAAAAAGAGCAATGATGATGGACCATCAAACGAACATTTAATATTAAAGCATGATTTTGCTTGGAAGGTTGATTTGGATTATGCAGTTAAGGAAATTGACTCTGCAAAGATCTGTCGTGCACAATTAAGCTAAATGTTATGTATTGCAAGTGAAATATGAATCTACTTCTGATTATTTTGATTCTTTTCTTGTGATTATTCTTTTGTAGCACTAATCAAAATTGCATTATAATTTTAAAAAAAGGTAGCTTTAAAATTAGCCCACCCTACTTAATTCCTAGGTCCGCCCTTGGTGGTAAGTTTGAGCTAGGTAGGTTTGAAGATCCCAGCATAAACAATAGTGTTTGCTAGAAACCTTTTCTAGCCTGTAAGATGCTCGACCGAATGCCAACTCCAATGCTACCTAGACTAAAACTCTTAATTCTGGAACTAATCTTTTGGCTGCTCCCCCTTGCATTGTCCCTACTCCAAATCTGTTTACCCAACAGCTCTCCCCAAATAATGGACTTCCCTCTTCACTTCTCTTTCAGGCAATGGTTATCATTTGGTGGAGCCTAATGTGATTAATGGGGTGCGACAACATTTTCCCGAGTTATTTGATGCAAGAGCTAGTTTTTGGTCTGGTTATGTGTGGGATTCTTCCTTGATCCAATGCAGTGTATATATAATCCTAGGACTCTTTATAAATGGTTATGAAACTTAAATGTGACATTAAAGCTATCTATCTTGATTCAATGTATTACTTCAAATTCTCTTCTACCAAAGAAAGCCTTCTTGTTTTGCAATCTGAGCCTTCCTTTATTGAAGGAAAACCTTATGTAGTCTCTAAATGGTCTCTATCGATATCTAGTGGTAGAGAGCATATGTTATCTATCTCGATGTGGACATACTTCTCCCAAATCCCGTTTGTTCTGCAACCTTTAATTAGTCTGAATTGGCTTACATTCCACAATGATAAATCGAGATGTTTTTATGCTAGTATGACTACCCATAATAAACTAGCTTATGTCAAAGCTCTTACTGAAATTTCCCTGAATAAGACTCTTCCCTCTTTAATAAAGGTCCAGCTTGCTGCTGACCTTGTTGTAGAAGTCAGGTTGCATTATGATTGGATTCGGATATATGTTCTGCTTGTCATTCCTTTGGTAACATTGCATCCTCTTGCAAGCCCCCTCATTGTGTTCCCTTACCAGTTAAGGTTCCCTTTCCTATACCTCCTTCCTCTCGTTGGGTCCAGAAGGTTGTACCATCTGTCCCTAATATCATACCTCCGAAGGTTACTGAGTTTGTCTATATCCCACATATTCCATTTATTACTCCCTCCGTTGTTTCTATGGAATCCATTTCTACTTCGAATTATGTGACTGATGACTGTTTGGCTATCCCTGGTGCTACATTTCTCGCTTTTTCTTGAATTCCTAATGAGAAATCTTGGGTATACACCAGTACTGACATATGATATAATCCTGAATGGAAATGTTTTTTTCTGCTTCATATCTGATGAAGTTAGTGAATAAGGATGTTTATATTACTTAATCCTAAATGAAGAGTTCTATGTTGCTCTTGATGGTAATTTGGGAGTTTAGATTAGGCATATTATAGATGATTCTTCTTGGGACATATCTCTCATTTATTTTGGTGAGACTGACCATTATATCCTGGGTTTCTCCACCTTGTTTGAAGAATTTGTTGATCCTGCCATCCCACATGTGGTTAATAGTGGCTCCTCCTTGGTTGAGGAATGATATTTCTTATCATTGCGTAACAGGCACGACACTTTCTCTTTTAGGGATGTTAATTATTTAGATGTGTTAGCGCTTAGGCTACACACATGTATGTTTCTTTTTAAGTGGCTTAGACACTACAAACATAGAATAGTTATTCTGTACATGTACAAAGCACCTGTTATCCATTTTATATAAGTGGTATGACCACTTAAAACATGCCGGCTTTGCCAGAAAATATATTTTATAAGAAAACCTACTAAGTAATATTTATAAAGAAGATTTGCAATTAATATTTGTAGTTATCCACTCTTATTTTGGGTCTTATAAAAGCCATATTTTGATTATCAGTGGGTTTTACCCTATTTAATATAATTTGAAGGAAAAAGATTTTCCATAGTGTTTTGTAAATAAACTCATACAAATAATATAAGTTTATGAATATACCTTCTAAGTGTTAAAACTATAATGCTTTGTGAATATACTTATTTTGATGAGATAAGTATATGAATATTTTAATAAATATTCTAAATGAGATTTTATAAATGTGAGATTCATTGAAAAGAGTCTTAGCTAATTTCCAAGGAAAACTAAATCACTGGATGATTGTAGTTTTATATATTTAATAGTTAAATAACCAAATATCAAATCCGGCATGTTTGGCACTTGAATGTTCAACTTGTGAGTACAAAGTATGTATTTTTGTAGATTTTTGAGGATCGAAAGTGTAGGCTATTAAATCCATAGCTTAGGTTAAGCAAACACTTAAGGCTTTGGTTGGGACACTCATTTGTGATAGGATAAGCGAGATTGTATGATGAGTTTGATTGTGTGTGCGTGTGCATATGTGTGTGTGTGTACATATATATATATATACATATATATATATATATATATATGAGCGTGTATTTGTTAATATATATACAATATCTTCCATTGTGTTGTTTTATTGGTAAAGTTAGATTTTAAGTTTTGATCAACGCGTTTCGAGTTATTGATAAGAATCTAAAACAGTTGAATAAATTCAATTCACATACTATTGTTTTTAGAATTTGGTAAACGAAAGAATTTTACCAATGTTCTATATTAGTATATACAAGAAATTTTCTCAAATTTATTATATTTATTTTTTATGTTTTGATTGTTATGGAATGGTAATATTTAATTATTATTGTTAACCTGCCATTTTATGAGGTTGTTACACATTAGATTACAATGCATGAACTTCACAACCATTAAAACGAGTAGACCGAAAGGTAATCATATCGCTAGGGAATCAAGTATAGGAAAAGATATGGAAGTATGAATAAATGGATTCACTTGAATAGCAATAAGATATGAAAGTATGTATAAATGGATTCACCTGAATAACACTATAGAATCAAATAAGTGCGAAAAAGAATCAGGCAGTGATTGACAAAGATCTGGAGCAAAGAAACTTTTACTTAAAACCTCAACAAATTACATTGATAATTCAAACACCAAAGGGAAACTTGAGGAAACAAGCACATAGAAGCAAAGAAACAACACAAGGGGAATCGCCTAAGGGGTCACTTCTTGATTGGGTTTAAACCCCGGGATGGGTACTGATCCCTTCCCTTTAAATTGGGGCTATCTGGGACTTACTTCTGGGACTCATTTGTTTTTATTTGGAGGGTTCCTACGAAGTTTTAGGCCAATCTAACATTTTCTTTAGCTATAAATAGAGGACCTTAGGGACTCAAATGGGATCTTCTTCTTCTCTCCTTGAGGAAGTTATGCCATTCCTTTGAGTCAACAACACCTTCTTCTCCCTACATTCATACAAATAAACTACTATACTTTTAACCTACAATGTAATAAAGGATTAGTTCAAGTGGACTTAAGGTAGAGTTTGTCGAAGCACTACAAAATTTGTGTGCACTTTATTATTTTCTTACTTTTCTTTGACTGAATATGTGATTGCAATCTTACATAAACTTATCTTAGTGTTAATGCTTGTTTGGCAAAAAATAAGTCTAACATTTTCATGCCAGGCAGGCGTGACTTGAACTAAAGACTTAGGAATTTGAATCTATGAAAACTTGGAAAAGGATAACAATGGCTAAGATGTGAAGAATTGGAGCTTAAGATGAGGAACGGGAAGTAGTGGGCGTTAGGAAGCTTCCTAAAGAGGAGATGGATAATACAATGAACTAAGTACAAACTAGATTGGAGCAACAAGAAGACATGCTAGGGAGAGGGGAGAAGATTATGCATAATTTCCTCTGCTAAATCAGACAAACTACTTGAGCTGGAAACCATAATCTATGTGTTGGAATTAAAGTTGTTGCACAAGGGAATGGATCTCAGCACCCGGGACCAACACCTAAAGAAAACATGTCAGTTAGTGTTGACTCCTCTCAAGGGTTCATACCCGATCCTTCACCAACCAAGGACATGGCCTATATGCAATTTCGAGCAACTTCTAATCAACTTGGAGTATGGAACTTAGGAATTAGAGTAGTTAGAGTGGATGTTAAAGCAGTGAAAACTCGTCAAGGGATTAGTCTGGATCAACCAGTGGCAAACTTCCCTTAGGGGGATTGGATTAGAGGTGAAGACACTAAAGAGATTAGCACTAGTTCCTTGAACCGTGGGGGCATGCCCCTAGGTCTGGTAGATACAGGCGTAGGTAGATATATGGCTAATATTGCACTACTCCCTTGAACCTTAGGGGAATACCCCTAGGTCTGGTAGATGCAGGTGTAGGCAGATCTGTGGCTAATACTTATGTACAAATGGAAGGAGTTGTGACACCCTACGCCCGTTAAAGTCACTCTTTATCAGACGCATTAAGTTTCGTGAAGCATTATAGGTAAACGAAAACAGAAAACATTACAAGACAGATATAAAATACTAGCGGAATTAAAACTTTATCACTACACCAAAACAGCAAATTTGGCACACCGGGATGTTGAGATTTGATACGGCTATAAGCCGTATTAAATTTGATATGGCTCTTAACCGTATCATATTTTCTTTGTTACACCTCAACCGATCCACACCTCTCCAAGAACTAAAATCTAACCGTAGATCGTTGATGCTTCGGATTACTTCATTCGGTACGCGTTTCACCCGTATTAAAACCACATTGTAATTTTGCTCCTCCCCAATACACTTCCATTTTTCTTTGGCCGCACATTTCAGAATTAAATCGTTCCTAATTATTTTCATTTCCCTCAACCCTAGCTTTATTTCCCCCACCGCAACTCGATTTTTTTCCGCTGATTCTCTTTCGTGGTTAAAAAAGGTACTATTTTTCTTTTCTCGTTCGTTCTTTATGCTTCTAATCTTCGATTATTTCGTCTATCGATTTTCGATTTTGTTTTTTTTACTTAGGATTTATGCGTACGAAACTGAAGAAGGAGAAACCAGTTCCTCGAAGACGAGAGATATTTTGATCTTGAGAATTTCGAGAATACTAGATAGTGTAATTCAGGTTAAAATATTTTTCATTCTAGTGAAACATTCTAGAATAGTTTACAACATATTTTTTTGGGGATTGATGTTCCTTTGAGTAATTTAGCAGACCATAGGATTTGATTTCCTGTCTGTCGAGACTGTAACATACAATTCAATGTGACATGAAGTTGAAGGTAACAGGTCTGGGAGAAGGCAGAGCAGGTATAGATCTTATTGTTGTTGTAAATGGGATTTGAAGCATAGCTGAAAAGAAGATTGAAGAATTAAAACAGTGCTACTATTTTTGATCAAGAAACCAAGCCTGGTCCTAAAAGTCGCCAGCTAAAAAATCAAAACTGAAGTTACTATTATTTTTTTACCCTAAAAAACTGAAGTTCAAAAGTTATTGTTAATCAAAGAATTATGTTCAAAAGTTCAAAAATAATTTGTTTTTAGGACATTACTAATTCTTTTAGCACAAAACTGAAGTTCTTTTATGAAAATAGTTCATTATCCATAAATGACAATACCCAAGGTTTTTCCTCAATGCATTCTTCCTTCTTCTTCCTCTAGCAATCAGAACAAGACTCTTACAATATGGATGAAATTTCTAGTCATGAACGGATATGGTTGGGTTGACAAACGCTTGCTCAAGTACATAAAAAAGGTAACAAAAATAGTATTGAGCGCCGGTTGGGTTAAGTTGTATGACTTTGTAGGAAACTGCGCTGCTATTTTTAGGGGTGTAACCCACCTGAACCTGTTTTGAGATGTTCATATCATTAAAGGATTATAGCTTCGCCGTTGTCTGTAAACTAGGTTTAACAAACTTAAGGATGAAGTTAGGGGCCTTGGCTTACCTTTGAGGAAGAAGACTTGGCATTTGCTTACGAAATTGTTTAGTGCTTTTATTGCATATATTAGTGCTTTAAGAATGATTCATGACAATGACGATGATGAGTGTATTTACAATCTGTAGTAAATTTATTTTTCATGCAATTAATATTGTTGTTCAATTACGGGTTCTGTATGGATTAGAAAATGCACATGCTCTTCCGGATATCAGAACTACCGTAGTTGGCATTTTTCCTCCTCGAAGCTCCAATATTTAAGTTAACTATGACGAGGTTCCTTCACTTATATATCCATTGGAGGATAAAACTGTAAAAGACCATCAGTTGTCTTCTGTTAATAGTTGTGATGGTAAAGTTAACACTTACACCAACTATGAACTTGGAGGATTAAATTGAAATCTTCTAGCAGACCATAGCATGGACAACTATTTGCTGTTCTGGATTGGTTCCGATGATTCTGCCTTTCCAAATTTGGTGTTGACATTTAACAACAACGCAGTTGGTAAAATGATCCATCTTCTAGTATAACTTTGCATTCATTTCTTCTCTCCTCATTATGATCTCTTAGTTAATGAATTAACATATTAGATGCGCACACACTTGTAACCTAAACCTTGAAAGAGAAGTAACTGTATCAGTATTGAAATGATTAGTATAAAAATATGCTCATCTTGACATGTTAATCACGAGAGTGAATGATATATCAATATCATATGTATATCAGATATTCAGATTTGTTCTAAATTATTTTGTGAGTATCATTTCTTAGGTTTAATCTCTCTTATGTCCCATGTCTGTTGTTCATTCTGATAATATTGGTAACATTCAGCATACATGATTATATCTGTTCTTTTAATTATATCTTAAGCAACATGTAAATGATGATATCTGATACGCTATTTTATTTGCAGTTTGATATGCTTGTTACTGCATTGCCACTGCCAAGAGGAGAAAAGGCACATATTAGAAGGATAGAAGAACTTCAGGTAAATGATTGCTAACCTTTTTAACTTCAGGATAGAAGACATTCAGCTGTATTATTTCTATGCGTCAAAAATTAGCTTGGGAAAATCTGTTTAAAAAATTGCATCTAGAACGAACCGTTCCCTATTGAGTTTGCAAACTCAGTTCGGAACTGAGTTAAATTCAAGCTTCTATTCATACACCATATTTTACTACCCACGCATTATAAAATTCACAAAACATTGTACACCAATTTTTTTAAAAATCTTGCATACAATATATAATTTACAAACCTACCCATTCACAGAACATATCCAGCTTTATGTTATATCATAATTTGAGTGTGTCACAACTCACATTGCAATTGAGATCCATACATATAGAGCCATTTTGATATATTTTTTTCTTTTTTAGGTTGGTGGTACGGTGTTGTAGGGCACATGGAATCGTGTGACGGAAGCCGACATTTTTGCCGCTATCTTCAAAGTGGTATGCATCATCTTAAGTTGATTCATGCTAAGTTTTATTTTTCATTTTAAGTTGAATTAGAATACGAATTTAAATTGATATCTGTATAAAGTATCAGTGATGAGCGCATATCCGTATAAATTCTAATGCAAATCCTCACTTTTCAAAAACCTTGAGCTTGCTGTAAAACAGCAAGTTTGCTTGTTGTTTAACACAGCAAGCTCAAGCTTGCTGTTCCAAACAGCAAGCCGGCTTGTTGTTCCAAACAGCAAGCCAGCTTTGTGTTCCAAGCAGCAATCCGTCTTGTTGTTCCAATAACTAAGAGAGAATTCACACTATAGACAGTGAGCATTCACAATACAGAATAAGAATTCACTTTTGTTCTTGAGAATGTAAGTATATTCCTATTAGTCGATTTCCTTTTGTTTTATGTTTTATTAATTGAGAAACTATAGACAGTGAGCATTCACACTATTTGTAATATGGTTTAGAGTATAGTTAAACCCATGCTACTGTTATATCAGGAGTCAGTATATGCCTGATGGTGGGAATAATGTTGCTGGTGAGCACCTGAATGAGTTCACTGTCACATTAAGAAATAAGTTCGGGAATTTCTTGCAAGCTGTTTTGGAAAAAACTAGCTGAGACTGTGAGTATCTTTTAAATGCCGACTTAATACTTTCAGGAAAGTCCCTTGTGGTAGTATTTTCATTATTTGTTGCATTTTTCCGATGCATTTCAGTATTCCATCAGCATCATACCATTCTAAATTGAATTTTAAAATCAAATCTGGACTGCATTTGAGATCTCAATTCATGTTGAGATAAAATAGCACAACGATGCTTGATCGAAATTACAACCTGAAATTTATTGTACATGCTCGACCATCAATATCAGTTTCAAAACATATATTATTATACATAGGGATGAATCGATGTTTTAATTTCCTTGATCGAACTTACAAATTGAAATTTATTATATACACTCATCGTCAAAATCAATTTCAAAGCATAAATTGTTGTACATAAAAGATGAATCAATGCTTTAATTCCCTGGTGATAAAAAACTTTGTTGACATCAGTTTTCTTTTCTTCAGGCTCTAGTAAAGCTAAAGAAAATGATTCAAGAGGCAAAGGATGTTGTACTTGAGTCAGATATCTCGACTAGAATGGAACCTCTTAAGGATCACCTCGTTCTGGCAATAAATAAACTCCATACAATTTTTGAGGGACAAGTGTTTGTGGCGTTATGTCGAGGATTCTGGGACCATATGGGATAGGTACACATTCAGGCAATAAATAAACTCCATACTTATAGTTTCAGTATCCAGTTTATATGTAAAATGAGATGATGCTTCTAGGTTTATTCCCCTTCTAACAAATTTTTTTGTTGCTTGAATCATAGTCCGTGATGGAACTTCCAGATATAGTTTATTCAGTTCATTTTGCCAATCAAAAGATAAAATCTTCATGTTCTTTGACCATTTAAGAAACAAAATTAAGTTAGATTGGTAAATTGTTTAATCGTTTGTTTGCACATTGCAAGACTCTCAATAAAAAGGGAAACCATGCATATTGCAAATAACCCATGAATATATTGCTGATGATCATTAATTATGTTTTGGTTATGGAACACCATGCACATTGCAAATATTTTTTTTAATTTACTTTGTGTATTGCTGTTGATCAGGATTTGAAGGAGGACCCTAAAGACGAGTTCGTGACTGCGCCGAGGGTGATAGACCATCACAACCCCTGAAAAGTACTTGGAGAAATCCCTACGACTTGCCATAAACAAAATAGGAATGGACGAGGGCGCTCTGACCCGTGTCTTAACAATGCGTGCTGAGGTGGACCTGAAACTGATCAAGGAAGCATTCAAGAAGAGGAATACTTGTACTGTTATATCAATTATTCCAAAACTTTTATATCGAGAACTATTATATCTTGCTGAGATGTCAATGTGTTTGTGTAATGCTTGTACTATTATATCTTGCTGAGATAATAATCGAGAACTTTGGGTTTTAATAATATAACAATTATTCTAGTATAATGTATTTTTTTTTTAAATTAGATTTTTAAATAGATATGGTTTTAAGCCGTATCAATATACCAGTTTGATATGGTTTTAAGCCGTATCATTCTACTAAATTGATACGGCTTAAAACCATATCGATCTATGAAGTTGACAGCGCCAACATATTAATTTGATACGTTTTAAGCCGTATCAAATTAATAATTTGATACGGCTTAAAACCGTATCAAATTAATCATGTAATACGGTTTTAAGCCGTATTGATTGATTAATTTGATACGGTTTTAAGCCATATCAGAACAACAGAGACGCCATTTTTTGATACAGCTTAAAACCGTATCAAATCCATTTTGATACGGCTATGAGCACTGCCAAATTGGCATTTTTGGTGTAGTGCATTTAATAGAAAAGCTTCGTGGTTCAAACCCAATTACATAATAAGTTTGGAATAATGTAAACATAAAACTTCTGCCTTATACCAAAATCATCATCAGAGTACAATAATACATAATGTAACACCCTTTAATTCTGATAATATTAAAATTCACAAATTAAAGAATAACTAATCTTAGACGTGAGAATTATGGGAAACGGGTTGCGCCATTGTGTTCGTCTCGGAATTCTGGTTGAAATAGAGTCCGAGTTTGCGTGAATTGGACTTCGTATGAAGAAGTTATGGCCATCGGAAGTTTCAGAAAATTCAAAACAGCTCGCAGGAAATTTAAAATTCAAACTGAAAAGTGCAGAAGCGGGCTAGGCGGGAAAAATTCCCGCCCAGGCAGGTCGACTGGGGGGTCGACACTAGTGTCGACCTGCCCCCCCAGGTCGACTATAGTGTCGACCTGGGTGTCGACCTGGGTCTGGCGGCTAGGGTTTTTGGCTGACCTGTTTTTAATTGGGTAATGACCCATTAGGGTTTCTGACCTAATCTGGTTGGCTGGGATTAGTTCTGAGTTGATCTGACGGTCTAAAATAAATCCTAACTCTATAAATACCTAGGTAGTCTCTCACCCTAATTCATAAGAAAAATAGAATAGTTACCGTCATACCGTCGCCATGGAAATCAATGGAGCCGCCGCCAACTAAGAAGGAAGAAAAGCTAATTCAATTCTAATTCTCTCAACCCTAAAGAAAAGCAAAAATCTCTTTTCTTCTCTAATTGTGAGTATGTTAGTCTTAACAAGATTATTACCATTTTAATTAGGTTAAGTCATGAATGGATTATGAGTAGATGATGTGAATTGTCGTATATGTTATCATGTATGTTATTAATCCTATGCTATGTGGTGATGATATCCTATATGTTGTAAATCATGCTATGATGATGTTATGTATGTTGAAAGTTTCTATGCTAAGTTGTGATGAATCATACATGTTAGAAAGCCATCTATTCTAGTTAGTTCATATTAATTAAATCATCATGTTTGGGCTATGTTGATCTATATGACAAGTTACATAAGCAAGTTAGATTGATTAGAAAAGTTACGAACATATGCCATGACATCTAGAATTATGCTATGACATATGTGATATCCTATTCTAGTTCACACCATCATTATGTTGCCTAAAAACCCCATATGCAAGTTTATGTATAGATTTGGGCTATGATCATATCATGTAAATTGTGACATTTAACAAGTTGACACCTTTTGATCCTTAACATGCGTAGTTTATGCAAGTTTCACCCCTATTATGATTATATGTATTTTAATTGTCTATATGTTGTGATAATTTATCTTTGTGCTATGCGTTAGACTATTCAAGTCTAGCCTATATTATGCGTTGAATAAGCGAACGTATAAACGTGGGGTAGGGGTAATATTAAGGATTTAATAATAAGATGTTGGGGTGCAATTGATATGATTTTGCATACCATGAGTGGATGACCATAATTGAGTCAATTATGGACATCAATAAAAGTGGACTTAATTAATAATTTGGATAGGGAATTATTAAAACTGGGGTAAAAGATTATAAGTGATAATCAATGCTTAGGACACGAGGTTGGACTCGTTTGTGACGTAAACCTGCCCGGACCCGCCCGGCAAATCCAGTGGTCACAAATGTCAGCCCAATGTGAGAGGTCCTAGGCCTAAACTAAAGCATAACAGTTGTAAAGACACGAGGTTAGACTCTTTTATGGTGTAAGACTGCCCGGACCCGCCCGGCAAATCCAGCTGCCATAAATGCCAGTCTAATGTGAGAGGTCTTTACGAGGTTATGGCCTGAATGAATTAAGAAATACTTAACCAGATAAACATGTAAAGTGGGACATGGGGGTTAAGTAGGTGCCTTGGGTGGCATGGGGAATCTAGTGGGTGCCCTTAGTGGCATGTGAAATACGATTAGTAAGACTTAACCAAACACACATGTAAATGAACATGACTAAGAGGGTTAAGCGAGATATACTAGTGGTGACAAGCTTAGGTGGGTAGCTTGTGGGAGCCCATTTCAACCAGTATCCCAAACGTATCTTTGTGGGCTCGACCTAAGTCGAGGATGGGACACGCATACTGGGCTTGACTATAAGAGGCCAAAACGGGGAGCGGTGGCAACGCAAGTCCAACGGGTTTCATATGCGTGTGTGGACCCGGGCTGGTAGGTAAGACGTTGTTGCATCGTGTAGGTATAAGCCGTGCATTCTCAAGTTGTGTCGGGTTGCCACTTTAAGGGAGTGATACACCCCACTGTGGGGCCAGCACGAGTATCTACGAGTAGGGAGCCGATCGAAAGTGGGTAGTGGAGTACACCTAGTGGAGATAGGGGCAAACGGCACCTATGTAGTCAGCTAGGGGTACGTAAGGCTATTTATATGTTTCTGTGTGAAGCAAGTGGGATCAACCTTTAGGGTGACTGGTGTGGTGCAGTGTAGAAATGTGCGGTGCAGTGTAGTAATGTGCGGTGCAGTGTAGTAATGTGCGGTGCAATATAGTAATTATTCGTTAGTAATTAGGTATGACTTTACCGTTTTCTTTAACGTTATCTTAAACGCTATCTTTATCTTCCTAATAGTTCATAGACATTTACTTGTCTTCCAGTTTATGCCTTAGTCTAGTTATTTTGATAATAGTATTGCTAGAATTATCATACTCGCCAGACTTTATGTCTGACCCCCTCCATTTCTATCCTTTTTCCCCTCCAGGTCCTCAGGTGGGACCCAGCTCTAGTGGAGCTTGATTGGATTGCTTCATCTCTTTGGAAAGCTTGGACCCTTGAAGTAAAGTCCAGCTTGTTATCTTCTTTAATGGCTATTTGTGTAATGGGATTATGTATTTTGTTTTATGAAGATGGATAATGTACTTGACTCTGATTAATGGTTTTGTGATGTAATAAACATGTTTCCGCTGCAATAAAATGAAGTTTTAGATTTCCAAGTACTACTTATTATCTGTCTTGTTGTAATTTTTCTGTTCTATATTCACTTATAACCTCCATGGAAGTTAATGCATTCCCTTTGTAAGTAACATTAATGGACGTGGGGTGTTACACATAAAAAGAGCATAATCCCCAAAATGTATCCATAGTACAGAAGATACAAAATCAAACAGTACATCTAAGCAGCTCCAAGCAGAAGGAAAGAAGGATCCTGATCAAGCTTGAGTATTTCCACCCTGAGAACTTATAGGGGGGAGGGGGAATGAAAGAGAAGGAAGAGGAAACAAAATGGGTCATACATAAAGTCTGGTGAGTCCAGTTACTTCTAGCATATAAATAAGTAAAAGCATCATGACAGGTATATAGGTTTGAGAGAGATAACATTGTCACAAGGCAAGTATAACAAGGTAAACAGGATAAACAGAATAGAACGTGCATTGCTCTTCTTTAATACTTTTCTCTGCATTAATACTAGTATAACAAGAACAAGATGACCCCAAAAAATACAAGATAGTAGACTTAGGTGTACTTCTTGTGAGATGTTTTTACCCCCATACAATAATAGGTAGCCCAATAGAACAGACCTGTGTTACCCCCAACAATAATAACGGGCTGCTAAACAAGCAAGGCTAGACGTACCCTAATTACTACCCCCAATCGATCGTCTCCCTAACTCGTAGATACCCTATGTTGGCCCCACAGTAGGATGTATCACCTCCTAAAGTGGCAACCCTTTGTTTACAAGATGTGCACAACCATATCTACTGATGTCACAACATCTTATCTTCCCGAGCAAGCGAACCCATGCACGCACATGACTCTGATGGAACGCGCCATCCATACCCTCAACCAAGTGACCTTTTATAATCAGCTCAGTAAGCGTGCCCAGAGCCCGACCTAGTTCGGGGTTCCCCCTTTGATACCAAGATGGGTTACTGACTGAAATAGGTCCCACACAACAGATGATACAAGCTTCCCCTATGCTTGTATCCCCACTCTACCAGTTTAACAAGATTGCATAACCACAACAGGTTGTGAACCTATATATGTATGTGTGTATATATATATATATTACCCATCGCCCCAAGATTTACGTAACCCTCCCACTGATTCAAGCATGTTTACTTAACCCCTACTCAAGTTAACTGATTCATGTAATCCTTATGGATTCAAAAAGGTTAAGTGTTACAAGTTTATCACCATTCATTCATTTATGGTTATTACTGCGCTAGACCTCCCACATTAAGTCTACAACTTGTGGATACTGGATACGCCGGTTGGGTCCGGGTAGACTTCTTCCACAAGTCGGACTTAACCTCGTGTCTTAGCACCTTACATTTTTATTCACATAGCCCCTCACATTAGATTTACCACTTGTGGATGCTGGATATGCCGGGCGGTTCCGGGAAGGTTTCTACCACAAGTGTAATCTAATCTCGTGTCTAAGCACGGTTATAGTTTCTAATTACTGTTAATCTAGGCATTTTCATTATTAACCAATTATCATGTTTTATCATGCCCAATATCCCCGTCCACTCTACGATACAAGTTATGCCCCTGACTAAGGTTTAAATCAAGATATAGATTATGCCCCCAAATCCCAAGTTTTGGCTCAAGGTAAATATTATGCCATAAATTCCCAATCATTTTTCACCATATGAATTATGCCCTAAATTAATCATTCCCAATCGTTCCCATTTTCGTGCGTTCGCGTATTTCAGCGATAGGCCTAGGCTCTAAGGTAGCCTGGCTATAAAAACAAAAAAGGGAAAGAGGGAGAGAAGTAAATAAAAACTGGCATATGATGATAGAATTGGTTATACTAACAGAATAAGCATAGTGACAGGATTAGGCAAACTAATATAATAGGGATATCATAAATAGGCATGATGAGATCTAAACAGTGAATTAGATATACAATTAATGGACGATCTGTTATGATTTCCGATTACTAGCAGGTATAGGCTTAGATCCAAACTTATAGGCATTTCAAAATTACATGTTAGGTGTTATATCTAAAAGCAACATAAGCTCACTGTGATTGGATCTAAAGAACAGAGGATTGATTGTAGATGTTGTATCACAGATCTCTGAATACATATAACTTGTTGTTGAAGAATTGGTTATTTTACTCTGAGTTATGGCAGCAGCTCATTGTTGCCACTGATTTTGATGAATAAAACAATGGGATTAAGGTCCTTTATATAGCTAGAGTCGATGAATCTGGTCAAGAAACGAGTCCACATTCAGAAGTTGAATTCTTCCCAGATCTTGAGAGGGTCGACATGGGCGTCGAGACCCCTGTGTTAGTGTCGACCCATAGGTTGACACCCCTAGATTGGTGTCAACCCCTAACGGTCTGAACTCCCTCCCTAGCCTGCGTCTTCTAATTTTGAATTATTTTGAACTGTTTTGAACTGTTTTGTATATATATACATATATATTTCCCTTGTGCATATACAAATTTCTAACCTTAATATCTTCTTTATACAATGTTTGTTTTACGCAAACTCGGAGTCTATCTCAAGCAGAATTCCGAGATGAATGCAATGGCGTAATCCGTTTTACTTAATTCTCAATATTTAATTAAGTATTCCTTAGTTTATCATTATAGTGTTCTTAAAAATTACGGGGTGTTACATTCTCCCCTACTTAAAGGATTTTGTCCCCGAAATCTCTAAGTTAAGAAGAATGTATATCCTAACATCCTTCATACATCTACTCATCCACTAATCACAGGAATACATTGTCCATAAAAGATTTCTAATGCTTATATGAACATATGCAAAGGTATGTGTATCTGTCGCTATACTAATGCGAAAGATCAGGTGGTCTACTGATTCAGTTGACCTTTTTAATGCAATGTATGTTAGTGCCATGAATCCAACATGTATGCAAATAATCCTACTATAACATGAAAGTTCTATATGTGTGCGCAGTCACTCATCCAAATGCAACATCCACATGATGATGCATCCACTTTCATCCATTAAAAGAAGAAAAATGCACACACATTCATACGCAGTATGAGAGTGATTGAGCCGATCTAGTGCCTAATGTGTGTATATGAATCCACATGCAACCACTAGCAAACACTTGCATGCATCAAACATAACATGTCTCAAACACATGTTTACGTCCATGGGATTCCTTCCTAAAGGTCGAAGATTCGATCGATAGGATATATTTAAGTGATAGAAGTAAGTATGAATAAAAGCTTTGGAAAAGAGGTTAAGAACACACCCTTGAAAAGAAAAGGGTACGAAGCGCGAATCTTGTCTTCGATCTCCCAAGTTGCATCCTCGGGGTCTTCTCCCCATTGTACTAACGTCAACTTGACCTCTTGGTTGCATAACTTCTTAACCTCTGATCCAAAAATACGGGTAGGAACTCGTCTAACTGTCACCTCTCGTTCCACCTCTACTTCCTGAAGCATACTCGACTCAGCTACTTCTATGGTTTCATGCAGACACTTCCGTAACTGAGAAACGTGGAAAACATCGTGAACACCAGACAATCTCTCTGGTAGCTTTAATATAGGCCATTTGTCCAATCCTTTCAGTTATGGGAAATGGCCCTATAAACCTTGGTGCCAATTTCCTTACAGATCCAAAACGAACTACAATCCTCAAAGGTGATACCTTGATGAAAACCATGTCTCCCACCTCAATTTCAATGTCGGTCCTTCTCTTATCTACATAGGACTTCTTCCTATCCTGAGCTGTCTTCATGCGCCTATGGATAAGTTCAATCTTTTATGAAGTTTCTCTAATCATCGCAGGTCCAAGTAGAAGCCTTTCTGTAGACTCCCGTCAACAAGTCGGTAATCTACAGGGTCGTCCGTACAATGCCTCGAAGGGTGCCATGCCAATACTAGTCTGATAACTATTGTTTTTGGCGAACTCTACTAAAGGAAGATGCTCTTCCCAAGTCCCTCCGAAGTCCAGGATACACAGTCTTAAAAGATCCTCAAGAACTCTATTTACCCTCTCTGTCTGTCCATCAGTCTGAGGGTGATAAGAGGTACTCAAACACAACTGTGTACCTTACGCTTCTTGCAAGCTCCTCCAAAACTCATTGGTGAATATGGGGTCATGATCACTCACAATACTGGAAGGTACTCCATGCAGATGGACTATCTCATGAAGATAAACTGCTGCCAACCATGTTGTTATCCTCTTACTCTTAACAGGGATGAAATGTAGGCTATTAGTAAGCCTGTCAACTATAACCCAAATACTGGGGTTGCCTTTCCTCGATCTAGGAAAACCATCAATGAAATCCATAGAGATGCTATCCTATTTCTACTATGTGACTTCCAAAGGATGAAGTAAACTACCGGGCTTCCTTTGCTCAGCTTTGACTAGCTGGAAAACCAAACATCGAGAAATAAACTCCGCTACATCGTTCTTTATCCCAGCCCAAAAGAAAACCCTCTTCATATCTCGATACATCTTATCACCGCCTGGATGAATGGTCATCCTAGAGCGATGGGCTTCCTCAAGGACTGTCTTCAACAAACTCCCAACTCGGGGAACACAAAGCCTTTCATCTCGTCACAACCAACCTCTATCATCCGTGGTATATCTACTGAGGCGACTAGAAGTCTCCCATTTACTGAGCATGTTCAAGATTCAAGATATCTGCTAGCTGTGAGTCCTCTCTTTGCGAAGTCCCTATCTGGTCCAACAAAGTAGGTCGCACCTCTAATGAAGCCAATAAACCAGGTGTAAACACGGTAGAGGGTCTAAAATCAAAAGTCGATATAAACTCCAAGATTTTCCTCTCCACAAACAGAGGACTCAAAGTCACCCTTTGCTTATTCAATGCGTCTCCCAACGTATTGCCCTTGCTAGGGGTATAAGCAATCTCAAAGTCATAGGACGCTAGGAACTCCATCCATCTTTGTTGCCTTAAATTAAGATCCTTCTGCGAGAACAAGTACTTAAGAGATTTATGATCGATGTACAACTCGAACTTCTCTCCTAGTAGATAATGGCGCCAAGTCTTAAGTGTGAATACTATGGTAGCTAACTTTAAGTCATGGGTAGGTTAGTTCTTCTCATGAACTCTTGGTTGTCTGCCTCCATAACATACTACCCTTCCCTCTTGCATCAGAACCACACCAAGCTTGGTACCACATGCATTAGTGTATACTGTGAACACTTTGTTCCTGTCAGGCAAGGTCAAGACTGGGGCTGTTGTCAAATCCCTCTCCAATAGCTGAAAAGCATCGTCATAACCTATATCCCAAGAAAATGTCAGATTCTTCATCGTTAGTTTGGTGAGTGGGGATGATATCTTTGCATAGTCCTTGATGAACTTCATATAATATTCCGCTAATCCAAGAAAACTTCTCAACTCCGTTGCATTCTTTGGGATCTGCCAATCTTGAACTGTAACTACTTTCATGGGATCTATTGCTATTTCATCTTTAGAGACCACGTGCCCTAAAAATCTCACTTCTTTTCTCCAAAAATAACAATTGGAGAATTTTTCCTTAAGTTGGTGCGCACGGAGAGTTTTCATAACCTCCCTCAAATTTAGGGTATGTTCTTGCTCGCTCTTCAAGAAAATCAAGATGTCATCAAAAAAAGACGATAATGAACTTATTTAGGAACTCCTGAAACACCCTACTCATCAAATCAACAAAATAGGCGGGGTGCATTCGTTAACCGAAAAGGCATGACGATCCACTCGAAGAAAGCATCTGGAGTCCTAAAACCAGTCTTGTCTATACCGTCCTCGGCCACTCTCAACTGATGAAGCCACATGGCCAAGTCTAACTGAGAGAAAACAGAAGCACCAACAAGCTGGCCAAACAGATCATCCATCCGCGGAAGGGGTGCTTATTCTTCTTAGTGAGTTTATTCAACTCTCTATAATCCACACATAAGCGAAGGAAACCATCCGCCTTAGTGGCGAATACTACCGGAGCACCCCATTCAGATATGCTTCGCCTAATAAACCCTTTCTCAAGTAGGTCCCACTTGCTTGCTGAGCTCCCTCCTTTCTCTTGGTGCCATATGGCACACGGCCAGTGCAACTGGCTTTGCATTGTCTACCAAGTATATATGGAAATCAATCTCGTGCCTCGGAGGTAAGCCCCGAACCTCCTCAAAAATATCAGGCTACTCATGGACAACTGGTACAGATCGTAGATCATCGTTAGATGCATCGAGCGACTCTAGGAAACTAAGCATGACAGACCCCTTAGGGTCACAAGAAATCTCAAGGGTCCTCCGATGGCAAGTCAAAAGTCTAATGACCATCCTCTCGCAATCTAGAATGACACCATACATAGCTAGCCAGTCCATCCCTGCAATCAAACCAAATCCCATGAAACCAAACACGTATGCGTCACACTCAAACTCGATGCCTATCACAGATATTCTCAAACCACGACAAATCATAGATAAATGAGCCGTACCACCAATGGGGTTTGAGACAACAACGGAATCCAAAACCATACTATTACTAAGTTGCAGAGACTCAACCATAGAATCAGATATAAAAGAATGCAAAGCGCCAGAATAAAAAAGAGTACTAACTGGATGATTGGAAAGAGAAATCAAACCTTCGACGGAAACACTCCTACCTTTATCTGGTGCACTGGTCACGAGAGCATGCACCTGCCCTCTTGATGATCCTGCCCTTTGACCCTATCCTTGCCTCTTCGGGAAATCCTTGACAAGATATCCGACCTCTCCACAATGGGAACAAGCGTTCTTTCTTTTCTTGCAATCCTTGATCACATGACCCTCGCGTCCGCAATGATGACAATTCCTCTTATCTCGATCTTTGTCATTCTTACCGCCCTTTTTTGTTGCTGCTATTCTTTCTTGGGCCACACTTTCTTATTTTTTGTTTCCCTAACCCTATCCTCTTTCTTTTCACCCTTATCTTCTTCATGCATCAATGCCATATCAACAAGTTTCTCAAAAGTAGCCCCCATTGGAATATGAGACATAGCCAACCCATGGAGGGGTTCATTCAATCCTCTAGCAAATGTCAAAGCCTTCTTGTGTTGGGTATTTACTAGCTCCAAACCAAATCTCACCAATTAGTTAAACTTATTAGCATACCCCTTCACAGACATGGCTCGTTGCTTAAGTGTTAAAAACCTTTCCATTTGCATGCTTTGCTCGGCTTGAGAAAGAAACTTCATTTCGAATCTCTGTTGTAAATCATCCCAAGTCTCCACTGGACGCCCTGTTTGCGTCACTTCCCACCAGAATGAAACCTCATCTTTCAACCGCAAAACAACCAACTGAATCTTCCTTTGATCGTCAACTTCAAAAATTCCAAAAAATCCTCCGTCTCTTTAAGCCATTTTCTTGCTTCTGCAAAAGCTTCAGTTCCTCGGAATGGCTTCCCGCCTATAGCACGGAAATCTTTGCATATCTTAGAGAAATTATTAGCATGCGGAAGAGGAGAAGAAACAACAGCTGCAGTTTGGGGAGAGGAGTCTACTTGACCTCCGATAGGCGCCGTGGCCTTAAGATACCTACGGAACCAACCCGGTATCGTAACGCCATCAGGAATATTAGGTTCCCTAGACATGTTGAAAATAAAAAGGAAAAGGGGATTCAAACAGAGAATCGAGAGATAATTTATATGGCTTTGGGGAATATGTTTTTCAAAACATACTTTTTTTTTTGAAAAATGCTTTCTTTTAAACTTTTTTGAAAACAATTTTCAAAATCTTTTATCCGATATAGTAACCTTCAGCTCTGATACCAAATGTGACACCCTACATCCGCTAATGTCACTTTTTGTCAGAATGCATTAAGTTTCGTGAAGTGTTATAGGTATAAAGAAAAAAAAACTTACAAGGCAGATATAAAATAACAGCGGAATTAAAACTTTATTTAATAGAAAAGCTTCGTGGTTCAAACCCAATTACATAATAAGTCTAGAATACTGAAAACATAAAGCTTCTGCCTTGTACCAAAATCATCATCATAGTACAATAATACATAAAAGGAGCATAATCCCCAAAATGTAGCCATAGTAGAGAAGATACGAAATCAACCAGTACATCTAATCAGCTCCATGCAGAAGTAAAGAAGGATCCTGATCAAGCTTGAGTATTCCCACCCTCAGAAACTAGGGGTAGGGGGGCGAAAGAGAAGGAAGAGGAAACAAAATGGGTCAGACATAAAGTTGGCGAGTCTAGTTACTTTTAGCATATAAATAAGTAAAATCATCATGACAAGCATATAAGTTAGAGCGAGACAACAGTGTCATAAGGCAGGTATAACAAGGTAAACAGGATAAACAGAATAGAACATGCATTGCGCTTCTTTAATACTTCTCTCTGCACTAATACTAGTATAACAGGAATAAGATGGTCCCAACAAATACAAGATGGTAGATTAGGTGTACTTCTAGTGAGAGGTTTTTACCTTATACAATAACTGGTAGCCCAATAGAACTGACGGGTGTTACCCCCAACGATAATAACGGGCTCCTAAACAAGCAAGGCTAGATGTACCCTAATTACTACCTCCAATCGATCGACTCCCTAACTCGTAGATACCCTGTGCTGGCCCCACAGTAGGTTGTATCTCCTCTTGAAGTGGTAACCCTTTGTTTACAAGATGTGCACAACCATATCTGCTGATGTCACAGCGTCTTATCTTCCCGAGCAAGTGGGCCTATGCATGCACATGACTCCGATGGAACGCGCCGTCAACACCCTCACCCTAGTGACCTCTTACAATCAGCTCAGTAAGCATGCCCAGACCTCGACCTAGTTCGGGATTCCCCATTTAATACCAAGATGGGTTACTGACTAAAACGGGTCCTACACAACAAATGATATAAGCTTCCCCCCAGGCTTGTATCCCCACTACTAGGATTTCAACAGGTTATGCTTACCAGTTTAACAAGATTGCATAACCCCAACAGGTTAAGTTTGTGGGCCTATATATAAATATTACCCACCGCCCCAAGATTTACTTAACCCTCCCACCGACTCAAGCAAGTTTACTTAACCCCTACTCAAGTTAACTGGTTCATGTAATCCCTATGGATTCAAAAAGGTTAAGTATTACAATTTATCACCATTCATTCATTTATGGTTATTACTGCGCTAGACCTCCTAAATTAGGTCTACAACTTGTGGATGTTGGATATGCCGGTTGGGTCCGGGCAGACTTCTTCCACAAGTCGGACTTAACCTCGTGTCTTAGCATGTTAAGTGTTTATTCCCTTAGACCCCTCACATTATATTTTCCACTTGTGCATGCTGGATATGCTGGGCGGTTCCAGGCAGGCTTCTACCACAAGTGTAATCTAATCTCGTGTCTAAGCGCGGTTATAATTTCTAATTACTGTAAATCTAGGAATTTTCATTATTAACCAATTATTATGTTTTATCATGCCCAAAACCCCCTCCGCTCTACGATACAAGTCATTACGCCGACTAAGGTTTAGATCAAGATATAGATTATGCTCCCAAATCCCAAGTTTTGGCTCAAGGTACAAATTATGCCAAATATTGCCAATCATGTTTTACCATATGAATTATGCCCTAAATTAATCATTTCCAATCTTTCCCAATTTTGTGTGTTTCAGCGATAGGCCTAGGCTCGAAGGTAGCCTGACTATAAAAAAAAGGAAAGAGGGAGAGAAGTAAATAAAAACTGGCATATGATGATAGAATTGGTCATACTAACAGAATAGCCGTAGTGACATGATTATGCAAAATAATATAATAGGAATATCATAAAAAGGCATGATGAGATTTAAACAATGAATTAGGTATACAATTAATGGCAGATCTGTTATGGTTTCAGATTACTAATAGGTATAGGCTTAGATCCGAACTTATAGGCATATCAAGATTACATTTTAGGTGCTTATATAAAAAAGAAACATAAACTCACTATGATTAGATCTCAAGAATAGAGGATTGATTGTAGATGTTGTATCACAGATCTCTGAATACATATAACTTGTTGTTGAAGAAGAATAGGCTATTACTCTGAATTGGGGCAGCATGTCGTTGTTGCCACTGATTTAGATGAATAAAACAATGGGATTAAAGTCCTTTATATAGCCTAGGGTCAATGAATCTAGTCAAGAAATGAGTCCAAGTTAAAATGTTGAATGTTCCTAGATCTCAAGGGGTCGACATGGGGGTCGACATGGGTGTCGACACCTTTGTGTTGGTGTCGACCCATAGGTCGACACCTCTAGGGCAGGGTCGACCCCTACAGTCCCGAAATCCTGCCGTATCTCGCGTCTTCTGATTTTGAATTATTTTGAATTGTTTTGTATATACATAATTCTCTTGTGCGTATACAAACTTCTAACCTTAATATCTTCTTCATACGTTGTCCGTTCTACGCAACAGAGTCTATCTCAAGCAGAATTCTGAGATGAACGCAATGGCGCAGTCCGCTTTACTTAACTCTCAAAATTTAATGAAGTATTCTTTAGTTTATCATTATAGCGTTCTTGAAAATCACGGAGTGCTACAGGAGTTATGGATGTTGATTGGGGGTCACTTCTAAATAATAATAATGATGATGGATTTGCAACTGTTATCCACCACGCCTTGATGGATGATTTGTGAATCAATACATAGAGAGTGTGCATCGAAGTCCGTTCACTCTAAATATTAGGAACTTAAGGAACTCATTGAATTTTAAACTTTTGATTTTAGATGCTTACAGTGGGAGGACATATCAACCAATTCATTTAATGAGGTATATGAGACACTTGTAGGTACTAGGAGCATCTGATGAAGTTACGGAAAATTATTCCATTTTTCCTTATCGAACATTGCAGGATTAGGTTTAGACAACTTGGGAATGGATTTATTGAAATATGGTCAGAGTTGGTGGACAGATTTTTGAGTTCATTCAAGTTCCACATCACTCGACCTAACACCTTTTTGGTTTTGACAAAAATAAAGCAAAGTATTAGAGAAACTCTCCAGAGCTTCTTTTCTCGGTTTAATGTGATAGTGCAGCATGTTTGGCCATTATAAGGTAAAACTCTATCTTCCGGCTTTCATTGCATTGTGTGATGGGACCTGAGTCTTATTTTCCAAAAAGCATTATGCTATTTGTTTTATGCACTGGAATTCTCGGGAGGAAACCCGTTCCGTGTTATACGGCGTGGTCCCTTGATTTACTTTATTTTTAAAGTAAAGATTTAATAACTATTTTAGTTCTCACACCAGTCACGTGACTGACCTGGAGTGTATTGTTTTAACCTAAACTCTGGGTGCTCCTATTTTCCAAACGGGCAGCTAGTAGTTTTGGTTTTGTAGATTTATATTCATAGGATCCTGGTTGACAGCTGGAATGATATTCGGAAAGCTCTGTATCTGTGTATCTCTTTCATTTGTGTTTTGTATTATTTTCCGCTGCATTGTAATTTGTAAATCTCTGATATTTATCAAATGTAAATTATTTGTTCATACTCTATATATTCTTGTACTCTGATGTAAACTGTTGTAATAAACAATGAAATGTTCTTTTGTTTGTGTTCTGATTTGTCATGTTCTCAACCCAATCCGGGCTTTCCTTTACGGGGAAGTTTGGGTCGTGTCAAAAGTAGTTAGGCGAATTAAGTTATAAAGATTTGGTCTAAATTTACATATTTTGAGAAAGAGATGGAGTTTTATCGAGATAAAACTAAAAGGTTTTTGAAATAAATTTGTAAGAACGTTTAAAAAGAATTCTATTTGTAATAGAATCTTGACTTATATATAATGTTGTAAAGATTTTTGAAGTTAATATAAAAAGTTTTTAACTAATAGTTTACTAATTATTTAATAAACGTATATAAAATTGAAACAAATTTTCAAAGAGAAAGTTTGGTGATAAAACCATGTTTTTAATCAGATAGTAAAAAATGGAATTTTTGGAATAATTACTAGGATAGATTTTCGTTAATAAACTTCTATCTATTCTGAAGATAAGAATGTTGTTGGCTCAAGGTCTGACAGGTAAATAAAATACCTCAACTTGAATGACTTCATGATTATCCAAGAATGACATTAGTTTAGAAACAAAAGTGGTCGAGAGAGGAAATACTAGTTTTTACATGAATGGCACTATAAACTATAATACGAGGTTTTATAAGTGAATAGCAAGGTTTGAGCATGATCTTATTTTTGAAATAAGAAGTTAAAAATCTATGTTCAAATATTGGAAGTTTTAAAGGGTTTTTATCAACAGGCGGAAAATTTTAAATGGCCAAATGACGTTGTACACTAAACCAATGGATCCATTTTATTTTACAGATGTATGGGCCTTTATTTGATAGTTAAATACCGACTATCAAAATCTGAACTAACGCGTTATTGGTACAGAAAGATCGGGATCGAATTTATATTCGAAATCCATTCTGAACTAACAAATATGTAAATGAAGAAGATATCGAATGCTGATGGATATGGAGCAATTGAAGACCGTGATCTTCATGAGCGGGAGAACTACTTATTGAATTTCTCTAGCTGATCCCTAGAGATAGTTTGACAGTGATTCTATCGTGATTGAAATCTACGTATTGCAAGGAATACTCGCTACTGATCCATAAGGTGATTCCTAGGATGTGGTAGAAGGGTGCCTTTGTTTGTCCAGTCCCAGGACAACTTGTATGGAGGAATGTCTGACAGAGTATTTCCAAAGGAGTCACGTACGTTTATTTCTTCAAATGTATTTCTGCTAGTGGCGGAGAAGGCACTTTCTCTTAGCTTAACGCCCAGGGTATTTTTGTGGACGTCAATTGGTGATTTTTTGGTGGATCTGACGATGTAGCATTCAAAGTGAATGATGGGCAGATATTCTGAAAAGATAATCGTGACCTCAAGCCTCATAACCGAGAAATGACAAAAATCAGGCAAGCAGCATGGCTAGTTGGGTCGCACCCAAGCAGAGTGCATTATCATCATCTAGAGAAAATCCTTATTTGTTTCTTTTGTCGATTTTGTATCTTACGAAATACGGTTGGACGGCCGACAACTGTAGGTGGTAATACATTTGGTACACTCAAGATGAATAAGTGACTAGTCATGTTTGGCCGGGTTGCAAGATGTTTTTGTTGAACTCCAGTGTATCATCTCTATAGTACACTGATCGGAAGGTGGTCTCATACCTTGTCATAGTTAGAATCCACTCTCCAATAAGAGCCTCGTGGTTTTTGATTTTATACTATGTATGTAGAGCATGAGATGCAAGCATTCGGCTATTCGGTTATTTATTTGATAGACACTATTATAATATCACCGGATTTATATATCAAAACTGTTTTGGTTTATCATAAGGTAAAAACCATCCATGTTTATGTGTGGATTGTTCTTATGATTATCCTTTACTTTCGAAAAGATTTCAAACATTAAAATCAAAATGGATGTTACCTTTAAACTTAGTGAGTTTTCTCACGCTGGTTCACCAGACTGATCTGTGGCATTTGCAAAGCTAGGGTCAGACCGAGTTTTTCAGGTTCAGGCTATCGGTTGTTGTGAAGTCCAGAGACAAGCTGGAGGTGTTCAGGATTATGATATTATTTAGTATTTATTCCGATGTGTGTTGTATATAATGACAAGTTATTATAACTGTCCAGATGTATTGCTGTACTATGATGATTATAAGTATTATTTCAAGCTCTAAATAAAGATTTATTCCTGTGTTATATTTTGTATTGCTGCGATGTGAGACTCTGATAAGGTGTTGGTTCTTCTTCCTATTCTTCTTTTCTAATATTTCTTTCTTTCTTTTCTCACTGTCTAATTTCTTTCTATTAGTCTTATGGGGTTTTCGGTATTTGAGTTTGGACACGGAATGTATTAATGTCTAAATTCGAGAGTTGAAATTTTCTGGGGTGCTATAGAAGTCATCGATCGAAGGCAGGTCTGTGCACTATCTAGAGTATACCTTGACTGCTATTATGGTGTGGCAGTCAAAAGGCTGCGGCAAATGGCGTTGGGTGATTCAACGGTTTTCTTTGCTTAGGGAGGAGGTGGTCAGGACCGAATTAAGGATAGTAATCGTTGGATACCTGTCATCGACAGTCAGTGGGTTGCGGAAAGATTAAGAGCTAAACCAACAGACCAACGATCTTTCACTATCGGGACGTTGTTTGAGGGACAGGCCAAATCAGATGTTAGATTGGTTAATAAGGGCACGTCATTAGCTCTCGATGTAGTCTTTCATTAGTTGAGGGAGGGCCAGGTTGGATTCATAGCCACTGTGAAAAAGGACAAACCATGTGTGGAGATCTGTAATGTATGCCTAAAGAAGCTGTCCCTTACAGATATCGAAAGCTCCCGACTGAGTTTTGTGCATTGGATGCGGTCCTATTACGGAACTCCGGTTATATTAGGCAGTATGTTCGTGCGAGGGTCTAGATACACGCATTGGTTGGTGTATTGTAGATGTTAGGGTATTACTCCATGTCAAGACGAGGTTTGACGAAGGAGTTCAAATACGAGGATCTGTACGTTTACGTGGTATAACAATAATGGTTCTGTGCGATTACGTGATGTAACGATGGAGATTTTCGTATGTGGTTCGGCGTAGGATGGAGGTTGTGCATACTTTAATGGTATGACAGTGAAGACTATACGAGGAGGGTACTATAAGGAGTACCTTGAGATGTTGGGCATAACTACATATTATATTAAGTTTAATCTATTGGGAAGTAGATGGGTGCGACGTGTGTGTAGGGCCTAAAGTGTTGTTAACCTGTATAACCTAATAATTAAGAAGATATAACTAAATGTATATGAAGTGTTATTTCAGAATATATAATTTGTCCTCTCACCAGAACTTGTGTTCTGAAACCCTCCTCATAACATACTCGTAGGTTAGATTTAAGGCTGAGATTTGGTACTCTTTGGACACTTGTTAGGCAGTGTATTTATTTCGATAAGGCTATATTTGATTATTATATTTTATTCATTCTATTATGAGATTTTTTTATCGAGCTCTGATATATTTATTATCTCTGTCTTTTCTACAGGATACCAGAGAAGCCAACTTGAGTTTCAGTGGTTACGGACTTAGAATTTAAAAAAAAAAATCGAATCCGCTAGAATTTGGGTTGTTACATCTGGTATCAGAGCTCAGGTTTAGGCTTCTTATATATAGTTAATGAATGGTATATTTGTAATTTAAAAATATAAATATTATATATATATTAAACCTAGATCCATGAGAGAGACCCACACTTGAGAAAACCTTACATGTAAAGTATTGCGTAATAAGTTAGTACACCAATGTTAGTATTATGAAGGGTCCTAAAAGAGTAAGTTCTGGCTTAACATGCTATAGGGTGTACGATTGATTTGATGATTAATGGGAAAGTTCATGTGTCAGTACTTGAAAACGGACGATAGATCCACGTTGTGGGTGGGTAATAAGGCCTTGTGTATAAAAACTGAATGGATTGGGGATATATGTAGTGTGCACAGGCCGCACAAGAGTTCGACACCACTCGTAGATTGGAAATTTGCTTGAGTATTAGTAAGGAAGTAAACTTATTTTGTGCAAGAAATTTAGAAAAGCGTAAGGTTGAAGAGCACCTTATACCTAATCCCACAGTTAAACTTGTACAAGAACTTGAAATAGAAATAGGTAAATGAAAAAAATTCTAAAAGAGTTTTCAAGTGTCAAATTAAAAAGTTTAATTCTTTTGGAAAGTTATTTATTTTGGCATTAAATTTTTTAGAAGAAAGTACAAAGATTTGTTTTCCAAAAGAATAAAGTGTGTAAACAAGTTGTAGGGTTAAGTCACAGAGGTAGAAAAGGGAAGGCACGAATAAATAAATTAAACACGCATGATTTAAGATAGACTATACAGTATGAAATAAAAATAATCAGTTTTTATTTCCCTAATTTTTTTACTTTTGAGAAAGGTTTTCGAGAAAATAACATTTTTGAAAAATTAAAATGGTTTAGTAGGATAATTTCGATAGTGTGCTTGACTACTAGGTAGAGCCTTGGGAAATTATCCCGGTAAGCGAGTAAAATATAAACTTGAGCGGTAATTGTAGAAAGTCTCAAGTAAGAAGTAGGGAAGTAAAAATGGAAAAATAGGTCAACATTAAGAAGGTTATATGGTAATGTGAGTGAACTAAGAAAAATAATATTAGAAAGTTGTCTCTTTAGTGGTTACTGTTTTAGTGACAAAGGATTAAAGGGAAAATTTAAAACTTGTATAGTTTGTGGAGAGAGATTCCACATAAATATTGACTTAATAAATGATATGAGTTAAGTGGAAAAGGTTGGTTAATGAGAAGTAAGTTCTCATGCAAATAAATAATAAAATGGGAGAAGATTAAATTTTAAGGAAAGGCAAAGAATATACCTAATGAGAATATGAAGGTAAATGAAAAGTAAGAGCAAGTTTGTTGTTAGTGTATGGAAAACAGTGGTATGATGTGTAAATAATGTAAATCCCATTTTTAGTGCTTCTTAGGAAATTAGAAGGCATGACGTATTATTTTACTTTAAGAAATTACAAGAACTAGACCTAAGGATGTGAGGTTACTTTAAGATGAAGTAAGGGTTGTCAAAATTGTATCCGATTAGGTATCAGGTACGGTTAGCCTACGGATATCAGTATATCATTAGTGGACAATTGAGAATGGCTCATGGAACTAGCAAGTACGCAGGATGGGTTTGTAGAGAGAGGTAGATGAAAAGTAGGAATGTTATGGTTGGATGGATTCAGTGATGATGACCTTTTTTATGTCATTGGGGTATGTCCTAGGCCTCTTAGTCTGAGTAGATAACCACATTCGACCATCGTACCTTTTTCCTAGTAGTGACTGCAGTAGAGACTGTTCTCTTTTAGTACATAGTTGCACTCCTATGTGTTCTATTTTATTGTTGAAAATAGAATGGTTTAGTATAGCATTCCTTTTCTACATATGTGGGATGATTACTAGAAAAGAATAAAGACATACGGTGTCAAGAATAAATTAACAATATAAGCAAGAAATGAATGACTAAAAGAAAAATAAACAAAATGAAAGTAATAAAGGCAATAACTGTAATAAATGAGAATAATAAGAGGAAATAAAATATTCCAAAGTAAGTTTGGGAAAGTTTTAAAAGAAAATTTTCTTGTGTAAATTGTGCTTGAAAAAGAAAGTAGGAATTTTTGTAGAATAGTTGCCAAGGGTTCCAAGTACTGGGAAATTGGTGAGTAGAAGTGAAGTGGAAAATACAGACTCTCCCATATCCTACATTTTTCTAACATAAGAAATCAAATTTGAAAAAAAAATAGGTATTTTGGAAATACGCAAATTTAAAGTTGGTTGGTAGGGTTTGGATGTAAACATTTAATGAACAAGAGTGTGGAAAAAATGGATGAAAGGATATTTTTTATTTTAGAAATATTGCATTCAGATAAAAATTGCAAGTATATTCAGGTTATATGCATCATGCTTTCAAAATATTTTTGAAAAAGGCAGCATTCATATAGGAGGTACCGCTTAAAAATTCATTACATACATGGATTTTCATATAATATTGCACTTTATACTAGTGCACAGATGTTGCAAAACTGGATGTACACATGATGGTTGTAAATTATACAAGAAATTATATAAGCTTACCCTTTGTTTAATTTCGGGACGAAATTTATTAAAAGGTAGGAGGATGTAACACCCCACGTTTTTATAATATTAATTCAATTAAATAATTACAGAAAATGATGAATGGAAAACAAAAGTTTTTGAAATTGTCAGAAATGGGCTTTAGAACGTGCACCATTACATTCGTTGCATTTTTCAGATAAATTTACATATATAATATGTTCCGAACGAAGTTTGTACGGCTAGTTTATGAACGTACAAAGTTTAACATTGGAAAATATTTCTGTACAAATATATGCAAATATAATTTATATTGTAAAATTATGTATGTACATAAAGTCCTAGAAAAATGGTTGTTTGAAGTTGAAATAAATGGGTAATCAGAAGGAGGAATGTAATTGACATAAAAATTGAAACGTTCCTATTAATTGATAACGCATGTCATAATTAACATTAACAGAAAATGATATTAAGATATAAATTGCAGAAAAAACGCGCAATATAAATGTGTGTCATAAATGATACAAAATTATGCAATAAAAAGAAAGTTTAAAATAATGTTAATTAAGTAATGTTTCAATTTAGAATAGATATGTGCATACTAAGATATTAATGGTGCGCATTTGAAATGGAATTAATGCACGTTAAAAATGAAATGTAACATAATGGAAATAAACGTTAAAGATAACGTTCATTGAATTAAAAAGGGAATAAACACACAGAAAGTTAAAGGAGAAAAATTATATGTGCGTATTAATTTCGCGTTTGAAATTTGAAATGAATAAGGCCAAAGAATGGGGAAAGAAATTAAATAATTAAGTTAAGAATTGTAACGTTCAGGAATAGAATAAGCAAGAATTAATCACTTCATTTATATGCCTATACACGTTTTCTCCAAATGTGTATATTTAAGGAAGAGAATTGGTGGTTTTCTTTTGAGCGATGATTCTGATTTACTCTCCACGAATCTAACGGACCAGGTTCTTTTGAGCGACTATAAATAAACGTCCAGGCTAACCATCAAACTCATTATTTTTTAAGCAGACGTTGAAGCCATGCCATTACATTTCTTCTCCAAACCTTTTCTGAATCAAATTAAATTACTTTAGGCCTTTAAAAACAAGAATTGGAGAATGAATCCACAGCTTAGGATTGTAGGCGCTCAAAATTCCTTTCCGTATGAGGTAAGTTTCATGGATCTGATTCCAATTCAATTCTTTTGTTTTCTTTTGGATTCTAAATTGTAAAGTATTGATTCAAATCAGGGAGAAACCACGATTAATAATTCTGAATCAGATTCTGGAATTGGAAAGCTTACAGGTGAGTTGATTTAAATTATGCCTTTTGGTAATGGTATATTTATCGTTTAATTTCCCATTATTCTTAATGAAAAAAATAAATGGAATTGTTGTGGTTATTATGTAATTCATTCCTTAAAAGCATTAAGAATATTACTAATGTATAAATTTATTTCTACATCTTTTTGTTTGGGTTTAAGAATTTACTAGAACAATAAGATTGTGAACTTGATGTAAATTGTGTATATTCCCAAAATATATTGTTAAGAATATAATTAAAATGTTGGATTGAGAAAGATTACAGTAAATTGTGGAAATAGTGGAATTAGAATTGATAAGCCTAATTGTATATAGGAATTTACCGTAATTAAACTGGAATTGTGTAAGAAAACAAGAAATAATATATAACCTAGAAAAAGTGAATTAATAGTGGACTTAGTTAATTGGGAGTGGAAAAGGGATACATTTCCCTAATTACCATTTTGGTAAATTACAAAGAACGTAGTTGTAAGAAAAAGAAAGATAATTGGGATTAGTGCGAAACAAGGGTTTTTGCCATATTGCATACCAAACAATTATATATATATATATATATATATATAATGCAATAAAAAGAAATAACTTGCAACTACGAATCTTAATTGATGTATATTATGGAAATAGATTTTTGTACATTTCCATCAACCTAATGAAGTATGTGAAATATTTCCTGTAATAATAAAAATGTACAAGATGATAAATAAAGAAAGGTTACAATAGTAAAGGTTCGCTCAAACAACAATGAACCAAGGGAAAATGTGATGAATATGGAATATAATCTATTATAATTAATTATATGAATAAGAATGAAATATAATAAGTAGGCTTGTCCTAGGGACAAGTGGAATTATAACGTAAGTTGTAATTAACGATGAAAAAAGAACTTATTAATAAACCTTAAATATGGGAACTAAGTTAATAAGCAAACCCACAGCGATGGTTGTGGTAACGATATAATATGAGGTTATAATTAAATGAGAATGAATAAAGTAAGATTATTATTTGTAAACTTATAATTGGGAGGATTAAGTTTAATGAACATAATAAGGATAAGCGGAAGTCCATTCCACCAGCATGGGGCTGATTGGGGAAAATAAATGGCTCATAGATATGGTCCATTCCGGCAGCGTGGGGCTGATTAAGGAAAGTAAGAGACCAAATATAAGCTAATAAGCCAGTAAGTTGAATCGAGAATGAATGTGTAAATAATTAAGTTAATTAATAATGTGATGAGTTAAAGCAAGCGCGTGATTAAAAGATTATACATGGGTTCTAATAACGCGATGGCGTGATGCGCTTGGACCAGTCCGCCCGTATGGAGATGAAGAACCTATTGGGGTAGATCATCTGGTGTTTGGAGACATGAGGAAAGAACACACAATTAATTATTTTACGGGACTTGAGGGAAGCACTAGGCTTCTGCAAGACATGGTAGGGTACTCTGAGATGGCCCTCCGAGAAACAACCGGATGAAGCAGTCACTCGGAGGCAGGTATGTTGCACCATCTAGAGTATACCTTAACTGCAATTATGGTATGACAGTCAGAAGGCTGTGGCAGATGGAACTGGGTGATTCGGCAGTTTTCCTCGCTCGGGAAGGAGGTGGTCAGGAACAAATTAAGGATAATAATCGTCGAATACCTGTCATCGATAATCAGTGTGTTGCAGAAAGACTAAGAGCTAAACCAACAAACCAATGATCTTTCACTATCGGAACGTTGGTTGAGGGAAATGCCAAAAGTGGATATTAGATTGGTTGATAGGGGAACATTGTTAGCTCTTGATGTAGTCTTGCATTAGTTGATAGTAGGGACATGATGGAGCCATAGCCACTGTGAAAAGAGGCCAACCATATGTGTATATATGTAGTGTAGGCCTAATGAAACCGACCCTTATAAATATCGAAAGCTCCCGACTGGGTTCCATGCATTGGATGCAGCCCTATTACAGAACTCGGGTTATAGTAGGCAGTATGTTCATGCGAGGTGTAGATACACACACTGAGTGGTGTAATGTAGACGTTAGAAGATTACTCTGTGTCAAGACGAGCATCGACCGAGGAGTTCAGATACGAGAATTTGTATGCTTACATGGCATAGTAATGGTGGTTCTGTATGATTACATGGCGTAACAATGGAGATTTCTGTATGCGGTTCGACGTAGGATGGAGGTTGTATATGCTTTTTGTAACAACCCAGAAAATCTGAGCCAATTCAAATTTTTTGTTTTTGGCCCTTTTAGTGAATTTTGAATATTTAACATGATTTATTTTAAATAATAACGACGAGAAATTTATTTTGAATAGAATTAGAACGTATATGTTTATTTGAATCGATGTTAGAATATAACTATTTATTTTAATTATAAAGGGAATTGAAAATGGCGCAGTAGTTTGAAAATTTGATTTCAAATTTCAAATGAATGCACATGATTCAAAATAAACCGGATTTTGGCAAAACCAAAAATATTCGAATCTATTTGAAAATACCTTTCCAACGAATCTGAAAAATTGAAATTTCATAGCGGGAATAAAAACTTACACCCTGTATAAAATTCAAAATAGTCGCCATGGAAATATAGCCCTTAAAAATGGAAATTTTGCAAACGACCTCCATTTTCGACAAAACCACTTTTGTTGGATCCGGGATGTCAAGTTATTGCTAGATTCCAAAATTCATAATTTTTGGGGTTAATATGTGAGCGTGGCGAAGTAAAACGTGTTTTGACAGTTTCAGTCGATTTGGATCGACCAGAAAATGGTCATTATTCAAACGGTCTCCAAATTCGATGAAATTAATTTTGATAGGAACGTATCATCAAAACATAGACATATTTATTTTTCGGGAATTTTTTATATTTTGATTTTGATCAAAACTGATCGAAACAGTCGAATCAGCTTACCATACATATCCCATTGTGTTCGAAATGGGGGTAATCAGTTATGGACGACAGTCGGTGGGTAATTAGTTATGGTCCCCAGGGCGCCGCGCCTCCGGCGCCGCCACCATAGGTACCGCCCTCCCTTCCAGCTACCCTCCCTCTCTCCCCTCTCTTACGTGGACCCCCAAACCCCCCCTCCATCGAAGACCGCGCCACCGCCATCCAATGAGGCCCCACCACTGCAAGCCACCGCTTCCTCACCACCTGCAGACCCTGGCGCACCACACTCAGGCACCAACTCCGACCCCTCCTCCGTTTTGAATAAAAGGTGAGTTTTTGTGTTAATTTTATTTAGATAATTAAAAATAGGATTACATCGCATATGAGAAATCATTTTTTTAGCTAAATAAAAATGAATTTTTTTATTATGAATAAAAATATGATTTTTAGTTTATAAAAAGTCATGATTTTTATTTATGAAAAGATATGATTTTTAACATTGAAAAGATATGATTTTTAACATTGAAAAGATATGATATTTAACATTGAAAAGATATGATTTTTAACATTGAAAAGATATGATTTTTAACCTTGAAAAGATATGATTTTTAGTCGAGTAAAAATATAATTTTAAGTTATATATAAAAGATAGATTTTTATATGTATAGCTGTGAAGAAAAAATATGATTTTTATTATGTAGAGGAGGTAAAAGTATGATTTATATATATATTTCATTGAAGTAAAAGTATGATTCTTATATATATATATATATATATATATATATATATATATATATTAGCATTGTAAAAATATACGATTTTGTTATATGAAGTGCCTTTATAAAAATGTGATTTTTAAAATAAATATCATATTAAAAATGCGATTTTTATTATGAATAACGTGAAACATTGTGTGAAGGAACTGGTGGAAAACAAATACAAATCTGAACCGCTCAGAAATATAGAATGGAGGAGTGGATCCCAAAGGTGAGAACTTCTCACTTTTATTTTAAATTTTCTAGTTGAAATGCATACTAGGATGTAGACGGTGCTTAGCAGCACCCGACACCCATCGTCCACAGACCATGGACGACTTGTATGCTTGTTTGTTTACGTTGTGAAAATTGATTGTGTGATGTGGAATGGAATAAATATTTTATAGTAACGAATATAATTTTTAACATGTAAATGAATTGAATAAATATTTATAAACAAATCAGTCGATTTGTTTATGTACACACATTTGACTGATATTGATTGGGATGATAAATTTTACACATCGCCCAACTGCACAAATAAAACCTGTGTTTGATTGTTTGGAACCCCACACAAGTATTGGGATGATATTGGACATACACTAATCCCAATAATTATTTGTATGTCAATCAATTGATTGACAAGCTGTGTAAGCGTTAGATAATTATATTTGATGCGTAGCGGTGTAGAATGCACTCTGGATGTTGGTTGATTGTTTATCATTGTTGTTATACACATGTATTATATGAAATCCATGTAATCAAATTATATGGTAATTGACTGTGTCTGATTCCAGTTCAGAAAGAATGAATATTTTAATATAACGATTATTTTAAAATAACGAATATTTTAAAATATTATTCAGAAAATAATCAAAATTTGATTTTGATGTCCGATTTGGGATGGACACGAATATATTTAAATATATAAAGTCGTGTTGATTAGATTAACGCCATTTTGACGTAAACAATATTTATATCGATTTTATTCATTTTTATAATGAATATCGAAAAAGAATTGATTTCAAAATCTAGTGTTTTGAAAATATTACCATTTATATATCGATGATGTGGAATATTCAGTTTTGATTAGAAATTGAATAGGAAGTTGAAATCGTTTTGAAAAAGAATTTAAAACGATTTATAAAATATGTTTTAAATGGAAATCGACGAAATATATACTATATATATAATATAATGGCCTGAATAGAACGCACCGCGCGGCGGTAGTTCGCGAATTTCGACCACTGAAGTCAGATGGACATTACGGGAGATCCGACCGTCGGATTTTCCTAAAGCCGGAACCGTTGGGTTCGTATCGAAAATTGCTTTCTAACGAATATTAGAGGTTTGAAATCTAATGGTTGGATTTGGAATTATGTCCAAATCAAATTTGTAAAAGGTCGCTGTAAGTGCAGTTCGATGGCTGTTTATGGAAATCGACTGTACTGGCCATAATAAAATTAATAAAAATATCAATAATTAGTGTAAAATCATAAGAAATGATTTGGAAAGAATTGGGAAAAATTCCATGTTTGAAAAGATAAAAATAGATTTTTATCGAAATGAACTAGTTTTGAATTAGAATAATAAATCCTATATTTTTAAAATAAATAAATTGGATTTGAAATGGTTTTAAAAATAACCAGAATTTCCAATATATAAATTGGAAATAGATTTGAATCGAAATTGTCTTTGGAATATTTCGAGGTTGGATTTCGTGATTATACGGATATTGTGGAGGAATTTGGAAGATATATATATCGCTATTCCAATACGATATTTGTTGGTTTCAGAATTTGATATTGAATATACGCCAATATATTTTCTATTCAGAGCCTTGTATTTAATATCAAATTGGATTTTGGTTTTGTCGTGAATGGTATCTTTAATAATACTGTTCTTGAACGAATGTAGTTAAGAAAATTAGAAACTGACTAGAGGTTAGTTAAGTTGAATGGTTTCCTGGGTATTGATCTGATGTTGGTTTCGGCCTACGGGGTTAATACTTAGGGAATTGTTCTCTTACTAATTTACAGTTAGAGACTGATTGGATTTTTGGTTTGTTTTGAACTGTGTTTTCTATGACATTTGTTCTTTAACCTGATTTACAGGGAAATGAGATTTGGAAGTTATAAATCTTTTTATTAAGATTTAACGGAAATTTTCCAAAGTAAAGTTTTACAATTTAATATATTTAATTGGAATTGAATTGTAATTGGTCTTTGGGTTTATCGTGAATTGTGATGACCCGTAACTTCCCCAGTAAGGAAAGCCCGAAATACCTTGAGAACACGACAAAATAGAACGGAAACAGAAGAACATTTCATTTTATATTACAACAATTCCATCAGAATACAAGAATATACAGAGTATGGATAATAAAATACATTTGCCAAATATTAGAGATTTAGATTACATTTAAATACATCGCAGCGGAAAATAATACAAGACACAACTAGAAGTAATACACGGATACAGAGCTTTCCTAGTATCGTTCCAGCTGTAAATCAGGATCCTATGAATATAAATCTGCAAAAACTCAACTTCTAGCTACCCGTGTCGAAAATAAGGGCGCCCAGATTTTAGGTTAAAATAATAAACTCCAGGTCAGTCATGTGACTGGTGTGAGAACTAAAACAGTTGTTTAAAACTTTACTTTAAAAGAGAGTAACTCAAGGGACCACGCCGTATACATGGAACGGGTTTCCTCCCAAGAACACTAGTGCACATAGCAAAACAGCGCAATGCTTTTTGGAAAAATGAAGCTATTATAAGACCCAGGTCCCATCACACAATGCAACGCAAGCCGGAGGTAGGGTTTTCCCTTATAATAGCCAAACATGCTTAGTACGATCAAAACAAATCATTTGATACTATTATAGGTGTATAGTGTCAAAACAATTTCAATCATAAATATCAATCATAGACGGCATGGGTACCATATATCATGTCGCCATACTAGGCTCTACAAATAAAACCGCAAGTCACGTATTGGAAATTGGATTTCCGTCATGAGTCGAGGCAAGGGGCAAGCTCCTCTCCGATTTGAGACATTCTAGCAAATGTCTCAGGACCCCACTATGATCCTTTGGAACCTCCAAGCTCGGTCCTCTCTTACTTTTGAGGATTAATTATTTCTGAACACACGTTTCCCGGTCCTATAGGACCTATATCCGAGGCGCCTCGCATTCCAACAATCACACAGGTGAAAAGTATATAAATGTCAGCCAGTTTAAGCACTGACACCACCACTAGCTTGAAAGAAAAGTCGTGCACTCCTTGGGTCCTTATCCCGTTTTTGACTCATACCGAGGTGTGAGGCTTGCGGATTCATGCTATACAAAAAGCTATGCGACACAGACTGTGCTTTGATCATCAACCACAAGATTTTGCTTTTCAACAGAAGCCTTGATCATTTGCCACTTAGGCGTGCCACACAGGCAATTCACTCCATGCGACTGATGTCCATCGATATACAACCTCTAAGCTCATATGTCTCAAAGAAGGGCGTTAAGTGAGAGAATAAATTCTCTGCCGCCAAACAGATGTATATTTAATAGAGATCAATCAACACAGAATAAAATCCAATGTCAGACACACAGTCCATTTACAAGTTTGTTCTGGGCCTGAACGAAACCGGATGCACTTTCCTCGCATATCCATCGATCTCCAAGTACGTCTGGATGATCACCAACTGATTCCTTCATCTTGGGTGTACAGCCCAATCAAGATCATCAGTAATCACCCAAACGATGTGAAGACTTCTGGTCTTCAACCACCGTCTTCATCTTCGACATGTCGTCGAATCAGTTATTCAAAATGGGTATAAACCCGGCCTTTCCGAATAACCCGCGTATATAATAAACAAATGTTACACAAACACAACATATGCCTCATTCCAATTCAGAATATTCTTATATTCAAAAGTTCACATTCTTAGGGAAAGGTTCCCATTAATTTTATCAAAGATAAATTCTTCTAAATTTATTCTTTAATCTTCCTTTGGATATCATTTCAAACATATTATGGTTTTCCAAACTAGTCAGGATTAGCGAACCACACCGAAGTAATTATTTATTTTATTTCCCAATCCCAACCTATTCATCCCATGGAGCAAAACTGGTAATACTCCATATCTAACACCACGATGTTATCGGTAAAATTAATTACCATTTCACGTTCAAATCTATTTAGAGATTTAATTATCGCTTTGGAGCAAAACTGGTGATACTCCATTCTCGATCACTTTCCAAATTTGATAATTTAAATTATCAATTCACATTTCAATCTAATTACAGATTCATTAAAACTCCACTTAGTTTTAATCTCCTCAAAAATTAATATCCTGCCTTTAACTGGGTTAAAGAACCAATGTCCCCTAAAACACGATTCACGACAAACCCAAATCACATTTGATATTAAATACAAGGCTTTGAATAGAAAATACACCGGCTTATATTCAATATCAAATTCTGAAACCAACAAATATCATATTGGAAATAACGATATAAATATATCTTTCAAATTCCCATAACAATATTTGGATAATCACGGAATCCAACATCGAAATATTCCAAAGACAATTTCAGTTCAAATCCACTTCCACTTAAAATATATTGGAAATTCGGGTTATTTTCAAAACCAATTCAAATTCAATTTATTTATTTCAAAAATAAATTGATTTTAGTTCTAGTTCAAAACTAGTTCATCTCGATAAAAATCTATTTTTATCTTTTCAAATATGGAGTTTTTCATCCCAGTTCTTTTCAAATCATTTCTTATGATTTTACACTAATTATTGATATTTTTAATAATTTTATCAAGGCTCGTACAGTCGATTTCCATCAACGGCCATCGAACTGCACTTACAACGACCTTTTCCAAATTTTATTTGGACATAATTCCAAATCCAACCGTTAGATTTCAAATTTCTAATATTCATTTGGAAGCTCTTTTTGATACGAACCCAACGGTTCCGGTTTTAGGAGAATCCGACAGACGGATCTCCCGCAACGTCAATTCGAAGTCAATGGTCGAAATTCACGAACTACCGCGGCGCGTTCTATTCAGGCCATTATATATATAATATATATATATATATATATATATATTATATTTCATTGATTTCCTTTTAAAACATATTTTATAAATCGTTTTAAATTTGTTTTCCAAACCATTTCAATTTTATATTCAATTTCAAATCAAAATTGAATATTTCATATCATTACCATATAAATGATAATATTTTCAAAACGTTATATTATGAAATCACTACCTTTTCTATATTCATTATAAAAACGAATATAATCGATATAAATATCGTTCACGTCAAAATATCGCAACTCTAATCAACACGGCTTTATATATTTCAATAAATTCGTTATTCTACTCCACAAATGAATATTTATTCTATTCAACACATGAATCTATATTTCTTTCAACACATGACTAATCTCAACACATGAGTACTGTCAACACATGACTATTTTTGTTATGTAATATATTTTATAAAATTATGGTATCTATCGTTTGATTTTTAATCAGACTCCAACCGTAAAGTAGTTTATATTCTTAAATATGATAAAGATGTAAATTTTATTGTTAAAATATTTTACTCAACACATGAATACTCTCAACACATGAGTATTCTCAACACATGAGCATTGTCAACACATGACTATTTTTATATTCTAATATTCTTTATTTTCCCAATTAGAATGAGGCCCAATCAATTACCATATAATGTTAATTATATGGATTCCATACAACACATGTATATAATAGCAACGATAAATAATCAACCATCATCTAAAGTGCACCACACAACTGCATAAGCATTAAATATAAATAATTAACGCTTACACATTCTGTCGACCAATCGATCGACATACAACTTGTAACGACTCGGAAAATCTGAACCAATTAAAAAATTTTAAATTGGATATTTTAGTGGATTTTAAATATTTAAAATTGATATTTTAAATAATAATGATGAAAAGTAAGTTTGAATCGACAATTGAAAAGGAATATAATTAATTCTAATTATAAACAAGGCCTGAAATGGCGCGGTAGTTTCAAAATTTGAATTCAAAATTTGACTGACTATACCCGATGCAAAAAAAATGGATTTGAGTGAAACCAAAAATATTTAAATCTGTTAGTGAATACCTTTCTAACGAATCTGAAAAATCGGGATTTCATAGCGGAAAGCAAAAGTTATGGCCAAATGAATTTTCAGAAAGGTCGCTATGGAATTTATATAGCCCGTGAAATTGGCCATTTTGCAAACGACCTCGGAATTCGACGAAACCACTTTTGTTGGATCCGGGATGTGAAGTTATTTCTAGGTTTCAAATTTCATAATTTTTGAAGCTAGTATGTGAGCGTGGCGAAGGAAAATGTGTTTGGTCGATTTCTGTTAAATTGGATCGACAAGAAATGGGTCATTTTTCAAACGATCTCAGAATTCAACGAAACTAGTTTTGTTGGGACCGTATCGTCAAAACATAGCCAGATTTATTTTTATGGAATTTTTTGAATCAGTATGTGGCCCCGGCAAATTGAAATGTATGTTCAAATCAAATATTGAATGTTATATATTTTAAATTGAATGAAAACTGACTGAAACAGTCGAATGGGCCTACGAAACATATCCCATTGTGTTCGGAATGGGGGTAAAACGCTAGGGACGATAGTCGTTGGGTTTGGATTGGTGTTCGTGTGAGAAAGAGGGTATTTTTGAAAAAAAAAATATAAAAAAAATATCATTGGTCAAACTATTTTCTCTCTCCCCGATATCATCTCGACGCAAAGCGGATTGCATTCAATCCTTCCTCCCTCGATTCCTCCTCCTACACGCACCATTAGACCTCGACCCAGTTGAGGATTTTGTAGCCCTCGTTGAGCTCTTCAAATCCATACCTGGAGCATCCCCTATCGTTGCGCCGTCGACGAGATATTCCCCTCGAAAGTCGCGCCCTTCTAAGCGCCGCCGGAGCTCCGATCTGCCACCGAGTTCAACCGCTCCACCCCCCGTTCAGGCGCCTCTCGACCCTCTTCCAGGTAGCGCAGGCTGATCGGGTCCAAACTACATGGATTGATCGAAAAGTGAAAACCTAGTTTCGAATCAAAAACTGAGGTATCGGCTATGTTTATTTTCAACAGTTTTAACACCTTTAAACCGTTGCAAACTTTGAAAAATCATATCTTTTTCGTGTATTGACGAAATTCGATGAAACAGGAAACATCGTGACCATGTGGACATCTTCTACATTCTAGAAGAGATCGCATATTTTTCTGAGCCTTCTGCTATTTTTGGTGGAGTGGAACCCAATGTGAGATTTCTAAATTATAAACGATATGGAAAACGACGATGTATAAATTATATAATCGATGTATGAGTTATATAAGCGTTGTACACCTCTTGTATAAGCGTTGTATAAGTTGTACGTTCGATGTATAAGTTGTATATGCGTTGTAAAAATTATATATGTGTTGAAATAGAAGTGAAATGCTATATGTAAATATATATATATATACACGCCCCTCATCCACAAACCATGGACGATATTTATTGGTTGTTCTGTGTGAAATAATAAACATCGCCATAGGATAGTAACAATTAATTTTGAACTACACTACATGGCATACTTCTTGAAGATAGGCATACTTCATCATATACCACATAAGCATTTGGAGCTTGTGTGACGAGGTGGAAGATTTACCGTACGAGCGAAAGGCTTGTATGGCGATGACTATATTTTACAGGTTGAACTGATGACTGGTATGACCATATAAAATTGTAACGATAAAATTGCCAGATTAATAAAAGCCCCACACGGGTCTGGAGTTGACAATAATCACGTCTCTCTAGTCATTAGATACGGCACATGGACTATTTATTTCCCACACGGGACGAGGTGACGAGGATTTATCCTCTGGAGCAATTAAAATACACACTCCCTCAGGCTTTGACAGGGTGACGAGAATTTGTTCTCTGGAGTTATTATCTATACACGCTCCCCTGTAAACACCAGAATATATCACTATAAATATGTGTATGCATTATAGGATTTATTGGGTACCTAATACGGCCCAATAAATTTCCAAACCTCTCCCCGTACAAAGGAGGTTATGGCGAAATTTTTCGAAAATTCCGGGTGTTAGCCAAATTTTTGAAGAATTTGAAAACTCGCAGAAACTGAAAAGTTGGAGAATGGAAGCCAGATTGAACGTAGAGTTGATTAATCAAACCACTTTCGACTTTGTTCCTTTTCGGGGACGAAAAGTTTTAAGTGGGGGAGATTGTAACGACCCGGAAAATCTGAACCAATTTAAAATTTTTAAATTGGATATTTTAGTGGATTTTAAATATTTAAAATAGATATTTTAAATAATAATGATGAAAAGTAAGTTTGAATCGACAGTTGAAAAGGAATATAATTAATTCTAATTATAAACAAGGCCTGAAATGGCGCGGTAGTTTTAAAATTTGAATTCAAACTTTGACTGACTTTACCGGGTGCAAAACAAAACAGATTTGAGTGAAACCAAAAATATTTAAATCTTTTAGTGAATACCTTTCTAACGAATCTGAAAAATCGGAGTTTCACAGCGGAAAGCAAAAGTTATGGCCAAATGAATTTTCAGAAAGGTCGCTATGGAATTTATATAGCCCGTGAAATTGGCCATTTTGCAAACGACCTCGGAATTCGACGAAACCACTTTTGTTGGATCCGGGATGTGAAGTTATTGCTAGTTTTCAAATTTCATAATTTTTGAAGCTAGTATGTGAGTGTGACGAAGGAAAATGTGTTTGGTCGATTTCTGTTAAATTGGATCAACCAGAAATGGGTCATTTTTCAAACAATCTCAGAATTTGACGAAACTAGTTTTGTTGGGACCGTATCATCAAAACATAGTCAGATTTATTTTTCTGGAATTTTTCGAATCAGTATGTGACCTCGGCAAATTGAAATGTACGTTCAAATCAAATATTGAACGTTATATATTTTAAATTGAATGAAAACTGACTGAAACAGTAGAATGGGCCTACGAAACATATCCCATTGTGTTCAGAATGGGGGTAAAACGCTAGGGACGACAGTCGTTGGGTTTGGATTGGTGTTCGTGTGTGAAAGAGGGTATTTTTGAAAAAAAATATAAAAATACAAAAAAAATATCATTGGTCAAACTATTTTCTCTCTCCCCGATATCATCTCGACGCACAGCGGATTGCATTCAATCCTTCCTCCCTCGATTCCTCCTCCTACACGCACCATTAGACCTCGACCCAGTTGAGGATTTTGTAGCCCTCGTCGAGCTCTTCAAATCCATACCTGGAGCATCCCCTATCGTTGCGCCGTCGACGAGATATTCCCCTCGAAAGTCGCGCCCTTCTAAGCTCCGCCGGAGCTCCGATCTGCCACCGAGTTCGACCGCTCCACCCCCCCCCCCCATTCTGGCGCCTCTCGACCCTCTTCCAGGTGGCGCAGGCTGATCGGGTCCAAACTACACGGATTGATCGAAAAGTGAAAACCTAGTTTCGAATCAAAAACTGAGGTATCGGCTATGTTTATTTTCAACAGTTTTAACACCTTTAAACCGTTGCAAACTTTGAAAAATCATATCTTTTTCGTGTATTGACAAAATTTGATGAAACAGGAAACATCGTGACCGTGTGGACGTCTTCTACATTCTAGAATAGACCGCATATTTTTCTGAGTCTTCTGCTATTTTTGGTGGAGTGGAACCCAATGTGAGATTTCTAAATTATAAACGATATGGAAAACGATGATGTATAAATTATATAATCAATGTATGAGTTATATAAGCGTTGTACACCTCTTGTATAAGCGTTGTATAAGTTGTACGTTCGATGTATAAGTTGTATATGCGTTGTAAAAATTATATATGTGTCGAAATAGAAGTGAAATCCTATATATAAATATAAATATAAATATATATATATATATGCCCCTCGTCCACAAACCATGGACGATATTTATTGGTTGTGATTGGTGTGAAAATTGATTAATAGCGAATGGTTAATTGAAATTGTTTATGGTTGAAATTGATTGATTGTGGTTGAAAAATACCCGTTTGTGGTTGAGAAATATTTGGTTGAAACCACATAGGATTAGTTTGAGGAAATGAAAAAAATATACATGCCGCCTGCGTGCAAACTAGATGCATGATTCCCCATTGTCAAAAGCTGCGAGGCTTTAAGGTAGAGCGAGGAGCCGTACTAGGGACGGTCCCGGTTTTAACTACCTTGCCATTATGCTGCCGAAATTTTGAATAATATTCATGTGTTAGAATTATTTTCCTGTGTTGAAACTATATTCGTCTGTTGAATAGATAACCTTCATGTGTTGAATCGATATTCATTCGTCGAATAGAAATTCATGTGTTGAATGGTATTCGTGTTTTAAATATAAAAATCACCTTTTTATCTATATATATAAACTATAGAAAACCTTCATGTGTTGAATCGATATTCATTCGTTGAATTGAAATTCATGTGTTGAATGGTATTCGTGTTTTAAATATAAAAATCACCTTTTTATCTATATATATAAACTATAGAAAACCTTCATGTGTTGGATCGATATTCATTCGTTGAATTGAAGTTCATGTGTTGAATGGTATTCGTGTTTTAAATATAAAAATCACCTTTTTATCTATATATATAAACTATAGAAAACCTTCATGTGTTGAATCGATATTCATTCGTTGAATTGAAATTCATGTGTTGAATGGTATTCGTGTTTTAAATATAAAAATCACCTTTTTATCTATATATATAAACTATAGAAAACCTTCATGTGTTGAATCGAAATTCATTCGTTGAATTGAAATTCATGTGTTGAATGGTATTCATATTTTGAAAGAAATTGTTTTATAATAAAAATCCAATTTTTATCATCGATATGAACTATATAAAATAATCTTGTTTTGAAATAAATTGTTTTACATTAAAAATCACATTTTTATAATATACATGAATTGTTAAAAATAGTGAAGTGTTGAAATAGAAAACAGTTAGATAAAAATATCATTTTTATCAAATGTTTGAAATTCATATAGTTTTGAAATCGAAGAATCGATATATATATATATATATATAGAATTGAAATATATCGAATAACGAAGCTGCAGTTCGTATTTTGAAACCATGATTTCAAACGATTAGTGCGGGAGATCCGACCATCGGATTTTCCTGAAATCGCAACCGTTGGGTTCGCTTTGGAAATATCTTTCCAACGGCACCAACTTTGTAAAAATCCAACGGTTGGATTGTCTGGAATGTTTAATTCAAATCTGAAGAAAAACAGCGCCATAATCGATTATATATATATATATATATAATTATATTAAATCGAATAACGACGCTGCAGTTCGTATTTTGAAATCGAAAATTCAAACGATTATACCGGGAGATCCGACCGTCGGATTTTCCCGAAACTGGAACCATTGGATTCGTTTTGAAAAGATCTTTCTAATGATGTAAATTTTTTGAAGATCCAACGGTTAGATTTTCAGATATGTGTAAATCAAATCTGAAGAAAAACAGCGCCACGACCGCGTTATGGCCCGAAGCGTCGTTTTGTATAAATTGGCTATTTTAAAATAAATAAAAATAGCGATAAATTGTTATAAAATATTATAAACGATATGGATGTGAAATTTAGAAACTAACTGAAGGTTGGCTAAGTCGAATGGTTTCTTGGGTATTGATCTGATGTTGGTTTCGGCCTTCGGGGTTAATATTTGGGAAATCGTTCTCTTACTGATTGACGGTTAGTGACTAATGAATTGAAATGATGCGTAGTAGTGTTTGTGTAGCACTTGTTCATTATATACGCGAGTTGCTCAGAAAGACCGGGTTTATCCCATTCTGAATAACTGAATCGACGATAAGAAATCGAAGATGAAGACGGTGGTCGAAGACCGGAGATCTTCACCTCGTTTGGATGGTAACCGAGGTCCTGATTGGGAGGCAACCCGAAATATGGATAATGAGTGGTGATCGTCCAGACGTACGTGGAGGTCGATGGGTTTGCGAGGTATATAGTGCCTCCGGTTTCGTTCAGACCCAGGACGGACTTGTAAATGGACTGTGTGTCTGACATGGGAATTTATTCTGTGTGATTGATAGCCATCAGTTGCATGGTGTGAATTGCCTGTGTGGCATGCTAAGATGCAGTGAGCAAGGCTTCTGTTGAAAAGAAAAGCCTTGTGGTGATGATCAAAGCACCGCCTGTGTGGCGTAGCTTTGTGTATAACGTGAATTCGCGAGCCTCACACCCCGGTATGAACCAGAAACGGGAGAGGACCTCAGGGAGGACATGCATTTCTTTCTAGCTAGAAGTGGCGTCCGTGGTTTTACAGGCCCTGACGAGTTTGACTTATGTGGTTGTTACTGTTGCGAGGCGCCTCGGTTAGATCGGACGATCCGGGTCCGATGGAGTCATTCGTTGGCTCACTTACGCCCCATAGGGCGGGGAAACGCATTGTTCAGGAATTTTAATCCACATCGGTGGACCGGCCCTGACGATCCAAGGGTCGATGCGCTCTGACCCTGAGGCTAGAGATAGACAGTCTCAAAGTCGGTAAGGACTATCTTTTGCCTTGGTTCATGACGGAAATCCAATTTCCAAATACGTGACTGTGCGGTTTTGATTGTGTATATATATATATATATATATATATATATGGCGATATGATATATGGTACCCATGCCGTCTATGATTGATAGTTATGATTCGAAATTGTTTTGAAACATGTAAACACAAGTAATAATATCAAATGCTTTTGTTTTATTCGTATCAAGCATATTTTGGCCATTATAAGGTAAAACTCTATCCTCCAGTTTGCGTTGCATTGTGTGATGGGAACTGAGTCTTATAATGGCTTCATTTTAATAAAAAGCATTGCGATATTTAAAAGAATTATTTGTTTTAAAGCACTGGCAATCCGATGAAGTAAACCTGTTCCACGAAAGTGGTGTGGTCCTGTGATTAGCCATATTTTAAATGTGTTGAGTAGATTTCTCATACCAGTCCCATGACTGACTCGTAGTTTGTTTCACTTTCAAACTCGGGTGCCCCTTTTTCTACACGGGCAGCCTTGTATTCAGGTTTTAGCTGGCTTTATCCGGATAGCTAGAGCTGAAGATGGATTTTATCATTTGTCTCTTTTTATGTTGTTCAGCTCCTATTGTACATATTATGTTTATTTCCGCTGTAGACATTTACGTATAGCTGAACTGTATTTGTACTAAGTATGATCCTGTATACTGTGTAACTCTGATGTTTATGTTTATCCAGTGTATTATTTGTTCATTATCTGGTGTATTTATTTAATTCTGTTCTGCTATTATCTGTTTCTGTGTTATATTCCAAAGATTACCCTAGCCACCGTCAGTACGGGGTTTGGGGTCGTCACAAAACTAAATAATTGGGATTAGTGTACGCCAAATATCATCCCAACACCCGTGTGGGGTTTCAAATCAACAAACACTGAATATTATTTGTGCAGTTGGGCGATGTGTAAAATTGTGAAAACCCGTAACTTCCCCGTAAAGGAAAGTGTCGGATAGTTCGAGAACAAGCCACAACAGGACACATACAGAAGAACATTTCATTGTATATTACAACAATGCATCAGATTACAAGAATATACAGAGTATAAACAAATAAATATTACACAGAGATATCAGAGATTTAAATTACATTTAAATACATCGCAGCGGAAAATAATACAATACACAACTAGAAGAGATATACGGATACAAAGCTTTCCGGATATCATTCCAGCTGTAAAACCAGGATCCTGTGAATATAAATCTGCAAAACCAAAACTACTAGCTGCCCGTGTCAAAATAAGGGCAACCAGAGTTTAGGTTAAAACAATAAACTCCAGGTCAGTCATGGGACTGGTGTGAGAACTAAAACAGTTACTAATCTTTATTTTTTTAAAGTTAGGTAAATCAAGGGACCACGCCGCTAACGCGGAACGGGTTTCCTCCCAAGAATACCAGTGCATAAAACAAACAGCGCAATGCTAAATAAAGAAAAATGAAGCTGTTATAAGACCCAGGTCCTATCACACAATGCAACGCAAGCCGGGGGATAGGGTTTTCCCTTATAACAACCAAAGAATGCTTGATACGTTTTAAAACAAATCGTTTGATACTATAATAAGTGCATAGTGTATAAAACAACTTCAAATCATAAGTATCAATCATAGGCGGCATGGGTACCATATATCATGTCGCCATATATAGGTTTACAAATAAAACCGCAAATGTCACGTATTTGGAAATTGGATTTCCATCTATGAACCGAGGCAAAAGATAGTCCTCAACCGATTCGAGATGCTCTAGCCCGTGTCTCAGGAACAGAACGCATCGTCCCTTGGAGCGACAGGGCCGGTCCACCGACGTGGATTAGACGAAATCCTGAACACTGCGTTTCCCCGCCCTTTGGGGCGTAGGTGAGCCAACTAAATGACTCCATCAGACCCGGATCGTCCGATCAAACCGAGGCGCCTCGCAACAGCAACAACCACATAAGTCAAACTCGTCAGGGCGTGTAAAACCACTGACGCCACTTTTTAGCTAGAAGGAAACGCATGCCCTCCCTGAGGTCCGTCTCCCGTTTTTGGTTCATACCGGGGGTGAAACTCGCGAAGTAAACGTTACACAAAGCTACGCCACAAAGGCCGTGCTTTGATCATCACCACAAGACTTTGCTTTTCAACAGAAGCCTCGATCAATTGCCACTTAGGCATGCCACACAGGCAATTCACTCCATGCGTTTGATATCCATCGATATATAACCCCTGAGCTCGTACGTCTCAGAGAAGGGCGTTAAGCAAGAGAATAAATTCTCCGCCGCCAAACAGATATATATTTAATAGAGATCAATCACACAGACTAAAATCCAATGTCAGACACACAGTCCATTTACAAGTCCGTTCTGGGTCTGAACGAAACCGGAGGCACCTAGTACCCCGCATATCCATCGATCTCCAAGTACGTCTGGACGATCACTAACTGTTTCTATCTTCTTGGGTGTACAGCCCAATCAAGATCATCAGTAATTACCCAAACGACGTGAAGACCTCCGGTCTTCGACCATCGTCTTCATCTTTGACTTATCGTCGTATCAGTTATTCAGAATGGGATAAACCCGGTCTTTCCGAATAACTCACGTATATTTAAATAAGTGTTACACAAACACAACATACGCCTCATTCCAATTCATCAGTCACTAACCGTAAATTAATCAAGAGAATAATTCCCCAAATATTAACCCCGAAGGCCGAAACCAACATCAGATCAATATCCAGAAAACCATTCTGCTTGGCTAACCGACAGTTAGTTTCTAAATTTCACATTCATAGGGAAAGGTTCCCATTAATTTTATCCAAGATAATTTCTTGAATTTATTCTTTAATCTATTTTTGAATATCAATTCAAAACTAGTCGGGATTAGCGAACCTTACCGAAGTAATCATTTGTTTTAATTTCCCAATCCCAACCTATTTATCCCATGAAGTAAAACTGGTAGTACTTCATATCTAACACCACAGTGTTATCGGTAAATTCAATTACCATTTCACGTTCAAATCTAATTAAAGATTTAACTATCGCCTGGAGCAAAACTGGTGATACTCCATTCTCGATCATTTCAATCTAATTAAAGATTCATTAAAACTCCACTTAGTTTTAATCTTTAACTGGGTTAAAGAATCAGTGTCATTTAAAAACACAGTTCACGATAAACCCAAAATCACATTCATTAATTATCGGGTTAAAGAACGAGTGTTGTTTAAAACACTGTTCACGATAAACCCAAAAATCAATATCAATTCAATTCCAATTAAATATTATTTAATTGGTACACTTCATTGAATCTAAATAAAAAGATTTAATCTTTTCTCAATTGGGTTCAAGAACAGTGTTAGTGAAGACACCATTCACGACAAACCCAAATCACATTTGATATTCAATATAAGGCTCTGAATAGAAAATATATCGGCTTATATTCAATATCAAATTCTACGATTAACAAATGTCGTATTGGAAATAACGATAAATATATATATCTTTCAAATTTCCACAATAACATCCGTATAATCACGAATTCCAACATCGAAATATTCCGAAGACAATTTCGATTCAATTCCACTCCAATGCAATCATTGGAAATTCTAGTTATTTCTGAAAACCATTTCAAATTCAATTTATTTATTTAAAAATAAATAGAATTATAATTCTAGTTCAAAACTAGTTCATTTCGATAAAAATCTATTTTTATCTTTTCAAATATGGAGTTTTTCATCCCAATTCTTTCTAAATCATTTCTTATGATTTTACACAAATTATTACTATTTTTAATAATTTTATCAAGGCCCGTACAGTCGATTTCCATCAATGGCCATCGAACTGCACTTATAGCGACCTTCTTCAAATTTGATTTGGACATAATTCCAAATCCAACCGTTAGATTTTTAATTTCTAAAATTCGTTAGAAAGCTCTTTTCGATACGAACCCAACGGTTCCGGTTTTAGGAGAATCCGACGGTCGGATCTCCCGTAATGTCCGTTTGAAATAAATGGTCGAAATTCACGAACTGCCGCGGCGCGGCGCGTTCTATTCAGGCCATTATATTATATATATAATATATACTTCGTCGATTTCTATTTAAAACGAATTATATAAATAGTTTTAAAATCGTTTCAAAAGCAATTTCAACTTTCTTTTCAATTCAAATCAAAATTGAATTCTTCTTTATAAATTCGTTTTAAAATTCATTTCTATTCAATTCAAATTTCAATTCAATTTGAATTCATTTCAATTCGCTTTCAATTCAATTTGAATTCGTTTTCAATTCATTTCGAAATCGTTTTCAATTCAATTCATTTCGAAATCGTTTTCAATTCAATTCATTTCGAAATCGTTTTCAATTCAATTCATTTCGAAATCGTTTTCAATTCAATTCGTTTCGAAATCGTTTTCAATTCAATTCATTTCGAAATCGTTTTCAATTCAATTCATTTCGAAATCGTTTTCAATTCAATTCATTTCAAAATGGATAAAATCGATATAAATATCGTTCACGTCAAAATGGCGTCAATCTAATCAACACGGCTTCATAAATTTCTATTTTCAAATATTCTATTTCAAATATTTCTTTTTCAAAATAGTTGTTATTATCAAAATATTTCGTTCAACACATGACCAATCTCAATGGATTAGACTGTCAACACATGAACCTTTATTTTATATTGATAAAGATGTAAACTTTATTATTAAAATATTTCGTTCAACACATGACCAATCTCAATGGATGAAACTGTCAACACATGAACCTTTATTTTATATTGATAAAGATGTAAATTTTATTATTAAAATATTTCGTTCAACACATGACCAATCTCAATGGATGAAACTGTCAACACATGAACCTTTATTTTATATTGATAAAGATGTAAACTTTATTATTAAAATATTTCGTTCAACACATGACCAATCTCAATGGATGAAACTGTCAACACATGAACCTTTATTTTATATTATTCTTTATTTTCTAAATTGGAATGAGGCCCAATCAATCACCATATAAGGTTAATTATATGGATTTTCATACAACACATGTATATAATAGCATTGAAAATAATCAACCATCAACCAAAGTGCACTACACTGTATAAGCATCAAATATAGATATTCAACGCTTATAACAGCCTGTCAATCAACCGATCGACATATTTAATAAATCAGGATGAGTGAACTTCAAATTTCATCCCAACACCCGTGTGGGGTTTCAAACAATCAAACACATATTTTATTTGTGCTGTTGGGCGATGTGTAAAATTTATCGTCCCAATCAATGTCCTTCAATTAGGTGTACATAGACAAACCGTCCGGTTTGTAAATGAATATTTTATTTTATTCACTTTCACTATATTCATATTCACGTTAAAAATTATATTTTTAACGATAAAACATTTTATTCCAACATATGAATTTCTATTATTCATTTACACAATAAAATGATATTTTTATTTTCTAACATATTTTAGAAAATTTCGGCGGCATAACGGCACGATACTAGAAACGGGACGAGGCCTAGCCTTATCCCCGGTCTAGTGAAGGCCCACGCCATTCACACATCAATCAAAATCACCAAACAACCAAATTCAAATCAAATCATATAACTAATCTATGCAACCAAACAAACAAGTCCATGGTCTGTGGACGATTGTGTCGGGTGCTACTAAGCACCGTCTGCATCCTAGTATATATATATATAATTAGAAAAGAAATTGAAAGGTGAGAAATTCTCACAGATAGCTATCCAAACATCTTGACTCTACTTTTATAGAAATCTTCGCCAATCTCGGCCCTTTTGTCGCTTCCGTTGCGCGTATTCACTACATATGTAAAAATCGAATTTTTACTTCGCTAATCAATATATAAAAATCATATTTTTACTATGCTATTCAATATATAAAAATCCAATCTTTTTGTTTTCAAAAATCGAAGCTTTTTATTGTTAAAAATCGAGTCTTTTTATTTTCAAAAATCGAAGCTTTTTATTGTTAAAAATCGAGTCTTTTTATTTTCAAAAATCGAAGCTTTTTATTGTTAAAAATCGAGTCTTTTTATTTTCAAAAATCGAAGCTTTTTATTGTTAAAAATCGAGTCTTTTTATTTTCAAAAATCGAAGCTTTTTATTATTAAAAATCGAGTCTTTTTATTTTCAAAAATCGAAGCTTTTTATTGTTAAAAATCGAGTCCTTTTATTTTCAAAAATCGAAGCTTTTTATTGTTAAAAATCGAGTCTTTTTATTTTCAAAAATCGAAGCTTTTTATTGTTAAAAATCCTAGCTTTCATATGAATAAAAATCGTATTTTTATCTAAGCCAAAATCATATTTTTATCTATTCTATATATAATTAAAAACAGAAAATAAAATACAATTCAAATTTATACTAAAAACTGAAAAGAATCAATGTTTATTATGCATTTAAGAACTGGTTTTAACCTTTATATATCCATATTTAAAACTGATTTTACATCACTTTATATATAAAAAATCTGATTTAAATAATGTTAGTTAAACTAAAGTAACAGTGGAGAAATAACTCACTGTTCTTTCTGTAGTTGATTTCACGAACTCGCTCCGCCCTAGGGCACCAAATTCTGGCTGCCACCGTCATTGTGGGACCCATCAGAGACCCCCACGTTGAGCGCTGCCACGCCACGCACCTGCCCCGCCGACGCCGTCCAACTCGCACCACCGCCCAGCCCTGAAACCACGTTCGACTCTCGGTCCTTTGAGCTCGAAATACGAGCTGATTTCTCCATGAAATAACCTCAGACCGGTATAGATTGGAAGCTCTCAAGAAGTTCTAGGATTTTGCTTTAGAAGCTGTGATTAATTCGGATTGGATTGATGGATTTTTGAGCTCGAAAATTTGAGCTTTTTCCGCTGTATATCACAGGAGGGAGGCGCGTTTGACCGAGGAAGATTAAATGGGGGGGGTTTGACCGTATATACTACGGTATATACATCATATTAATAATATAATTTAATTCTTTTATTTCCTAATATACATGTTTATTCAGTCGATCTCCAAATCAAACCCAACGACTATAGCCCTTAGCTAATTACCCACATTCCGAACACAATGAGATTCGTATCGTAAGCCAATTCGCTTGTTAAAATCAGTTTTCACTGAAATTAAAATATAAATCATTATATATATATAATTTAAACGCACATTTCAATTTACTGGGGTCACATATTGATCCTAAAAATTCCCGAAAAATATTTTCTAGCTTCGTATTGACGATACGGTCCTAACAAAACTAATTTCATCGAATTCTGAGATCGTTAGAAAAATGGCCAATTTCCAGTCGATTAAAATCAACTGAAACTGGTCAAACACGTTTTCCTTTGCCACGCTCACATATTGATTCGAAAAATTATGAAATTTGAAACCTAGCAATAATTTGACATCACGGACCCAACAAAACTGGTTTCGTCGAAATCCGAGGTCGTTTGCAAAATGTCCATTTTTAAGGCCCTGAATTCCATAGCGACTATTCAGAATTTTCAACTGGACATATCTTTTGATCCCCGCTATGAAATTTTGATTTTTCGGATTCGTTGGAAAGATATTATCAATTAGATCCCATTATTTTTGGTTTCACTAAAATCTGGATTGTTTTGCACCCGGTACATTCAATTGAAGTTTGAAATCGAATTATCGAACTACCGCGCCATTTTCAATTCCTTTTATAATTATATATAATTATTTATATTCTAACGACGACGTATATAATATATACGTTCGAATTATATTCAAAATAAATTTCTCGTCGGTTCTATTTAAAATAATTCATTTTAAATATAGGAAATTTGCTATAATTGCAAAAATAAAAATTTTAAACTGGCCCAGATTTTCTGGGTTATTACAATCTCCCCCACTTAAAACTTTTCGTCCCCGAAAAGGAACAAAGTCGAAAGTGGTTTGACCAATCAACTCTACGTTCGATCTGGCTTCCATTCTCCAACTTTTCAGTTTCTGAGAATTTTCAAAATTTCAAAAATTTGGCTAACACCCTAAATTTTCGAAAAATTTCGCCATAACCTCCCGTGCACCGGGAGCATCGGGGAATTTCAAATAGCTTCCCCGGTCTTTCAGATCTCAAAAAGAAAAAGAAAAAGCCAAGCGGCTAGCCAATAGGCTCATAAAATCATCATCACCCAAACAAAACAGTAAATTATGTAGTAAACGTGTACCTATTTGTCGGGCAAACAAATTTTATTCTCTGCTCTAGCCTCCTTGCTATGACCTGTTCAATGTAAGTATATGTATATGCAAGCAAATGCGACCAAATTTCAATACAATTCAATATTTGATGCTATTAGGCATAGTGGTTCAAAATTATCAAACAAATAAACAAACAACACAAACATCAATCAATTAGTGAATTAGAGTTTCAAATTCATAATTTCGATACATAGTCAAAAATCATGTTTTTGATGCCAAATCACAACAATTAGCCCTATCTAATTTTGGTTCTCACACCAGTCTAATGGAAATATATAGATATTACACGTTCGTCACTCGAATATAAATTCTGATGATGATATATCAATCATCAGAATCACTCCCGGGCGACTAGAGCGTAATTCTATATCTATCCAGTATATTAAAATTTCGAATACACGCGGATCAGACGTATACGCAAAATCTATATATACTGGATTGTCCACATCAATATAAATAGATAATCAAATACGAATAATTGATTTAAATTTTCAAAACAAAAATTTGTTTTCACTTTAAAAATATACTCTTCACACTCGTTCTAGGATACTACTGGTCCCATCTCTAACGAGTCATTCTCGTTGGATATTACTAATCCAATTTCTGATGAATTCTTTCGTATGGTTCTAATGTGTCTTGTTCTCTGAGCTTTGTAAACCAAAGCTCTGATACCAACTGTGAAAACCCGTAACTTCCCCGTAAAGGAAAGTGTCGGATAGTTCGAGAACAAGCCACAACAGGACACATACAGAAGAACATTTCATTGTATATTACAACAATGCATCAGATTACAAGAATATACAGAGTATAAACAAATAAATATTACACAGAGATATCAGAGATTTAAATTACATTTAAATACATCGCAGCGGAAAATAATACAATACACAACTAGAAGAGATATACGGATACAAAGCTTTCCGGATATCATTCCAGCTGTAAAACCAGGATCCTGTGAATATAAATCTGCAAAACCAAAACTACTAGCTGCCCGTGTCAAAATAAGGGCACCCAGAGTTTAGGTTAAAACAATAAACTCCAGGTCAGTCATGGGACTGGTGTGAGAACTAAAACGGTTACTAATCTTTATTTTTTTAAAGTTAGGTAAATCAAGGGACCACGCCGCTAACGCGGAACGGGTTTCCTCCCAAGAATACCAGTGCATAAAACAAACAGCGCAATGCTAAATAAAGAAAAATGAAGCTGTTATAAGACCCAGGTCCTATCACACAATGCAACGCAAGCCGGGGGATAGGGTTTTCCCTTATAACAGCCAAAGAATGCTTGATACGTTTTAAAACAAATCGTTTGATACTATAATAAGTGCATAGTGTATAAAACAACTTCAAATCATAAGTATCAATCATAGGCGGCATGGGTACCATATATCATGTCGCCATATATAGGTTTACAAATAAAACCGCAAATGTCACGTATTTGGAAATTGGATTTCCATCTATGAACCGAGGCAAAAGATAGTCCTCAATCGATTCGAGACGCTCTAGCCCGTGTCTCAGGAACAGAACGCATCGTCCCTTGGAGCGACAGGGCCGGTCCACCGACGTGGATTAGACGAAATCCTGAACACTGCGTTTCCCCGCCCTTTGGGGCGTAGGTGAGCCAACTAAATGACTCCATCGGACCCGGATCGTCCGATCAAACCGAGGCGCCTCGCAACAGCAACAACCACATAAGTCAAACTCGTCAGGGCGTGTAAAACCACTGACGCCACTTTTTAGCTAGAAGGAAACGCATGCCCTCCCTGAGGTCCGTCTCCCGTTTTTGGTTCATACCGGGGGTGAAACTCGCGAAGTAAACGTTACACAAAGCTACGCCACAAAGGCCGTGCTTTGATCATCACCACAAGACTTTGCTTTTCAACAGAAGCCTCGATCAATTGCCACTTAGGCATGCCACACAGGCAATTCACTCCATGCGTTTGATATCCATCGATATATAACCCCTGAGCTCGTACGTCTCAGAGAAGGGCGTTAAGCAAGAGAATAAATTCTCCGCCGCCAAACAGATATATATTTAATAGAGATCAATCACACGGACTAAAATCCAATGTCAGACACACAGTCCATTTACAAGTCCGTTCTGGGTCTGAACGAAACCGGAGGCACCTAGTACCCCGCATATCCATCGATCTCCAAGTACGTCTGGACGATCACTAAATGTTTCCATCTTCTTGGGTGTACAGCCCAATCAAGATCATCAGTAATTACCCAAACGACGTGAAGACCTCCGGTCTTCGACCATCGTCTTCATCTTCGACTTATCGTCGTATCAGTTATTCAGAATGGGATAAACCCGGTCTTTCCGAATAACTCACGTATATTTAAATAAGTGTCACACAAACACAACATACGCCTCATTCCAATTCATCAGTCACTAACCGTAAATTAATCAAGAGAATAATTCCCCAAATATTAACCCCGAAGGCCGAAACCAACATCAGATCAATATCCAGAAAACCATTCTGCTTGGCTAACCGACAGTTAGTTTCTAAATTTCACATTCATAGGGAAAGGTTCCCATTAATTTTATCCAAGATAATTTCTTGAATTTATTCTTTAATCTATTTTTGAATATCAATTCAAAACTAGTCGGGATTAGCGAACCTTACCGAAGTAATCATTTGTTTTAATTTCCCAATCCCAACCTATTTATCCCATGAAGTAAAACTGGTAGTACTTCATATCTAACACCACAGTGTTATCGGTAAATTCAATTACCATTTCACGTTCAAATCTAATTAAAGATTTAACTATCGCCTGGAGCAAAACTGGTGATACTCCATTCTCGATCATTTCAATCTAATTAAAGATTCATTAAAACTCCACTTAGTTTTAATCTTTAACTGGGTTAAAGAATCAGTGTCATTTAAAAACACAGTTCACGATAAACCCAAAATCACATTCATTAATTATCGGGTTAAAGAACGAGTGTTGTTTAAAACACTGTTCACGTTAAACCCAAAAATCAATATCAATTCAATTCCAATTAAATATTATTTAATTGGTACACTTCATTAAATCTAAATAAAAAGATTTAATCTTTTCTCAACTGGGTTTAAGAACAGTGTTAGTGAAGACACCATTCACGACAAACCCAAATCACATTTGATATTCAATATAAGGCTCTGAATAGAAAATATATCGGCTTATATTCAATATCAAATTCTACGATTAACAAATGTCGTATTGGAAATAACGATAAATATATATATCTTTCAAATTTCCACAACAACATCCGTATAATCACGAATTCCAACATCGAAATATTCCGAAGACAATTTCGATTCAATTCCACTCCAATGCAATCATTGGAAATTCTGGTTATTTCTGAAAACCATTTCAAATTCAATTTATTTATTTAAAAATAAATAGAATTATAATTCTAGTTCAAAACTAGTTCATTTCGATAAAAATCTATTTTTATCTTTTCAAATATGGAGTTTTTCATCCCAATTCTTTCTAAATCATTTCTTATGATTTTACACAAATTATTACTATTTTTAATAATTTTATCAAGGCCCGTACAGTCGATTTCCATCAATGGCCATCGAACTGCACTTATAGCGACCTTCTTCAAATTTGATTTGGACATAATTCCAAATCCAACCGTTAGATTTCTAATTTCTAATATTCGTTAGAAAGCTCTTTTCGATACGAACCCAACGGTTCCGGTTTTAGGAGAATCCGACGGTCCGATCTCCCGTAATGTCCGTTTGAAATAAATGGTCGAAATTCACGAACTGCCGCGGCGCGGCGCGTTCTATTCAGGCCATTATATTATATATATAATATATATAATATATACTTCGTCGATTTCTATTTAAAACGAATTATATAAATAGTTTTAAAATCGTTTCAAAAGCAATTTCAACTTTCTTTTCAATTCAAATCAAAATTGAATTCTTCTTTATAAATTCGTTTTAAAATTCATTTCTATTCAATTCAAATTTCAATTCAATTTGAATTCATTTCAATTCGCTTTCAATTCAATTTGAATTCGTTTTCAATTCATTTCGAAATCGTTTTCAATTCAATTCATTTCGAAATCGTTTTCAATTCAATTCATTTCGAAATCGTTTTCAATTCAATTCATTTCGAAATCGTTTTCAATTCAATTCGTTTCGAAATCGTTTTCAATTCAATTCATTTCGAAATCGTTTTCAATTCAATTCATTTCGAAATCGTTTTCAATTCAATTCATTTCAAAATGGATAAAATCGATATAAATATCGTTCACGTCAAAATGGCGTCAATCTAATCAACACGGCTTCATAAATTTCTATTTTCAAATATTCTATTTCAAATATTTCTTTTTCAAAATATTTGTTATTATCAAAATATTTCGTTCAACACATGACCAATCTCAATGGATGAGACTGTCAACACATGAACCTTTATTTTATATTGATAAAGATGTAAACTTTATTATTAAAATATTTCGTTCAACACATGACCAATCTCAATGGATGAAACTGTCAACACATGAACCTTTATTTTATATTGATAAAGATGTAAATTTTATTATTAAAATATTTCGTTCAACACATGACCAATCTCAATGGATGAAACTGTCAACACATGAACCTTTATTTTATATTGATAAAGATGTAAACTTTATTATTAAAAAATTTCGTTCAACACATGACCAATCTCAATGGATGAAACTGTCAACACATGAACCTTTATTTTATATTATTCTTTATTTTCTAAATTGGAATGAGGCCCAATCAATCACCATATAAGGTTAATTATATGGATTTTCATACAACACATGTATATAATAGCATTGAAAATAATCAACCATCAACCAAAGTGCACTACACTGTATAAGCATCAAATATAGATATTCAACGCTTATAACAGCCTGTCAATCAACCGATCGACATATTTAATAAATCAGGATGAGTGAACTTCAAATTTCATCCCAACACCCGTGTGGGGTTTCAAACAATCAAACACATATTTTATTTGTGCTGTTGGGCGATGTGTAAAATTTATCGTCCCAATCAATGTCCTTCAAATAGGTGTACATAAACAAACCGTCCGGTTTGTAAATGAATATTTTATTTTATTCACTTTCACTATATTCATATTCACGTTAAAAATTATATTTTTAACGATAAAACATTTTATTCCAACATATGAATTTCTATTATTCATTTACACAATAAAATGATATTTTTATTTTCTAACATATTTTAGAAAATTTCGGCGGCATAACGGCACGATACTAGAAACGGGACGAGGCCTAGCCTTATCCCCGGTCTAGTGAAGGCCCACGCCATTCACACATCAATCAAAATCACCAAACAACCAAATTCAAATTAAATCATATAACTAATCTATGCAACCAAACAAACAAGTCCATGGTCTGTGGACGATTGTGTCGGGTGCTACTAAGCACCGTCTGCATCCTAGTATATATATATATAATTAGAAAAGAAATTGAAAGGTGAGAAATTCTCACAGATAGCTATCCAAACATCTTGACTCTTCTTTTATAGAAATCTTCGCCAATCTCGGCCCTTTTGTCACTTCCATTGCGCGTATTCACTACATATGTAAAAATCGAATTTTTACTTCGCTAATCAATATATAAAAATCATATTTTTACTATGCTATTCAATATATAAAAATCCAATCTTTTTGTTTTAAAAAATCGAAGCTTTTTATTGTTAAAAATCGAGTCTTTTTATTTTCAAAAATCGAAGCTTTTTATTGTTAAAAATCGAGTCTTTTTATTTTCAAAAATCGAAGCTTTTTATTGTTAAAAATCGAGTCTTTTTATTTTCAAAAATCGAAGCTTTTTATTGTTAAAAATCGAGTCTTTTTATTTTCAAAAATCGAAGCTTTTTATTGTTAAAAATCGAGTCTTTTTATTTTCAAAAATCGAAGCTTTTTATTGTTAAAAATCGAGTCTTTTTATTTTCAAAAATCGAAGCTTTTTATTGTTAAAAATCGAGTCTTTTTATTTTCAAAAATCGAAGCTTTTTATTGTTAAAAATCCTAGCTTTCATATGAATAAAAATTGTATTTTTATCTAAGCCAAAATCATATTTTTATCTATTCTATATATAATTAAAAACAGAAAATAAAATACAATTCAAATTTATACTAAAAACTGAAAAGAATCAATGTTTATTATGCATTTAAGAACTGGTTTTAACCTTTATATATCCATATTTAAAACTGATTTTACATCACTTTATATATAAAAAATCTGATTTAAATAATGTTAGTTAAACTAAAGTAACAGTGGAGAAATAACTCACTGTTCTTTCTGTAGTTGATTTCACGAACTCGCTCCGCCCTAGGGCACCAAATTCTGGCTGCCACCGTCATTGTGGGACCCATCAGAGACCCCCACGTTGAGCGCTGCCACGCCACGCACCTGCCCCGCCGACGCCGTCCAACTCGCACCACCGCCCAGCCCTGAAACCACGTTCGACTCTCGGTCCTTTGAGCTCGAAATACGAGCTGATTTCTCCATGAAATAACCTCAGACCGGTATAGATTGGAAGCTCTCAAGAAGTTCTAGGATTTTGCTTTAGAAGCTGTGATTAATTCGGATTGGATTGATGGATTTTTGAGCTCGAAAATTTGAGCTTTTTCCGCCGTATATCACAGGAGGGAGGCGCGTTTGACCGAGGAAGATTAAATGGGGGGGTTTGACCGTATATACTAGGGTATATACGTCATATTAATAATATAATTTAATTCTTTTATTTCCTAATATACATGTTTATTCAGTCGATCTCCAAATCAAACCCAACGACTATAGCCCTTAGCTAATTACCCACATTCCGAACACAATGGGATTCGTATCGTAAGCCAATTCGCTTGTTACAATCAGTTTTCACTGAAATTAAAATATAAATCATTATATATATATATATAATTTAAACGCACATTTCAATTTACTGGGGTCACATATTGATCCTAAAAATTCCCGAAAAATATTTTCTAGCTTCGTATTGACGATACGGTCCTAACAAAACTAATTTCATCGAATTCTGAGATCGTTAGAAAAATGGCCAATTTCCAGTCGATTAAAATCAACTGAAACTGGTCAAACACGTTTTCCTTTGCCACGCTCACATATTGATTCGAAAAATTATGAAATTTGAAACCTAGCAATAATTTGACATCACGGACCCAACAAAACTGGTTTCATCGAAATCCGAGGTCGTTTGCAAAATGTCCATTTTTAAGGCCCTGAATTCCATAGCGACTATTCAGAATTTTCAACTGGACATATCTTTTGATCCCCGCTATGAAATTTTGATTTTTCGGATTCGTTGGAAAGATATTATCAATTAGATCCCATTATTTTTGGTTTCACTAAAATCCGGATTGTTTTGCACCCGGTACATTCAATTGAAGTTTGAAATCGAATTATCGAACTACCGCGCCATTTTCAATTCCTTTTATAATTATATATAATTATTTATATTCTAACGACGACGTATATAATATATACGTTCGAATTATATTCAAAATAAATTTCTCGTCGGTTCTATTTAAAATAATTCATTTTAAATATAGGAAATTTGCTATAATTGCAAAAATAAAAAATTTAAACTGGCCCAGATTTTCCGGGTTATTACAAAAATTTATCGTCCTAATCAATATCTTTCAAATAGATGTACATAAACAAACCGTCCGGTTTGTAAATGAATATTTATTTATTCACATTCACATTAAAAATTATATTTTTAACGATAAATTATTTTTAACTATGTAAATATTTTATTTTATTTCACATCAACATCACAAACAAACTTCACAACACATCAAAAAACATACAAGCCGCCCATGGTCTGTGGACGACGGGTGTCGGGTGCTACTAAGCACCGTCTGCATCCTAGTATATATTTTAAAATAGAAAAGAAAATTTAAAGTGAGAAATCCTCACCGACTAGCTAAACCAAACACCACGACTCTTCATATGTAGAAATCTTCGTCGTGCTCGCCTTTTGTCAATTTCGCCGTCCGTAGCCACTACATATACAAATCACATTTTTATATTGTTACCTTATAGATAAAAAATTTATTTTTACACCGCTACTATATAGATAAAAATTCTATTTTTATAACGTTACTATATAGATAAAAATTCTATTTTTATCTTGCTAGTAATATAATAAAAAGTATATTTTTATTACTCTACATGAATAAAAATCATATTTTTAATACTTCTACTTTATAAAAATTATATTTTTATATTTCACATATGATAAAAATCATATTTTTATGTTCTCTACTTATATAAAAAGATCGAATTTTCACTTCATATATATAAAAATCAAATTTTTATCTTTGCTTCATATATATAAAAATTGAATTTTTATCTTCACTTCATATATATATAAATCGAACTGTTATCTTATCAACATCTATGTAAAAAACCGACCTTTCTTACATAGCTAAAAACTATATTTTTACTTCTCTACTTCATGATAAAAAAAACCAAATCTAACTTCATAATAAAAATTCCATTTTTATTCATATCAAAATCTCATCTTTGTTCATATCCTAGAATCATAGATCCTCTAATTTAAAAATCGATTCTTTTTATCATTAAAAATCAAATTTTTTTTATGTTTACAATTCACAATCTATTCGATGTTCATAATATATAAAGATCGTGTTTTTATTTCTAATCTACACATATCATTAAAACTCTAATTCATAAAAAAAACTAAATTTTAAATAACAATACAAACAAAAATAAATATCGAAAAACTTACTAGGAGTTTATGGGGAAGGAAGGGGGATGGCACGTCGGAGCTGCAGTTTGGGGGTGTGGTCGGAGGCGGCTCAGGCGGGCGGTGGGTTTGTGGAGGAGTGGGGGCGGATCTGGTCAGTTTTGGGAAGGGGTTTGGGGGGTTTCACGGTTTGAGTGGGCTGAAGGGGAGAAGGGCAGGCGAGGTAGCTGCGGAGGAGGGGGCGGAGCATCGGAGGAGGGGCAACATTGGGTGGAGGGTCCGGCGGTGTCGGGGTTGTTGCGGGCGTGATTCGTCGTCGAGTTTATTTTTTTTCTTTTCAATTTTGATTTCTGAAGTCAACGGGAGGGAAAGAGGGGGTTAAGGAGAAAAAAGGGGTGGGTTATTATTTAATTATTTTAATTTCAAAAAGCAACTTTTTATTTCGACCTCGAAATGAGACCCATCGCCTGTCGTCCATAGCTAATTACCCCCATTCCGAACACAATGGGATATGTATCGTAAGCTGATTCGATCGTTTCGACCGGTTTTCGTCAAAATCAAAATATAACTCTATATATTGAATTTGAACGCGCATTTCAATTTACCGGGGCACATACGGACTCTAAAAAATCCCGAAAAATATTTTCTAGCTTCGTATTGACGATACGGTCCTAACAAAACTAATTTCGTTAAATTCTGAGACCGTTTGAAAAATGGTCATTTTCCAATCGATTAAAATCAACTGAAGCTGGTCAAACGCGTTTTCCTTTGCCACGCTCACATATTGAATTGAAAAATTACGAATTTTGGAACCTAGTAATAACTAGACATCCCGGATCCAACAAAAGTGGTTTCATCGAAAAAGGAGATCGTTTGCAAAATTTCCATTTTTAGGGGCCAGAATTCCATAGCGACTATTCTGAATTTTCAACTGGACATATCTTTTGATTCCCGCTATGAAATTTCAATTTTTAGGATTCATTGGAAAGATATTCTCAAATAGATTCAAATATTTTTGGTTTCGCTAAAATCCGGTTTGTTTTGCAACCGGTAATTCATTTGAAGTTTGAAATCGAATTTTCGAACTACCGCGCCATTTTCAATTCTTTTTATATATAAAAATAAATTTTTATATTCTAACGACGATCTATATAATATATACGTTCGAATTCTATTCAAAATAAATTTCTCGTCGATATTATTTAAAATAATCTATTTTAAATGTTCAAAATTCGCTAAAATTGCCAAAAAAAAATAAAAAATAATTTGGCTCGCATTTCCGGGTTGTTACAATCTCCCCCACTTAAAACTTTTCGTCCCCGAAAAGGAACGAAGCTGAAAGTTATTTAACTAATCAACTCAACTTTCTTTGTTTTCTTTACGGCTTAAGTTCTTCAACTTTTCAGTTTCTAAGAACTTTTCAAAATTTTCAAAAATTTGGCTAACACCCTAAATTTTTGAAAATTTTCGCCATAACCTTCCCTACACCAGGGACTTCGGGATATTTCATATAGCCTCACATGGCCTTCTTCAATCAAAAAGAAAAAGAAAAAGCCAATCGGCTCGTAAAATCATCATCACCCAAACTAAACAGTAAATTATGGTAAACATGTACCTATTTGTCGGGCAAACAATTTTATTCATCTGCTCTAACCTCCTTGCTATGACCTGTTCAATGCAAATGCGACTAATTTTCAGTACACTCACTATTTGGTTCAATTAGCTAAATGGTTCAAAATTATCAAACAAATAAACAAACAACAAAACCATCAATCAATTAGTGGATTATCATTTCAAATTCATAATTTTGATATATATACAGAAAATCATGTTTTTGATGCCAATTCACAACAATAAATCTATCTAGTTTTGGTTCTCACACCAGTCTAATGGAAATATGTAGATATCACACCTTCGAAACACGAACATAAATATTGATGATGTCCGGACATCACCAGAATTATCTCCGGGTGACTAGAGTGCGAATCTATATCCATCCAGTATATTAAAACTTCGAATATACGTTCATGACGCGTATATGCAAAATCTTTATATAATCGATTGTCCAAAATCAATATAAATAAAATATTCAAATACGTATAAAACGATTTAAATTTGAAAACAAAATTATTTTCATTTGAAAAATATATTCTTCACACTCGTTCTAGGATACTACTGATCCCATCTCTAACGAGTCATTCTAATTGGATACTACTAATCCAATATCTGATGGATTCTTTCGTTCGGTTCTAATGTGCCTTGTTCACGAGCTCTATAAACCAAAGCTCCGATACCAACTGTGATGACCCGTAACTTCCCCGGTAAGGAAAGCCCGGATTACCTTGAGAACACGACAAAATAGAACGCAAACAGAAGAACATTTCATTGTATATTACAACAATTCCATCAGAATACAAGAATATACAGAGTATGGATAATAAAATACATTTGACAAATATCAGAAATTTAGATTACATTTAAATACATCGCAGCAGAAAATAATACAAAACACAACTAGAAGTAATACATGGATACAGAGCTTTCCGAGTATCGTTCCAGCTGTAAATCAGGATCCTGTGAATATAAATCTGCAAAAACCCAACTACTAGCTGCCCGTGTCGAAAATAAGGGCACCCAGAGTTTAGGTTAAAACAATAAACTTCAGGTCAGTCATGTGACTGGTGTGAGAACTAAAATAGTTGTTTAAAACTTTACTTTAAAAGAGAGTAATTCAAGTGACCACGCCGTATACACGGAACGGGTTTCCTCCCAAGAACACTAGTGCACATAGCAAAACAGCGCAATGCTTTTTGGAAAAATGAAGTTATTATAAGACCCAGGTCCCATCACATAATGCAACGCAAGCCGAAGGATAGGGTTTTCCCTTATAATAGCCAAACATGCTTATTACGATCAAAACAAATCATTTGATACTATTATAGGTGTATAGTGTCAAAACAATTTCAATCATAAATATCAATCATAGACGGCATGGGTACCATATATCATGTCGCCATACTAGGCTCTACAAATAAAACCGCAAGTCACGTATTGGAAATTGGATTTCTGTCATGAGTCGAGGCAAGTGGCAAGCTCCTCTCCGATTCGAGACACTCTAGCAAATGTCTCAGGACCCCACTATGTTCCTTTGGAACCTCCAAGGCCGGTCCTCTCTTACTTTTGAGGATTAATTATTCCTGAACACACGTTTCCCGGTCCTATAGGACCTATATCCGAGGCGCCTCGCATTCCAACAACCACACAGGTGAAAAGTATATAAAAGTCAGCCAGTTTAAGCACTGACACCACCACTAGCTAGAAGAAACGCCATGCACTCCTTGGGTCCTTATCCCGTTTTCGACTCATACCGAGGTGTGAGGCATGCGAATTCACGCTATACACAAAGCTATGCCACACAGGCCGTGCTTTGATCATCAACCACAAGACTTTGCTTTTCAACAGAAGCCTTGATCATTTGCCACTTAGCCGTGCCACACAGGCAATTAACTCCATGCGACTGATGTCCATCGATATACAACCTCTGAGCTCGTACGTCTCAGAGAAGGGCGTTAAGCAAGAGAATAAATTCTCCGCCGCTAAACATATGTATATTTAATAGAGATCAATCAACACAGAATAAAATCCAATGTCAGACACATTGTCCATTTACAAGTTCGTTCTGGGTCTGAACGAAACCGGAGGCACTTTCCTTGCATATCCATCGATCTCCAAGTACGTCTGGATGATCACCAACTGATTCCCTCATTTTGGGTGTACAGCCCAATCAAGATCATCAGTAATCACCCAAATGATGTGAAGACTTCCGGTCTTCAACCACCGTCTTCATCTTCGACTTGTCGTCGAATCGGTTGTTCAGAATGGGTATAAACCCGGCCTTTCCGAATAACCCACGTATATAATAAACAAATGTTACACAAACACAACATACGCCTCATTCCAATTCAGAATATTCTTATATTCAAAAATTCACATTCTTAGGGAAAGGTTCCCATTAATTTTTTCAAAGATAAATTCTTCTAAATTTATTCTTTAATCTTCCTTTGGATATCATTTCAAACATATTATGGTTTTCCAAACTAGTCGGGATTAGCGAACCACACCGAAGTAATTATTTATTTTATTTCCCAATCCTAACCTATTCATCCCATGGAGCAAAACTGGTAATACTTCATATCTAACACCACGGTGTTATCGGTAAAATTAATTACCATTTCACGTTCAAATCTAATTAAAGATTTAATTTTCGCTTTGGAGCAAAACTGGTGATACTCCATTCTCGATCACTTTCCAAATTTGATAATTTAAATTATCAATTCACATTTCAATCTAATTACAGATTCATTAAAACTCCACTTAGTTTTAATCTCCTCAAAAATCAATATCCTGCCTTTAACTGGGTTGAAGAACCAATGTCCCCTAAAACACGATTCACGAAAACCCAAATCACATTTGATATTAAATACGAGGCTCTGAATAGAAAATATACTAGCTTATATTCAATATCAAATTCTAAAACCAACAAATATCGTATTGGAAATAACGATATAAATATATCTTTCAAATTCCCATAACAATATCTGTATAATCACGGAATCCAACATCAAAATATTCCAAAGACAATTTCGATTCAAATCCACTTCCACTTTATATATATTGGAAATTCGGGTTATTTTCAAATCCAATTCAAGTTCAATTTATTTATTTCAAAAATAAATTGATTTTAATTCTAGTTCAAAACTAGTTCATCTCGATAAAAATCTATTTTTATCTTTTCAAATATGGAGTTTTTCATCCCAGTTCTTTTCAAATCATTTCTTATGATTTTACACTAATTAATGATATTTTTAATAATTTTATCAAGGCCCATACAGTCGATTTCCATCAACGGCCATCGAACTGCACTTACAGCGACCTTTTCCAAATTTGATTTGGACATAATTCCAAATCCGACCGTTAGATTTTAAATTTCTAATATTCATTGGAAATCTCTTTTCGATACGAACCCAACGGTTCTGGTTTTAGGAGAATTCGACGGTCGGATCTCCTGCAACGTCAATTCGAAGTCAATGGTCGAAATTTACGAACTGCCGCGGCGCGGTGCGTTCTATTCAGGCCATTATATAATATATATATATATATATATATATGTATATTTCGTCGATTTCCTTTTAAAACGTATTTTATAAATCGTTTTAAATTCGTTTTCAAAACCATTTCAACTCTATATTCAATTTCAAATCAAAATTGAATATTTCATATCATTACCATATAAATGATAATATTTTCAAAACGTTATATTTTGAAATCACTACCTTTTCTATATTCATTATAAAAACGAATATAATCAATATAAATATCGTTCACGTCAAAATAGCGCAACTCTAATCAACACGGCTTTATATATTTCAATAAATGCGTTATTCTACTCCACAAATGAATATTTATTCTATTCAACACATGAATCTATATTTCTTTCAACACATGACTAATCTCAACACATGAGTACTGTCAACACATGACTATTTTTGTTATGTAATATATTTTTTAAAATTATGGTATCTATCGTTTGATTTTTAATCAGACTCCAACAGTAAACTAGTTTCTAATCTTAAATATGATAAAGATGTAAATTTTATTGTTAAAATATTTTACTCAACACATGAATACTCTCAACACATGAGTATTCTCAACACATGAGCATTGTCAACACATGACTATTTTTATATTCTAATATCCCAATTAGAATGAGGCCCAATCAATTACCATATAATGTTAATTATATGGATTCCATACAACACATGTATATAATAGCAACGATAAATAATCAACCATCATCCAAAGTGCACCACACAACTGCATAAGCATTAAATATAAATAATTAACGCTTACACATTCTGTCGACCAATCGATCGACGTACAACTAAATAATTGGGATTAGTGTACGCCAAATATCATCCCAACACCCGTGTGGGGTTTCAAATCAACAAACATTGAATATTATTTGTGCAGTTGGGGGATGTGTAAAATTTATCGTCCCAATCAATATCCTTCAAATAGGTGTACATAAACAAACCGTCCGGTTTGTAAATGAATATTTATTTATTCACATTCACTTTAAAAATTATATTTTTAACGATAAATTATTTTTAACTATATAAATATTTTATTTTATTTCATATCAACATCACAAACAAACTTCACAACACATCAAAAAGCATACAAGCCGTCCATGGTCTGTGGACGACGGGTGTCGGGTGCTACTAAGCACCGTCTGCATCCTAGTATATATTTTAAACTAGAAAAGAAAATTTAAAGTGAGAAATTCTCACCGACTAGCTAAACCAAACACCACGACTCTTCATATGTAGAAATCTTCGTCGTGCTCTCCTTTTGTCAATTTCGCCGTTCGTAGCCACTACATATAAAAATCACATTTTTATATAGTTACCTTATAGATAAATTTTTTATTTTTACACCGCTACTGTATAGATAACAATTCTATTTTTATAACGCTACTATATAGATAAAAAATTTATTTTTATCTTGCTAGTAATATAATAAAAATTATATTTTTATTACTCTACATGAATAAAAATCATATTTTTAATACTTCTAGTTTATAAAAATTATATTTTTATGTTCTCTACTTATATAAAAAGATCGAATTTTCACTTCATATATATAAAAATCGAATTTTTATCTTCGTTTCATATATATATATATACATATATATATATATACATATATATATATAAAAATCGAATTTTTATCTTCACTTCATATATATAAAAATCGAATTTTTATCTTATCAACATCTATGTAAAAACCCGACCTTTCTTACATAGCTAAAAACTATATTTTTACTTCTCTACTTCATGATAAAAAAAACCAAATCTAACTTCATAATAAAAATTCCATTTTTATTCATATCAAAATCTCATCCTTGTTCATATCCTAGAATCATAGATCCTCTAATTTAAAAATCGATTCTTTTTATCGTTAAAAATCAATTTTTTTATGTATACAATTCACAATCTATTCGATGTTCATAATATATAAAGATCGTGTTTTATTTCTAATCTACACATATCATTATAACTCTAATTCATAAAAAAAACTGATTTTAAATAACAATACAAACAAAAATAATTATCGAAAAACTTACTAGGAGTTTATGGGGAAGGAAGGGGGATAGCACGTCGGAGCTGCAGTTTGGGGGTGTGGTCGGAGGCGACTCAGGCGGGCGATGGGTTTGTGGAGGAGTGGGGGCGGATCTGGTCAGTTTTGGGAAGGGGTTTGGGGGGTTTCACGGTTTGAGTGGGCTGAAGGGGGGGGGGGGAGGGCAAGCGAGGTAGCTGCGGCGAGGGGGGGCGGAGCATCGGAGGAGGGGCAGCGTTGGGTGGAGGGTCCGGCAGCGTCGAGGTTGTGGCGAGCGCGATTCGTTGTCGAGTTTATTTTTTTTCTTTTCAATTTTGATTTCTGAAGTCAACGGGAGGGAAAGAGGGGGGTTAAGGAGAAAAAAGGGGTGGGTTATGTAATAACCCGGAAAATCTGGGCCAGTTTAAAATTTTTATTTTGGCAATTTTAGCGAATTTTGATTATTTAAAATGAATTATTTTAAATAATATCGACGAGAAATTTATTTTGAATATAATTCGAACGTATATATTATACGCGTCGTCGTTAGAATATAAATAATTATTTATATATATAAATAGAATTGAAAATGGCGCGGTAGTTCGATAATTCGATTTCAAATTTCAATTGAATGTACCGGGTGCAAAACAATCCGGATTTTAGTGAAACCAAAAATAATAGGATCTAATTGATAATATCTTTCCAACGAATCCGAAAAATCAAGATTTCATAGCGGAAATCAAAAGATATGTCCAGTTGAAAATTCTGAATAGTCGCTATGGAATTCAAGCCCTTAAAAATGGACATTTTGCAAACGACCTCGGATTTCGACGAAACCAGTTTTGTTGGGTCCGTGATGTCAAGTTATTGCTAGGTTTCCAATTTCATAATTTTTCGAATCAATATGTGAGCGTGGCAAAGGAAAACGCGTTTGACCAGTTTTAGTTGATTTTAATCGACTGGAAATTGGCCATTTTTCCAACGGTCTCAGAATTCGACGAAACTAGTTTTGTTAGGACCGTATCGTCAATACGAAGCTAGAAAATATTTTTCTGGAATTTCTCCAGTTAGTATGCGGCCCCGGTAAATTAAAATGTACGTTTAAATTGAATATATAATGAATTTATATTTTAATTTTGATAAAAACTGATCGAAACATTCGATTTGGGTTATGAAACATATCTCATTGCGTTCGAAATGGGGGTAATTAGCTAGGGGTGGCGGTCGTTAGGATTCGTTTGGAGTTCGAACGCAAAACGAATTAATAAATGAATTAAAATATTGATATTAATATGTATATAAACCATTGGAAATAGAAACTAAGTCAAACCCTCCTTTTCTTCTTCTGTGGTCAATGGAGTCAAGCCGCCGTTCTTTTTGTTTTACAGTAAATGGGTTGTGGCTTTAAAAATTCATAATAAATCAAAGAAATTCCCTTAAAAATCAAACTTGGATTTATTGATATCCTCTTCTCATAAGCTTCAATTTGTTGTGCACTTGGGTACGTACGATCGAGTTGCGAATCTTCCCAGCGTGTTCTAGGGTTTGTCAGTTCGCAAATTTGGGGGCCGCGAGTTCAACGGATTGGCCAGGCACCGGTGAAGGAGTGGTCGGGGTTTCGTTGGGTACCTCCAGTTCGGCGGCTAGGGTTCCGTAGGTGGTGCGGCGTTGAGATTGAAGTGGCGATCGAATGGGTTCAAGGGAGACGATGGGGTCCTGAAACAATCGTGAAGAAGAAGAAGACTTTGGCAGTGTATTCTTCTAAACACAACGAATTATTATTTTTATTTTTATTTTATAAAGACAGTAATAGCAATTCCTTTTATAAAATAAAATTAGTTTTTTTTTTTAAAAGAAAAATATACATTATCTTTGAAAATAAAAAGATTTAAACTTTGAAAATAAAAAGATTTGAACTGTATATATATTAAAAATATAAAAGGTTGATGTAAATTGGTAGTCTTTATTTGTTTGAATAACGGCATAAAAATATGATTTTTATATATTGAACTTCGAAATAAAAATATGGTTTTTATATATTGAACTTCGAAATAAAAAATATGATTTTTATATATTGAACTTCGAAATAAAAAACATGATTTTTATATATTGAACTTCGAACTAAAAATATGATTTTTATATATTGAACTTCGAACTAAAAATATGATTTTTATATATTGAACTTCGAAATAAAAATATGATTTTTATATATAGAACTTCGAAATAAAAATATGATTTTTATATATAGAACTTCGAAATAAAAATATGATTTTTATATATAGAACTTCGAAATAAAAATATGATTTTTATATATTGAACTTCGAACTAAAAATATGATTTTTATATATTGAGTAACGAAGTAAAAATTCGATTTTTATATAATGAACATCGAAGTAAAAATGTAATTTTTACATATGTAGTGGCTACGGGCAACGAAGATGACGAAGATGCGATAGCGATGAAGATTTCTATCAATGAAGTGCCGTGGAGCTAGGATAGCTATCAGTGAGAATTTCTCACCTTTCAATTTATTTTTCTAGTTATATATATATACTAGGATGCAGACGGTGCTTAGTAGCACCCGACACAATCGTCCACAGACCATGGACTTGTTTGTTTGGCTGTTTGGTTATTGATTGCGATATTGGTTTGAATGTGGTTTGTGGTGTGAAAAATCGAATCGATAAATTGGTTAGGATTAGACGTGCGCCGTTGTAAGGCGAAGGAGTAAGGCTAGGTTAGACTCTTACTCCAAATTTTGTGGTTTGCATAACGAAAGTGATTTGATTGATGTGTGAATGGCGTGGGCCTTCACTAGACCGGGGATAAGGCTAGGCCTTGTCCCGTTTCTAGTATCGTGCCGTTATGCCGCCGAAATTTTCTAAAATATGTTAGAAAAATAAAAATATCATTTTATTTAAAGAATGAACTGAATAGAAATTCATATGTTGGAATAAAATGTTTTATCGTTAAAAATATAATTTTTAACGTGAATGTGAATAAATAAATATTCATTTACAAACCGGACGGTTTGTTTATGTACACCTATTTGAAGGACATTGATTGGGTCGATAAATTTTACACATCGCCCAACTTCACAAATAAAATATTTGTTTGATTGTTTGAAACCCCACACGGGTGTTAGGATGAAATATGTAGTTCACTCATCCTAATTGATTAAATATGTCGATCGATTGATTGACAGGCTGTTATAAGCATTGAATATCTATATTTGATGCTTATACAGTGTAGTGCACTTTGGTTGATGGTTGATTATTTTTCAATGCTATTATATACATGTGTTGTATGGAAATCCATATAATTAACTTTATATGGTAATTGATTGGGCCTCATTCCAATTTGAAAAATAAAGAATATTATAAAATAAAAGTTCATGTGTTGACAGTACTCATTCATTGAGATTGGTCATGTGTTGAACGAAATATTTTAGTAATAAAATTTACTTCTTTATCATTATAAAATAAAAGTTCATGTGTTGACAGTACTCATTCATTGAGATTGGTCATGTGTTGAACGAAATATTTTGATAATAACGACTATGTTGAAAAAAGAAATATTTGAAATAGAATATTTGAAAATAGAAATATATGAAGCCGTGTTGATTAGATTGACGCCATTTTGACGTGAACGATATTTATATCGATTTTATTCATTTTAAAATGAATATCGAAAAATGAATTGAATTGAAAACGATTTCGAAATGAATTGAATTGAAAACGATTTCGAAATGAATTGAATTGAAAACGATTTCGAAATGAATTGAATTGAAAACGATTTCGAAATGAATTGAATTGAAAACGATTTCGAAATGAATTGAATATATAACGATTTCGAAATAAATTGAATTGAAAACGATTTCGAAATGAAATGAATTGAAAACGAATAAAAATTGAATTGAAAGCGAATTTAAATGAATTCAAATTGAATTGAAATTTGAATTGAATAGAAATGAATTTTAAAACGAATTTATAAAGAAGAATTCAATTTTGATTTGAATTGAAAAGGAAGTTGAAATTGCTTTTGAAACGAATTTAAAACTATTTATATAATTCGTTTTAAATAGAAATCGACGAAATATATATTATATATATTATATATATAATATAATGGCCCGAATGAACGCGCCGCGCCGCGGCAGTTCGTGAATTTCGACCATTTATTTCAAACGGACATTACGGGAGATCCGACCGTCGGATTCTCCTAAAACCGGAACCGTTGGGTTCGTATCGAAAAGAGCTTTCTAACGAATGTTAGAAATTTTAAATCTAACGGTTGGATTTGGAGATACGTCCAAATCAAATTCGAAAAAGGTCGCTGTAAGTGCAGTTCGATGGCCATTGTTGGAAATCGACTGTACGGGCCTTGATAAAATTATTAAAAATAGTAATAATTTGTGTAAAATCATAAGAAATGATTTGAGAAGAATTGGGATGAAAAACTCCATATTTGAAAAGATAAAAATAGATTTTTATCGAAAGGAACTAGTTTTGAACTAGAATTATAATTCTATTTATTTTTGAATAAATAAATTGAGTTGGAACAGGGTTTTAAACATAACCAGAATTTCCAATGATTGCATTGGAGTGGATTTGAATCGAAATTGTCTTCGGAATATTTCGATGTTGGAATTCGTGATTAGACAGGTGTTGTTATGGAAATTTGAAAGATATATATTTATATCGTTATTCCCAATACGACATTTGTTAGTCGTAGAATTTGATATTGAATATAAGCCGATATATTTTCTATTCAGAGCCTTATATTGAATATCAAATGTGATTTGGGTTTGTCGTGAATGGTGTCTTCACTAACACTGTTCTTGAACCCAGTTGAGAAAAGATTAAATCTTTTTATTCAGATTTAATGAAGTGTACCAATTAAATAATATTTAATTGGAATTGAATTGATATTGATTTTTGGGTTTATCGTGAACAGTGTTTTAAATAACACTTGTTCTTTAACCCGATAATTAATGAATGTGATTTTGGGTTTATTGTGAACCGTGTTTAAATGACACTGATTCTTTAACCCAGTTAACGATTAAAACTAAGTGGAGTTTTAATGAATCTTTAATTAGATTGAAATAATCGAGAATGGAGTATCACCAGTTTTGCTCCAGGCGATAGTTAAATCTTTAATTAGATTTGAACGTGAAATGGTAATTGAATTTACCGATAACACTGTGGTGTTAGATATGAAGTATAACCAGTTTTACTTCATGGGATGAATAGGTTGGGATTGGGAAATTAAAACAAATGATTACTTCGGTAAGGTTCGCTAATCCCGACTAGTTCGAATTGAGATTCAAACATAAATTCAAGGAATTTATCTTGGATAAAATTAATGGGAACCTTTCCCTATGAATGTGAAATTTAGAAACTAACTGTCGGTTGGCCAAGCAGAATGGTTTTCTGGGTATTGATCTGATGTTGGTTTCGGCCTTCGGGGTTAATATTTGGGGAATTATTCTCTTGATTAATTTACGGTTAGTGACTGATGAATTGGAATGAGGCGTATGTTGTGTTTGTGTAACACTTTTACAATATATACGCGAGCTATTCAGAAAGACCGGGTTTATCCCATTCTGAATAACTGATACGACGATAAGTCGAAGATGAAGACGGTGGTCGAAGACCGGAAGTCTTCACGTCGTTTGGATAATTACTGATGATCTTGATTGGGCTGTACACCCAAGAAGATGGAAACAGTTGGTGATCGTCCAGACGTACTTGGAGATCGATGGATATGCGAGGTACTAGGTGCCTCCGGTTTCGTTCAGACCCAGAACGGACTTGTAAATGGACTGTGTGTCTGACATTGGATTTTAGTCTGTGTGATTGATCTCTATTAAATATATATCTGTTTGGCGGCGGAGAATTTATTCTCTTGCTTAACGCCCTTCTCTGAGACGTACGAGCTCAGGGGTTATATATTGATGGATATCAAACGCATGGAGTGAATTGCCTGTGTGGCATGCCTAAGTGGCAATTGATCGAGGCTTCTGTTGAAAAGCAAAGTCTTGTGGTGATGATCAAAGCACGGCCTTTGTGGCGTAGCTTTGTGTAACGTTTACTTCGCGAGTATCACACCCGGTATGAACCAAAAACGGGAGAAAGGACCTCAGGGAGGGCCTGCGTTTCCTCCTAGCTAGAAGTGGCGTCAGTGGTTTTACACGCCCTGACGAGTTTGACTTATGTGGTTGTTGCTGTTGCGAGGCGCCTCGGATTGATCGGTCGTTCTCGAACCGATGGAGTCATTTAGTTGGCTCACTTACGCCCCAAAGGGCGGCGAAACGCAGTGCTCATGCATTTTAATCCACATCGGTGGACCGGCCCTGTCGCTCCTAGGGTCACTCGAGCTCTGATCCTGAGACTCGGGCTAGGCAGTCTCGAATCGGTTGAGGACTATCTTTTGCCTCGGTTCATAGATGGAAATCCAATTTCCAAATACGTGATATTTGCGGTTTTATTTGTAAACCTATATATGGCGACATGATATATGGTACCCATGCCGCCTATGATTGATACTTATGATTTGAAGTTGTTTTATACACTATGCACTTATTATAGTATCAAATGATTTGTTTTAAACGTATTAAGCATTCTTTGGCTGTTATAAGGGAAAACCCTATCCCCCGGCTTGCGTTGCATTGTGTGATAGGACCTGGGTCTTATAACAGCTTCATTTTTCTTTATTTAGCATTGCGCTATTTGTTTTATGCACTGGTATTCTTGGGAGGAAACCCGTTCCGTGTTATACGGCGTGGTCCCTTGATTTACCTAACTTTTAAAATAAAGATTAATAACTGTTTTAGTTCTCACACCAGTCCCATGACTGACCTGGAGTTTATTGTTTTAACCTAAACTCTGGGTGCCCTTATTTTGACACGAGCAGCTAGTAGTTTTGGTTTTGCAGATTTATATTCTCAGGATCCTGGTTTACAGCTGGAACGATATCCGGAAAGCTTTGTATCCGTATATCTCCTTCTAGTTGTGTATCGTATTATTTTCCGTTGCTATGTATTTAAATGTAATTTAAATCTCTGATATTTCTGTGTAATATTCATTTATACTCTGTATATTCTTGTAATCTGATGCATTGTTGTAATATACAATGAAATGTTCTTCTGTATGCGTTCTATTTTGTCGTGTTCTCAAACGATAGGGTGTTTCGAACGGCCTGGATCGGTTTAGCGACTGATTCGGACCGAGCGAAATTCCTTGCCGTCACATTTGGTATCAGAGCTTTGGTTTACAAAGCAGAGAACAAGGCACATTAGAACCATACGAAAGAATTCATCAGATATTGGATTAGTAATATCCAACGGGAATGACTCGTTAGAGATGGGATCAGTAGTATCCTAGAACGAGTGTGAAGGGTAGTGTTTTTGATAAATAAAAGCGAAAACAAATTTTGTTTTGAAAATCTAAATCAACTATTCGTATTTGGTTATTTATTTATATTGATGTGGACAATCCAGTATATATAGATTTTGCGTATACGTCTGATCCGCGTGTATTCGAAATTTTAATATACTGGATAGATATAGAATTACACTCTAGTCGCCCGGGGGTGATTCTGATGATTGATATATCATCATCAGAATTTATATTCGAGTGACGAAGGTGTGATATCTATATATTTCCATTAGACTGGTGTGAGAACCAAAACTTAGATAGATAGATTTATTTGTTGTGATTTGGCATCAAAACATGATTTTTTTTGTATATATATCAAAATTATGAATTTGAAACGTTAAATCCACTAATTGATTGATGTTTGTGTTGTTTGCCTATTTGTTTGCTAATTTTGAACCATTTATGCCTAATTGAACCAAATATTGGATTGTATTGAAAATTGGTTGCTTTTGCTTGCATATGCATGTATATCATTGAACAGGTCATAGCAAGGAGGCTAGAACAGAGAATAAAATTTGTTTGCCCGACAAATAGGTACATGTTTACTACATAATTTACTGTTTTGTTTGGGTGATGATGATTTTATGAGCCTATTGGCTAGCCGCTTGGCTTTTTCTTTTTCTTTTTGAGATCTGAAGGACCGGGGAAGCTATTTGAAATTCCCCGATGCTCCCGGTGCAGGGGAGGTTATGGCGAAATTTTTCGAAAATTTAGGGAGTTAGCCAAATTTTTGAAATTTTGAAAATTCTCAGAAACTGAAGAGTTGGAGAATGGAAGCCAGATCGAGCGTAGAGCTGAATAATCAAACCACTTTCGACTTTGCTCCTTTTCGGGGACGAAAAGTTTTAAGTAGGGGAGATTGTAATAACCCGGAAAATCTGGGCCAGTTTAAAATTTTTATTTTGGCAATTTTAGCGAATTTTGATTATTTAAAATGAATTATTTTAAATAATATCGACGAGAAATTTATTTTGAATATAATTCGAACGTATATATTATACGCGTCGTCGTTAGAATATAAATAATTATTTATATATATAAATAGAATTGAAAATGGCGCGGTAGTTCGATAATTCGATTTCAAATTTCAATTGAATGTACCGGGTGCAAAACAATCCGGATTTTAGTGAAACCAAAAATAATAGGATCTAATTGATAATATCTTTCCAACGAATCCGAAAAATCAAGATTTCATAGCGGAAATCAAAAGATATGTCCAGTTGAAAATTCTGAATAGTCGCTATGGAATTCAGGCCCTTAAAAATGGACATTTTGCAAACGACCTCGGATTTCGACGAAACCAGTTTTGTTGGGTCCGTGATGTCAAGTTATTGCTAGGTTTCAAATTTCATAATTTTTCGAATCAATATGTGAGCGTGGCAAAGGAAAACGCGTTTGACCAGTTTTAGTTGATTTTAATCGACTGGAAATTGGCCATTTTTCCAACGGTCTCAGAATTCGACGAAACTAGTTTTGTTAGGACCGTATCGTCAATACGAAGCTAGAAAATATTTTTCTGGAATTTCTCCAGTTAGTATGCGGCCCCGGTAAATTAAAATGTACGTTTAAATTGAATATATAATGAATTTATATTTTAATTTTGATAAAAACTGATCGAAACATTCGATTTGGGTTATGAAACATATCTCATTGCGTTCGAAATGGGGGTAATTAGCTAGGGGTGGCGGTCGTTAGGATTCGTTTGGAGTTCGAACGCAAAACGAATTAATAAATGAATTAAAATATTGATATTAATATGTATATAAACCATTGGAAATAGAAACTAAGTCAAACCCTCCTTTTCTTCTTCTGTGGTCAATGGAGTCAAGCCGCCGTTCTTTTTGTTTTACAGTAAATGGGTTGTGGCTTTAAAAATTCATAATAAATCAAAGAAATTCCCTTAAAAATCAAACTTGGATTTATTGATATCCTCTTCTCATAAGCTTCAATTTGTTGTGCACTTGGGTACGTACGATCGAGTTGCGAATCTTCCCAGCGTGTTCTAGGGTTTGTCAGTTCGCAAATTTGGGGGCCGCGAGTTCAACGGATTGGCCAGGCACCGGTGAAGGAGTGGTCGGGGTTTCGTTGGGTACCTCCAGTTCGGCGGCTAGGGTTCCGTAGGTGGTGCGGCGTTGAGATTGAAGTGGCGATCGAATGGGTTCAAGGGAGACGATGGGGTCCTGAAACAATCGTGAAGAAGAAGAAGACTTTGGCAGTGTATTCTTCTAAACACAACGAATTATTATTATTATTTTTATTTTATAAAGACAGTAATAGCAATTCCTTTTATAAAATAAAATTAGTTTTTTTTTAAAAGAAAAATATACATTATCTTTGAAAATAAAAAGATTTAAACTTTGAAAATAAAAAGATTTGAACTGTATATATATTAAAAATATAAAAGGTGGATGTAAATTGGTAGTCTTTATTTGTTTAAATAACGGCATAAAAATATGATTTTTATATATTGAACTTCGAAATAAAAATATGGTTTTTATATATTGAACTTCGAAATAAAAAATATGATTTTTATATATTGAACTTCGAAATAAAAAACATGATTTTTATATATTGAACTTCGAACTAAAAATATGATTTTTATATATTGAACTTCGAACTAAAAATATGATTTTTATATATTGAACTTCGAAATAAAAATATGATTTTTATATATAGAACTTCGAAATAAAAATATGATTTTTATATATAGAACTTCGAAATAAAAATATGATTTTTATATATAGAACTTCGAAATAAAAATATGATTTTTATATATTGAACTTCGAACTAAAAATATGATTTTTATATATTGAGTAACGAAGTAAAAATTCGATTTTTATATAATGAACATCGAAGTAAAAATGTAATTTTTACATATGTAGTGGCTACGGGCAACGAAGATGACGAAGATGCGATAGCGATGAAGATTTCTATCAATGAAGTGCCGTGGAGCTAGGATAGCTATCAGTGAGAATTTCTCACCTTTCAATTTATTTTTCTAGTTATATATATATACTAGGATGCAGACGGTGCTTAGTAGCACCCGACACAATCTTCCACAGACCATGGACTTGTTTGTTTGGCTGTTTGGTTATTGATTGCGATATTGGTTTGAATGTGGTTTGTGGTATGAAAAATCGAATCGATAAATTGGTTAGGATTAGACGTGCGCCGTTATAAGGCGAAGGAGTAAGGCTAGGTTAGACTCTTACTCCAAATTTTGTGGTTTGCATAACGAAAGTGATTTGATTGATGTGTGAATGGCGTGGGCCTTCACTAGACCGGGGATAAGGCTAGGCCTTGTCCCGTTTCTAGTATCGTGCCGTTATGCCGCCGAAATTTTCTAAAATATGTTAGAAAAATAAAAATATCATTTTATTTAAAGAATGAACTGAATAGAAATTCATATGTTGGAATAAAATGTTTTATCGTTAAAAATATAATTTTTAACGTGAATGTGAATAAATAAATATTCATTTACAAACCGGACGGTTTGTTTATGTACACCTATTTGAAGGACATTGATTGGGTCGATAAATTTTACACATCGCCCAACTGCACAAATAAAATATTTGTTTGATTGTTTGAAACCCCACACGGGTGTTAGGATGAAATATGTAGTTCACTCATCCTAATTGATTAAATATGTCGATCGATTGATTGACAGGCTGTTATAAGCATTGAATATCTATATTTGATGCTTATACAGTGTAGTGCACTTTGGTTGATGGTTGATTATTTTTCAATGCTATTATATACATGTGTTGTATGGAAATCCATATAATTAACTTTATATGGTAATTGATTGGGCCTCATTCCAATTTGAAAAATAAAGAATATTATAAAATAAAAGTTCATGTGTTGACAGTACTCATTCATTGAGATTGGTCATGTGTTGAACGAAATATTTTAGTAATAAAATTTACTTCTTTATCATTATAAAATAAAAGTTCATGTGTTGACAGTACTCATTCATTAAGATTGGTCATGTGTTGAACGAAATATTTTGATAATAACGACTATGTTGAAAAAAGAAATATTTGAAATAGAATATTTGAAAATAGAAATATATGAAGCCGTGTTGATTAGATTGACGCCATTTTGACGTGAACGATATTTATATCGATTTTATTCATTTTAAAATGAATATCGAAAAATGAATTGAATAGAAAACGATTTCGAAATGAATTGAATTGAAAACGATTTCGAAATGAATTGAATTGAAAACGATTTCGAAATGAATTGAATTGAAAACGATTTCGAAATGAATTGAATTGAAAACGATTTCGAAATGAATTGAATATATAACGATTTCGAAATAAATTGAATTGAAAACGATTTCGAAATGAAATGAATTGAAAACGAATTCAAATTGAATTGAAAGCGAATTTAAATGAATTCAAATTGAATTGAAATTTGAATTGAATAGAAATGAATTTTAAAACGAATTTATAAAGAAGAATTCAATTTTGATTTGAATTGAAAAGGAAGTTGAAATTGCTTTTGAAACGAATTTAAAACTATTTATATAATTCGTTTTAAATAGAAATCGACGAAATATATATTATATATATTATATAATGGCCCGAATAGAACGCGCCGCGCCGCGGCAGTTCGTGAATTTCGACCATTTATTTCAAACGGACATTACGGGAGATCCGACCGTCGGATTCTCCTAAAACCGGAACCGTTGGGTTCGTATCGAAAAGAGCTTTCTAACGAATGTTAGAAATTTTAAATCTAACGGTTGGATTTGGAGATACGTCCAAATCAAATTCGAAAAAGGTCGCTGTAAGTGCAGTTCGATGGCCATTGTTGGAAATCGACTGTACGGGCCTTGATAAAATTATTAAAAATAGTAATAATTTGTGTAAAATCATAAGAAATGATTTGAGAAGAATTGGGATGAAAAACTCCATATTTGAAAAGATAAAAATAGATTTTTATCGAAAGGAACTAGTTTTGAACTAGAATTATAATTCTATTTATTTTTGAATAAATAAATTGAGTTGGAAAAGGGTTTTAAACATAACCAGAATTTCCAATGATTGCATTGGAGTGGATTTGAATCGAAATTGTCTTCGGAATATTTCGATGTTGGAATTCGTGATTAGACAGGTGTTGTTATGGAAATTTGAAAGATATATATTTATATCGTTACTCCCAATACGACATTTGTTAGTCGTAGAATTTGATATTGAATATAAGCCGATATATTTTCTATTCAGAGCCTTATATTGAATATCAAATGTGATTTGGGTTTGTCGTGAATGGTGTCTTCACTAACACTATTCTTGAACCCAGTTGAGAAAAGATTAAATCTTTTTATTCAGATTTAATGAAGTGTACCAATTAAATAATATTTAATTGGAATTGAATTGATATTGATTTTTGGGTTTATCGTGAACAGTGTTTTAAATAACACTTGTTCTTTAACCCGATAATTAATGAATGTGATTTTGGGTTTATTGTGAACCGTGTTTAAATGACACTGATTCTTTAACCCAGTTAACGATTAAAACTAAGTGGAGTTTTAATGAATCTTTAATTAGATTGAAATAATCGAGAATGGAGTATCACCAGTTTTGCTCCAGGCGATAGTTAAATCTTTAATTAGATTTGAACGTGAAATGGTAATTGAATTTACCGATAACACTGTGGTGTTAGATATGAAGTATAACCAGTTTTACTTCATGGGATGAATAGGTTGGGATTGGGAAATTAAAACAAATGATTACTTCGGTAAGGTTCGCTAATCCCGACTAGTTCGAATTGAGATTCAAACATAAATTCAAGGAATTTATCTTGGATAAAATTAATGGGAACCTTTCCCTATGAATGTGAAATTTAGAAACTAACTGTCGGTTGGCCAAGCAGAATGGTTTTCTGGGTATTGATCTGATGTTGGTTTCGGCCTTCGGGGTTAATATTTGGGGAATTATTCTCTTGATTAATTTACGGTTAGTGACTGATGAATTGGAATGAGGCGTATGTTGTGTTTGTGTAACACTTTTACAATATATACGCGAGCTATTCAGAAAGACCGGGTTTATCCCATTCTGAATAACTGATACGACGATAAGTCGAAGATGAAGACGGTGGTCGAAGACCGGAAGTCTTCACGTCGTTTGGATAATTACTGATGATCTTGATTGGGCTGTACACCCAAGAAGATGGAAACAGTTGGTGATCGTCCAGACGTACTTGGAGATCGATGGATATGCGAGGTACTAGGTGCCTCCGGTTTCGTTCAGACCCAGAACGGACTTGTAAATGGACTGTGTGTCTGACATTGGATTTTAGTCTGTGTGATTGATCTCTATTAAATATATATCTGTTTGGCGGCGGAGAATTTATTCTCTTGCTTAACGCCCTTCTCTGAGACGTACGAGCTCAGGGGTTATATATTGATGGATATCAAACGCATGGAGTGAATTGCCTGTGTGGCATGCCTAAGTGGCAATTGATCGAGGCTTCTGTTGAAAAGCAAAGTCTTGTGGTGATGATCAAAGCACGGCCTTTGTGGCGTAGCTTTGTGTAACGTTAACTTCGCGAGTATCACACCCGGTATGAACCAAAAACGGGAGAAAGGACCTCAGGGAGGGCCTGCGTTTCCTCCTAGCTAGAAGTGGCGTCAGTGGTTTTACACGCCCTGACGAGTTTGACTTATGTGGTTGTTGCTGTTGCGAGGCGCCTCGGATTGATCGGTCGTTCTCGAACCGATGGAGTCATTTAGTTGGCTCACTTACGCCCCAAAGGGCGGCGAAACGCAGTGCTCAGGCATTTTAATCCACATCGGTGGACCGGCCCTGTCGCTCCTAGGGTCACTCGAGCTCTGATCCTGAGACTCGGGCTAGGCAGTCTCGAATCGGTTGAGGACTATCTTTTGCCTCGGTTCATAGATGGAAATCCAATTTCCAAATACGTGACATTTGCGGTTTTATTTGTAAACCTATATATGGCGAAATGATATATGGTACCCATGCCGCCTATGATTGATACTTATGATTTGAAGTTGTTTTATACACTATGCACTTATTATAGTATCAAATGATTTGTTTTAAACGTATTAAGCATTCTTTGGCTGTTATAAGGGAAAACCCTATCCCCCGGCTTGCGTTGCATTGTGTGATAGGACCTGGGTCTTATAACAGCTTCATTTTTCTTTATTTAGCATTGCGCTGTTTGTTTTATGCACTGGTATTCTTGGGAGGAAACCCGTTCCGTGTTATACGGCGTGGTCCCTTGATTTACCTAACTTTTAAAATAAAGATTAATAACTGTTTTAGTTCTCACACCAGTCCCATGACTGACCTGGAGTTTATTGTTTTAACCTAAACTCTGGGTGCCCTTATTTTGACACGGGCAGCTAGTAGTTTTGGTTTTGCAGATTTATATTCTCAGGATCCTGGTTTACAGCTGGAACGATATCCGGAAAGCTTTGTATCCGTATATCTCCTTCTAGTTGTGTATCGTATTATTTTCCGCTGCTATGTATTTAAATGTAATTTAAATCTCTGATATTTCTGTGTAATATTCATTTATACTCTGTATATTCTTGTAATCTGATGCATTGTTGTAATATACAATGAAATGTTCTTCTGTATGCGTTCTATTTTGTCGTGTTCTCAAACGATAGGGTGTTTCGAACGGCCTGGATCGGTTTAGCGACTGATTCGGACCGAGCGAAATTCCTTGCCGTCACAGGTTATTATTTAATTATTTTAATTTCAAAAAGCAACTTTTTATTTTGACCTCGAAATGGGACCCAACACCTATCGTCCATAGCTAATTACCCCCATTCCGAACACAATGGGATATGTATCGTAAGCTGATTCGATCGTTTCGACCAGTTTTCGTCAAAATCAAAATATTACTCTATATATTGAATTTGAACGCGCATTTCAATTTACCGGGGCCACATGCGGACTCTAAAAATTCCCAAAAAATATTTTCTAGCTTTGTATTGACGATACGGTCCTAAGAACACTAATTTCGTTAAATTCTAAGACCGTTTGAAAAATGGCCATTTTCCCGTCGATTAAAATTAACTGAAACTGGTCAAACGCGTTTTCCTTTGCCATGCTCACATATTGAATCAAAAAATTACGAATTTCGGAACCTAGCAAAAACTAGACATCCCGGATCCAACAAAAGTGGTTTCGTCGAAAATGGAGGTCGTTTGCAAAATTGCCATTTTTAAGGGCCAGAATTCCATAGCGACTATTCTGAATTTTCAATTGGACATCTTTTGATTCCCGCTATGAAATTTCAATTTTTCGGATTCGTTGGAAATATATTCTCAAATAGATTCAAATATTTTTGGTTTCGCTAAAATCCGATTTGTTTTGCAACCGGTACATTCATTTGAAATTTGAAATCGAATTTTCGAACTACCGCGCCATTTTCAGTTCCTTTTATATGTTTAAATAAATTTTTATATTCTAATGACGATCTATATAATATATACGTTCGAATTCTATTCAAAATAAATTTCTCATCGATATTATTTAAAATAATCTATTTTAAATGTTCAAAATTCGCTAAAATTATCAAAATAAAAATTTTAAATTGGCTCGCATTTCCGGGTTGTTACATGAATGGTATTTTAAATAACACTGGTTCTTTAAGCCGATTAACAATGGAGTTAAGAAAATCAGAAACTAACTGGAAATTGGTTAAGTTGAATGGTTTCATGGGTATTGATCTGATGTTGGCTTCGGCCTTCGGGGTTAATACTTAGGGAACTGTTCATTTGCTAATTTATGGTTAAAGGATGATGGAATGGAATGTGATTTTGGGTTTATCGTGAACCATGTTTTAAATGATATTGGTTCTTTAACCCAGTTAAAGATAGGATATGATTTCCCAAGTTAAACAATCGTTAATATTGATTTTTGGGGAGATTAAAACCAAGTGGAGTTTTAATGCATCCTTAATTAGATTGAAATGATATCCAAAGGAAGATTGAAGAATAAATTTAAAGAATTTGTCTTTAAAAAATTAATGGGAACCTTCCCCAAAGTATAAGAATATTTGAATAAAGAAATATTCTGGATTGGAATGAGGCGTATGTTGTGTTTTTATAGCACTTGTTTATTATATACGCGAGTTATTCAGAAAGACCGGGTTTATCCCATTCTAAATAACTGATTCGACGATGTGTCGAGGATGAAGACGGTGGTTGAAGACCAGAGGTCTTCACATCGTTTGGATGATTATGGAGGTCTTGATTGGGCTGTACACCCAAGACAAGGTAATAAGTGGTGATCATCAGACTTACTTGGAGATCGACCAGATAGGCGAGGACCTCTCCTATAACGACCCAAGGACTTTCCGGCCCTGAAAATTGACATAAATACCTTTACTGTAACTCATGCTGACCCTCCAAGCACCGGACACACTGGATAGTTATTAGAAAGAAATTTGAGGGTGAGATAAGAAAGAAATATAAGAATAGAAGAAGAAGAAACAAACACAGAGTCTCACATCGCAGCGGAACAAAATATAATACAAAAATAAATCTTTATTGAGAGCTTTAAAAATACTTACAATATCAGAGTACATCACACAACGGGACAGTTATGATAATCTGTTCCCATATACATCACACAGCGGAATAGTAGCTATATAATATCATACGTCTGAACATCTCCAGCTCGTCTCTGAACTTCACAACATTCGATAACCTGAACCTGTACACCCCGGGCTAACCCGAGCATTTACAAAACACCGGGTTAGTCTGGTGAACCAGAGTGAGATAAACTCGCACAGTATTTAGGATAAATCATCCAATGATGATTTTAAAGTTCAAAATCTTTTTCGAAAGAAAAGGATAATCATAAGACCAAATCCACACATAAACATGGACGGTTTTTACCTTACGATGACCCAAAACTGTTTTGAAAACCAATATCTTGTTTGATATTATAATAATATCTAAATACAAGTAATTAACAATCTAGTGGAACGCTTGCATCTCATGCTCCACATATATATAATACAATCAAAACCGCGGGCGCTTATTGGAGATTGGATTCCGACTATGACAAGGTATGGGACCACCTGCCGATAGTGTATCTCTAGAGGCAAATACACTGGGTTCAACAAGAACTTCTTGCAACTCATCCCACACATGACCGACCACTCATTTCGCTTGAGTGTATCGAATGTATATCACCGACGGTTGAGATCAGCAACCGTCTCCCGACAAGGGACATCATCGAATATAGATTAAAGAAGTAAATAGGAATTTCTCTAGGTAGTTGATTATACACCCTAATGGGAGAGACCCACATAGCCATGTTGCCTGCCCGATTTTTGTCATTTCCTAGTTGTGAGGCTTAAGGTCAGAGTTTATTTTTGCAACATCTGATCACCATTCACTTTGAATGCCACACCGTCAGATCCGTCAGATATCACTAATTGACGTCCACAAAAATACTCTAGTTGGAAGCTAAGAGAACGACAATTCTCCGCCTATAACTATAGCACGTTTGGAGAAATCAATGTATGTGACCCTTTGGAAATACTCTGTCAGACATCCGTCTATACAAGTCATACAGGAACAGGATGAACCAAAAAGGCACTCTCCTACTGCATCCAATATAGGAATCACCCCATGGATCAGTAGCGAGAAGTCCTTGCAACCCGTAGATTCCAACCACGACAGAATCACAGCTTGTCTCTGCTTGCCAGGCAGAGAATATTAGTGGTTCTTCCGTTTATGAAAATCCACGGTCTTCAATGCTCCATGTCGATCATCTCCTGATATCTTCACGTATTTGTTGGTCGGAATGGTTTTCGAATAAATTCGATCCGGTCTTCCCGTACCAACAATCGTGTTGGACATGTTTGATAGTCGGTGATTTGACTATCAAAATAAACAGTGTTTCATTCATGACACTCCAATGAGTTCACTGGTTCAGTATTCAGCATCACTTGGCCTTTTAATTAAAACAAACTAGATCACTTCTGCTTAATTAAACTTGTAACTCTTTTAGTATTTCAAACCGATAATTGATTCTTATATATTAACGTTCTCAAAACCCTTTCTATATAATACTTAGTAAGATAACTCATAACCATATTCAATTCTTACTTTAATTCTCCTTTCAAACATTCATTACATCATCCTTTATTATTTAAACTTGGGAAATTCATTCAACTTATTATTCGTGAAAACACGTTATGAAATATCTTTTATTTCGTTTTTGAAATAATAACTAATAGTTATTAGTATAAAGCTAAACATTACACTTCTTTTACTTCGGATCTCTCGTTATATATATATATATATATATATATATATATATATATATATATACACACACACACACCTCCAAATTTCCATCAACGTTGCATTATTTCACTAATGGAAATAAAGAACTATCACTAACCTCTTTTACTATTACTAACCAATATCATCTTCAGATAATCCTGATGTCGTTCAAGTTGGGGTATTTTAATTACCTCTCAGACCTTGATCAACAACGTTCATATCCTCAGATAAATATAAGTTGTAATCAAAACCCAATATTCCATTCTAATCTCAAAAACACATTCCACTGTAAATTGGATTCGATTATACAACTCTATGTCCACTTCTTTAACCAAATTCATTTATTTCCAATCTCCTTCCAAATTTATTTAACCATTTCCCCCTTTGGAAATCCTATTTCAATTTTCCCCGTGTTACTTGATCTGATTTCAAATAACGTTAATTCAGTGTTAACGCTTTTACACTTTGATTCTCATTTATATACTCTGGTTTATCTTAAACCCTTTTATCGTAATCTCCTTTCACTTAATTCATATAATTAAGTAACACTTATTTCCTTTCACCATTCAATTGGATTACATCTCACAATCGACCACTTTTTAAATGAATTCCCATTTAAAAAGTAAATTTCCGAATTATCATTAATTACAATAATAACTTATTTTAATCATTAACTACTTCAGTAGTTAATTCCTTTATTAACTAAGTAAAATAGTAAATCCCTCTTTAAAACCTTATTTAAATTTAAACAATATTCGTTAAACTATTCAGATCAAAACACATCAATTTGATAATCAATTCCAATTCAAAACGGTCGATTGAATTTACTCAAAACTCGATTACCTCGTTAACCAATTCCAATTAGTTATCATTTTAAATTAATTAAAAATATAATTAATTTAAATAATTCCATTAATTGTTTCTTTACAAAACAATTATCAAAGTTTAACCACTCAATTCATTTCTTATTCTCACACTTGTAAATCTAATTAACATCAGAATTTATTTTATAAAATAAATTATTAACAAATCGAAGTCTCAAATAAATAAAATATTTTTTTATTTCTCTTTAATAACTTTTTATTTAAAATAATGTATTTCAAAAATCTATATCCACTAATAAAATAAATTTCATAACTTCGTCTCTATCGATTCACCTGACGGTGAATCAATATTTATAAAACGATTGATTTTATAGGCCATACGCTACCAAATACTCAACCAACACCGTCTATTGGTTTAAACAAACAGATGTTGAAATTTCAGTCAACAATCAACAATCAAATGAATCACCCCATCGGATCAGTTCATATATGAAATATGAAAAATAAATAATATATTCGAGGAATCCGATTGGATCCCTCCAACCTGTTCTTTCCTCAAATCACAACGGTTATCTCAAATCAGATCATTTCAATTTCATTTAACTGAAATGAATAATGACCATTTAACATCAACCAATTCAAACAATTCAATCAATTAAAAACACGTTTATTTTATAAACGTGACCAACAAGGTAAGTTACCTTTATTGGAACCAATAGTTAAAAATAACGATTTGGTATTTCACTGAAATTAAAAACAGTTTAATTTCATTAGTTAAATCGACAAACATATGTATAATTAGTAAACATGAAACCATCAGCAAGCAGAGCACACAAAATTAAAACCCAATTTATATAAAATATAAGTGGGAAAAACTGAGTGAGTTTAACTCACCTTGATTTCCGTTGTCGCTAAAGCGGTTTGGATTTTAGTTCCAGTTAAATTAAACTAGCGTTTAATTCAACAACAAATTTCCAGCAGTTTTCAGCTCTAAACATATCAGCTCCAAAATATAGAGTTTGTCGCCACGATTCTAGCGCAACTGATTTGGCTCGATTCTGTCAATATATACACGAGATATGCAATATTATGCACATATGGTTTTAATTACTATAGTTAACTTTTAATAAATAAATAAAAATAAATGTTAATTAGTTCAAAATCAACTGTATCAGCTGATTTTTCCATGTTTTCTGGTCTTCATATATGCCGTTGTTTCACATTTTGACCTGACCATCCAATCCAACTATCCTGGATTTAAACAATAATGATATCGTTCATGATTTTAAAATAAAGTTAATTACTTTAGTTCATATATTGGGGTTAATACTTTGTTAGGTTATTTACAGAACACCCAACGTCCACCGCATGCTTCAGTCCCACCTCAATGATAGCCTGTACAAATTCATATCTAAGTTAATATAATTTAAGTTAACGCGTTAGTTAAACTATAATCACTTAGATATTAAATTTTAATTACGTTAAAATTACATTAACAGGCCGACAAATTTGCTTTTCCCAGAAATCAGGCCGAGTATGAATCCCTCTCACTTCGTTATTTCCTGCTTGTTTCCGTGTTACTACTCCTGTCCAAGGCAATAAAAGTAATCAGTGATTTTAGCATAGGTTTCTAATTGCAAATTTCACTCTAATAGCGAATTTCACTCTAATAAATCCAACCGCTTACTTATGTTTAATTAAACCAAGGCCAACTGAATCCGTTCCTTGCTTCAGCACTTTATTTCCTTAATTCTGCATACTGCTACGCTTTAGTATTCCTTCGTTTGAACTCAATCACGCACGCCAGTACATCCCTTCACCACCGTGCCTCACACCCACCACCGGAGACCGATCCATCGACGCTGGCACACGCGTCGCTCCATCATCCATGCTCGCCCCAAACCTCGACATCTCCAGCTCCTCCATCATCACTAAAAAGGGACTTAAACGCAGCGACTTCAAGGCCAGTTTCCGCCCACCATGCTGCGTAATACACCATCACGTCCGTTCAAATTCAAGACCTCATTGCCCTCTTTAAGTTGGTAGTAAAATATTTGGGTTGAAGATCAATAGATTTGGAAATCGGAGGGGTAAACCACGGTGAGGTTTCGTCCATTGATGTGGCTTGTGGCGGCTGTTGTAAACAGTTGACCGTGAACGAGGGTTTTGACATTAGTTAGATATATATTTAGTGGGACTAAAATATTATAATATTATTCATGAAATTTTTTCCTAAAGTAACGCGATAAAACCACTTCAAACGACTTCTATCTTCTGATAAAAAGGCTAATCTTAGTGTAAAAAGGTATTCCGGATCCAATGGGCCAAGTTCCGTCGAATTCCGACATCATTTAAAAAAAAAATTCCTTTATAAAACCAGAAATAAACATGTGTTTAATTTTTCCACGATCACCAGATAAATCAAATCAACTTGAAACTTTGAAATCTTACAATAATTTGTTGATACGAACCCAACGACACCAGTTTCATCGCATTCTGAGACCGTTTCCCCGGTAGGTCATTTTTGTCACGCACCGCAATACCCTTTTTTACGCCAAATTATCCAATCTCCAAAAATAGCAAACTATATACTTATTTTGACTCTAATCAACGATATGAACTCAACAGAACTTGTTTCGTGGCCTAATTCGACCGTCTTCTCAAGTTATACTCAAATATCCATTTATTAAATTAATTACGCGCTATAGAAAATAACAGGCGTTTATGGCTACCATTGCCACATACGACATAGGTTTGCCATGCCATTTAACACCGTGCAATAATTTAACGCTACGGTCCCAATGAAACTAATTTCGTCGAAATCCGAGATCGTTTGCAAAATAGCCATTTTAAAGGCCGATATTTTAAATAACGATTTCCACAGCGATTATTTCAAATTTTGTTTTGGCCATACCTTAAAATCTGTAACACAAAATCAGGATTTTTCTCTTTCATATGAAAATTATCATCAATACGGTTCCAACGTGTCTTGTTTCACAGAAATCCGACTTATATCGAACCCTGTATTCTCAGTTGAAGTTCAAAACCAAATATTACGAACGGTCACACCATTTCGAGCTCGTTTTGAATTATATAAATTATACAACGTTCAAACTTTGTTTTAAATAACGAATTAAATAATAAAAACCATTAATATCCCAAATATAATATTTAAAATAATAAATTAAATTAAATATTTGATGGCCAAAAACACGGGTCGTTACATACTTCCCCCCTTAAAATAATTTCATCCTCGAAATTGCTAAGATAAGAAAGAACGTCATAAACCCATTAATTTTCAAATCCAATTTAGATTAAATAAAAATTCAATTCAATACTGTAAATAAATATTTTCAAAAATATTGAAAATTTTCTAACACCTTAAATTTCCGAAAAATTTCGCTAACACCTTCTCTGTACGGCTCAATCAATACAACTACAACTCGCCTTTCTAGGCCTTCTCCAATCCAAAAGAAAATAAAATAGCCAAATAGGCTCATAAATCACCAAACCCATATAAAAATAAACGTGTAACTTTTTGTTGGGCATATCATTATATCATTTCCATCTGCTGCCCTGTCAGCATATACCAATGCATTACCAGACAAAATTCTAATTTTATCCTCAAAACCAAATCCTTCACGCGTCCAAGCCAAATCCTATTCTTAACTCAATTTCCATCCATTATCAATTCCAACTCTTAACTTACCAGTCCAATATCATTTCAGATTCCTGTCTCACAGTTCAGAATCCGATTCTACTTGATATATTATATCCCGATTCAATTTCCAGTTAATTGTTTTCAATTCAATTCATATTTGTTGTTTTTTTCACAAATTTCTATTAAATTTTGTTTTGGTTCAAACAACTTCCCTGGGAGTTTTTAAACAATTTATCTCTTTCAAAAAAAATCAAATATTCCTTTTCGGGATTCAAAACAACTTGTTTTTCCTCAAAATAATTCAAATACAATCTCTTTAGTAGTAATCCGTCACTTAGAACTCGGAAATGAAAACTGATGATGTGGCCAGCATCATCAGAGTTATTCCCCAGCGATCGAAGTGAGTTCAATACTATATCACTTATCAAATTTGTATTTAATCATTTTCATTTCGAAATCTATTTCAAAATACCAAACATAATGCTCGTAAAACAAATTTAAAATTTCCCCGGATTTTAAAATTCTCCATATTCAATCCAAGTTCATTTGCAAATACCCTTCCCACTTTTAGGAATTTTAATTCAAATTCTGATTTTAATTTCAGATTTAATAAATCTGCTTTTATATTATATGAATTCTAATTGGTTATTTATATAACCATTTCAATTATAATCAACCAACACATCTAATATACTATAATACTTCAAATATTAATTATTCTTTTATATTAAAATATAATTTGGGTAAAATTATTTCATTTACCCTGTTTCATAACATATTGCGTCGGTTTATTGTACTTGAGTGTTTAGAAACCCTATCGATACAGTGGATCAAACTGATCGACCAGAACTCATAACAACTCAACCAATAAATCTCCACAATATAAAATGATTTTTTTATAAAATCTACAAATACGTTCACTCGTATATATATATACTCAACTCAATCTAGGGTATTGCTAACCCCATCTCTACTGAGTCACGCCACAGAGCTAAGGTAATCACTTAACCTTCAGCTCTGATACCACTATAACGACCCAAGAATTTTCCGGCCCCAAAAATCGACATAAATACCTTTACGATAACTCATGCCAACCCTCCAAGCACCGGAAACACTGGATAGTTATTAGAAAGAAATTTGAGGGTGAGATAAGAAAGAAAGAAATATAAGAATAGAAGAAGAAGAAGAAGAAACACCACAACATAAAGTCTCATATCGCAGCGGAACAAAATATAATACAGAAATAAATCTTTATTGAGAGCTTTAAAAATACTTACAATATCATAGTACATCACACAACGGGACAGTTATGATAATCTGTTCCCATATACATCACACAGCGGAATAGTAGCTATATAATATCATAAGTCTGAACATCTCCAGCTCATCTCTGAACTTCACAACATTCGATAACCTGAACCTGTACACCCCGGGCTAACCCGAGCATTTACAAAACACCAGGTCAATCTGGTGAACCAGAGTGAGATAAACTCGCACAGTATTTAGGATAAATCATCCAATCATGATTTTAAAGTTCAAAATCTTTTTCGAAAGAAAAGGATAATCATAAGACCAAATCCACACATAAACATGGACGGTTTTTACCTTCCGATAACCCAAAACTGTTTTGAAAACCAATATCTTGTCTGATATTATAATAATGTATGAATACAAGTAATTAACAATCTAGTGGAACGCTTGCATCTCACGCTCCACGTATAGAGTATACAATCAAAACCGCGGGCGCTTATTGGAGACTGGATTCCGACTATGACAAGTTATGGGACCACCTGCCGATAGTGTATCTCTAGAGGCGAATACACTGGGTTCAACAAGAACTTCTTGCAACCCGGCCCACACATGACCGACCACTCATTTCGCTTGAGTGTACCGAATATATATCACCGACGGTTGGGATCAGCAACCGTCTCCCGACAAGGGATAGCATCGAATATAGATTAAAGAAGTAAATAGGAATTTCTCTAGGTATGTGATTATACACCCTAATGGGAGCGACCCACATAGCCATGCTGCCTGCCTGATTTTGGTCATTTCCCGGTTGTGAGGCTTGAGGTTAGAGTTTATTTTTGAAACATCTGATCACCATTCACTTTGAATGCCACATCGTCAGATCCGTCAGATATCACTAATTGACGTCCACAAAAATACTCTAGTTGGAAGCTAAGAGAACGGCAATTCTCCGCCTATAACTATAGCATGTTTGGAGAAATCAACGTATGTGACCCTTTGGAAATACTCTGTCAGACATCCGTCCATACAAGTCATACATGAACAGGATGAACCGAAGGCACTCTCCTACTGCATCCAATATAGGAATCACCCCATGGATCAGTAGCGAGAAGTCCTTGCAACCCGTAGATTCCAACCACGACAGAATCACAGCTTGTCTCTGCTTGCCAGGCAGAGAATATTAGTGGTTCTTCCGTTTATGAAAATCCACGGTCTTCAATGCTCCATGTCGATAATCTCCTGAGATCTTCACGTATTTGTTGGTCGGAATGGTTTTCGAATAAATTCGATCCCGGTCTTCCCGAACCAACAATCGTATTGGACATGTTTGATAGTCGGTGATTTAACTATCAAAATAAACAGTGTTTCAATCATGACACTCCAATGAGTTCACTGGTTCAGTATTCAGCATCACTTGGCCTTTTAATTAAAACAAATTAGATCACTTCTGCTTAATTAAACTTGTAACTCTTTTTGTATTTCAAACCGATAATTGATTCTTATATATTAACGTTCTCAAAACCCTTTCTATATAATACTTAGTAAGATAACTCATAACCATATTTGATTCTTAATTTAATTCTCCTTTCAAAGATTCATTACATCATCCTTTATTATTTAAACTTGGGAAATTCATTCAACTTATTATTCATGAAAACACGTTATGAAATATCTTTTATTTCGTTTTTGAAATAATAACTAATAGTTATTAGTATAAAGCTAAACTTTACACTTCTTTTACTTCAGATCTCTCGTTATATATATATATACATATATACATATATACACCTCCAAATTTCCATCAACGTTGCATTATTTCACTAATGGAAATAATGAACTCACTAACCTCTTTTACGATTACTAACCAATATCATCTTCAGATAATCCTGATGTCATTCAAGTTGGGGTATTTTAATTACCTCTCAGACCTTGATCAATAACGTTTATATCCTCAGATAAATATAAGTTGTAATCAAAACCCAATATTCCATTCTAATCTCAAAAACACATTCCATTGTAAATTAGATTCGGTTATACAACTCTATTTCCACCTCTTTAACCAGATTCATTTATTTCCAATCTCCTTCCAAATTTATTTAACCATTTCCCCCTTTGGAAATCCTATTTCAATTTTCCCCTTTTTACGTGATCTCATTTCAAATAATGTTAATTCAATGTTAACGCTTTTACACTTTGAATCTCATTTATATACTCTGGTTTATCTTAAACCCTTTTATCGTAATCTCCTTCCGCTTAATTCATATAATTAAGTAACATTTATTTCCTTTCACCATTCAATTGGATTACATCTCACAATAGGCCACTTTTTAAATGAATTCCCATTTAAAAAGTAAATTTCCAAATTATCATTAATTACAATAATAACTTATTTTAATCATTAACTACTTCAGTAGTTAATTCCTTTATTAACTAAGTAAAATAGTAAATCCCTCTTTAAAACCTTATTTAAATTTAAACAATATTTGTTAAACTATTCAGATCAAAACACATCAATTTGATAATCAATTCCAATTCAAAACAGTCGATTTAATTAACTCAAAACTCGATTATCTCGTTAACCGATTCCAATTAGTTCTCACTTTAAATTAATTAAAAATTTAATTAATTCCATTAATTGTCTATTTACAAAACAATTATCAAAGTTTAACCACTCGATTCATTTCTTATTCTCACACTTGTAAATCTAATTTACATCAGAATTTATTTAATAAAATAAATTATTAACAAATCAAAGTCTCAAATAAATAAAATATTAATTTATTTCTCTTTAATAACTTTTTATTCAAAATAATATATTTCAGAAATCTATATCCAGTTATAAAATAAATTTCATAACTTCCTCTCTATCGATTTACCTGACGGTGAATCAATATTTATAAAATGATTGATTTTATAGGCCATACGCTACCAAATACTCAACCAATACCGTCTATTGGTTTAAACAAACAGATGTTGAAATTTCAGTCAACAATCAAATGAATCACCCCATCGGATCAGTTCATATATGAAATATGAAAAATAAATAATATATTCGAGGAATCCGGTTGGATCCCTCCAACCTGTTCTTCCCTGAAATCGCAACGGTTATCTCAAATCAGATCATTTCAATTTCATTTAACTGAAATGAATAATGGCCATTTAACATCAACCAATTCACAAGCAATTCAAACAATTCAAGCAATTAAAAACACGTTTATTTTATAAACGTGACCAACAAGGTAAGTTACCTTTATTGGAACTAATCGTTAAAAATAACGATTTTGTATTTCATTGAAATTAAACACAGTCTAATTTCATCAGTTAAATCAACAAACATATGTATAACTAGTAAACATGCAACCATCAGCAAGCAGAGCACAAAAAATAAAAACCCAATTTATATAAAATATAAATGGGAAAAACTGAGTGGGTTTAACACACCTTGATTTCCATTGTCGCTAAAGCGGTTCGGTTTCTAGTTCCAGTTAAATTAAACTAGCGTTTAATTCAACAACAAATTTCCAGCAGTTTCCAGCTCTAAACATATCAGCTCCAAAATATAGAGTTTGTCGCCACGATTCTAGTGCAACTGATTTGGTTCGATTATATCAATATATGCACGAGATATGCAATATTATGCGCATATGGTTTTAATTACTATAATTAACTTTTAATTAATAAATAAAAATAAATGTTAATAACTTCAAAATCAACTGTATCAACTGATTTTTCCATGTTTTCTGGTCTTCATATATGCCTTTGTTTCACATTTTGATCTAGCCATCCAATCCAGCTATCTTGGATTTAAACAATAATGATATCGTTCATGATTTTAAAATAAAGTTAGTTACTTTAGTTCGTATATTGGGGTTAATTCTTTATTAGGTTATTTATAGAACACCCAACGTCCACTGCATGCTTCAGTCCCACCTCAATGAAAGCCTGTACAAATTCATATCTAAGTTAATATAATTTAAGTTAACGCGTTAGTTAAACTATAATCACTTAGATATTAAATTTTAATTACGTTAAAATTACATTAACAGGCCGATAAATTTTCTTTTCCCAGAAATCAAGCCAAATATAAATCCCTCTCACTTCGTTATTTCCTGCTTGTTTCTGTGTTACTACTCATGTCCAAGGCAATAAAGGTAATCAGTGATTTTAGCATAGGTTTTGTAACACCCCGTATTTTCTATGAACGTATAAGTAACAAATCAGAGAATAATTAATTTTTAAAGTAAGAATCAAGGGAAACAGGTTGCGCCATTGCGTTCGTCTCGAAATTCTACTTGGAAACGAGTCCGAGTTTTCGAGAAACGGAGTCCGTATGAGGGAGATATGGCCCTCCGAAGTTTCAGAGAATTTCAGAATCGAAAACAGCTCAAAAATTCGAATTCAAATTCGAATTCAAAATCCCAGAACAGGCTGGGCGGGAAAATTCCCGCCCATGGACCAGGTCGACCTGGGGGTCGACCATAGTGTCGACCTGGGGGTCGACCATAGTGTCGACCTGGGGGTCGACCTGGCCAGACCAGGTCGACCATAGTGTCGACCTGCTCCCGAAACCCATTTTTTTAACCTGGTTCATTATGATGTATCCGGTCTCGTTTCTGTCTAGATTCGTCCGCCTAATCCTATATAAACTCACCCCTAGCCTCATTCTCTCCACACCATTTCATTCTGTCTATATTCTGCCTCTGTTCTAATTAAAAATAAAAATGGCGTCGCTACCCTGCTGGAATCAAAACTTGGACTGATGCATCTTCTTCCAACCTGAATAGAATTAAAAGCTAAATCAAATCTCAAATCCAAGTTTAGAGCTACGACAACAATTAAAGAGGAATAATTCAGCATTTCTGCATCAACAATAGTTTATTATCCTTTCTTAAAACCACGAAAGGGAAGTACAGTTATTTTCCTCTATAAATTGTAATTACAATTGTGACATGATTATAAATCTGAATCTGAGGTTATGTATATTCTTATCTGTCAAATCTGTTTTTCTGTGACTATTCTGTACCTCTTTCTTATTTCTGTTCTATAGCCAGGCTACTACGAGCCTGCGCCAAATCTCATAAGAGATTAACGCACAAACGCTAAATTTTGGGACAAATAATAATGCATAATTGGACATGAAACTGTTGCCTATGAGACTATTGCCTATGACTATGATTCATGGACTATGAGACTATTGCCCATGACTATGATTCATTGACTATAAGACTATTGCCTATGACTACGATTCATGACTATGAGACTATTGCCTATGACATTGAATAAGAAACTATTGTAATTAGTCGGCCATGACTATTGTGGTTAGTTGCCTATAACTATTGTAGTTAGTTTCTTATGCCTATTCCCTTAATGATGTTAGATCTCATATTTAGTATGTAACTTCGCTAGTTTATTCCCATTCACTGTTATGTACATCGAGCCTAGTAGGGCCATTATCATTGTATTTGGTTCACCAATGCATGCCTATTCTTTCTTGTGCTTGTCCCCTATTCCTTTTGCTAGGGTCACTTCATGAATACTTAGAGAACTTGTGGAAACATGTTATATGGGGATTGGGCGTAGCTTAATTAAGTTAATTTGGCATAATAATATGTTGGCATAATCTGAATTTGGCTATGATATTAGTTCTGGACATAATTGGTAAACTAGAATATTAAATCTAGTTTTGACATGAATTGTAAATGGGAATGTTAAGGCTAAGATTTGGGGCATATATTGTATTATAAATTATGACCTTGATTTAGGCATGTAAGTTTAGGCTAAATTTATGATTAGGCAAGATATCTAAATAGAGTTTTAGATATATAAAATCTGCTAAATTTGTTATCTGCTAAATCTATTAAACTACCAAATCTGTTATCTGCTAAAACTGTTGAGTTGCCTAAACTGCTAATTAGATTGAATTGCCTAATCTGCTGATTATGTTAAATTTGCTAAATAGCCTAATCTGCAAGATCTGTTATCTGTTTAATCTGTTGAATGACGTAATCTGTTGGAACTGAAATTCTGAAATTTGAAGTATGTGAATCTGTAGGCTCGACTTAAAATTGAGCAAAACTTCTTAATAGAACCTCGAATAATCTGCTGTAACTTGTACAGAAGTTTAATCCTCTAAATAAACAGAATAAGTCTGATATCTGAAAAATCTGTATTGAAATGAATTGGCTATGACACGAGGTTAGACTCTGTTTGCAGTAGAAGCCTGCCCGGAACCAACTGGCTTAACCAGCGACCGCAAACTGTCAGTCTAATGTGAGAGGTCGTAGGCATAACTAAAATATGCTTAGACACGAGGTTAGGTCTGGCTTGTGACAGAAGTCTGCACGGAACCGCCCGGCATATCCAGCGGCCACAAGCTACCGACCTAATGTGAGAGGTCTGTGCATTAATATTTAATTAATGAAAATCTGGAATAAATATGATGTCTAAAACATGTTGGGTGGATAGGGTTGAACCAATTGGACTAATGAATTTAACAAACCCTTTTCGTGAATCTGTAGGCCCAATTACAGAGTTAGACAAATCTGTAAATTTGTTAAATCTGTATATCTGATCCGTTAGTCTGAAAACTTGTTTGATCCGTGAACTAGTTGATCTGAACTCTGTACGTCTGAACTTGTAAACAAGTTAATCTGAAATCTATTAGTCTGGGGACACAAGGTTAGGAGGGAAATTACTTGTGTCATCTGTTGTTTGGGACCCATATTAGTCAGTAACCCTTTCTGGTATCAAAACTTTGACCCAACAGTAGGTAGGGTCCGGGCACGCTTACTGAACTAATTATACGTGGTTCATTCCGATAATGGCGAGGGGTGTTGATGGTGCGTTCCAACCGGGTCATGTGCGTGCATGGATCCCGGTCTGCCTCTGAGGATGTAAGATGCCGTGACATCTATAAATAGGCCTATGCCAATTGGTTGTCACTTTAGGGAGTGATACACCCTATTGTGGAGCCGACACAGGGTATTTATGTATTAGGGAGCCGATCGCTTGAGGTAGGGTTTTAGGGTACACTTAGTTCTGTCTGTTTCTGTTGGTACAGTCCGTTTCTATTGGGTGGCAACACCTGTCTATTTCTGCGTGGTACCGTCTGATCGGGTGGTAAAGGCCCATTTACTAGTGTACACCTAATTCTACATTCTGTTTCCGTAGGAATTAATCTGTTTCTGTATCTTCTGTTCGGGTGGTAAAGGCCTATTATTAGCATTCTGTTTCTGTCTGTTCGGGTAGTAAAGGCCAATTATTAGCATTCTGTTTCTGTCTGTTTCAGTTTGGGTGGTAAAGGCCCATTACTAGCATTCTGTTTCTGTGGAAATTATTCTGTTCTCGTTTCTGCTTTAGCTTAGACATTAGGGTGACACCTAATCCTGTTATACTAGTATTAGTGCAGAGAAATGAAAAGTAATATTAATCTGTTTCTTCTGTTTAACCTAAGTATATCTGCTACTCCTGTTACTGTTATCTCTCATCCAGTTTTATTTGCATGCCATGATTATTATTATCTGTTCATATGCTGAAAGTCACTGGACTTGCCAGACTTTATGTCTGACCTTGCTTGTTTTCGCCCCGTTTTCTTCCGTTCCCCCCTCCCCCCTAGGTTTTCCAAGGAGGGAATACTTTAGCTTGATTCGGATTTCTTCTGCTTGAAGTACTTGAAGTTCTTAAAGTATGGCTTGACTCCTTATGGCAGCTTCTGTGGGGATTATGATTTTAAAGTTTTGTACTCTGATGATTTTCTGAACAAGACTGATATTTATGTACTTGAGTTTTTGGTAGAGATGTAACCAAACTGATTTCTGTTTTCCACTGTAATAAAGTTATAATTTCTCAAGTATTGTTTATCTATCTTAAAATTTTCTGTTCTGTTTACTAAAATGCTCCACCAAAGTTAAGGCATTCCCTTTGTGAGTGACCTTAACGGAGGTGGGGTGTTACAGGTTTCTAATTGCAAATTTCACTCTAATTAATCCAACCGCTTGCTTATGTTTAATTAAACCAAGGCCAACTAAATCCGTTCTTGCTTCAGCACTTTGTTTCCTTTATTCTGCATATTGCTACGCTTTAGTATTCCTTCGTTTGAAATCAATCACGGACGCTAGTTCATCCCTTCACCACCACGCCTCACACCCACCACCGGAGAACGATCCATCGACGCTGGAACACGCGTCGCTCCATCGTCCACGCTCTTCCCAAACCTAAACATCTTCAGCTCCTCCATCATCATGAAAAAGGGACTGAAACCCTGTGACTTCAAGGTCAGTTTCTGCCTACCATGCTGCGTAATACACCATCACGTCCGTTCAAATTCAAGACCTCATTGCCCTCTTTAAGTTGGTAGAAAAATATTTGGGTTGAAGATCAATAGATTTGGAAATCGGAGGGGTAAATCACGGTGAGGTTTCGACTATTAATGTGGTTTGTGGCGGCTGTTGTAAACAGTTGACCGTGAACGAGGGTTTTGACGTTAGTTGGATATATATATATAGTGGGACTAAAATATTATAATATTATTCACGAAACTTCGCCCTAAAGACACGTGATAAAACCCCTTCAAACGACTTCTGTCTTCTGATAAAAAGGCTAATCTTAGTGTAAAAAGGTATTCCGGACCCAATGGGACAAGTTCCGTCGAATTCTGACATCGTTTGAAAAAATTTCGTTAGTAAAACCAGAAATAAAGACGCGTTTAATTTTTCCACGATCACCAGATAAATCAAATCAACTTGAAACTTTGAAATCCTTTAATAATTTGTTGACACGAACCCAACGGCACCAGTTTCGTCGCATTCTGAGATAGTTTCCCCGGTAGGCCATTTTTGTCGCGCACCGCAATACCCTTTTTAACGCCAAATTATCCAGTCTTCAAAAATAGCAAACTATATACCTATTCTGACTCTAATCGACGATACGAACTCAACGGAACTGGTTTCGTGGCCTAATTCGATCGTCTGCTCAAGTTATACTCAAATATCCATTTATTAAATTAATTACGCGCTATAGAAAATAACTGGGCGTTTACGGCTACCGTGGCCACATACGACATCGGTTTGCCATGTAATTTAACACCGTGCAATAATTTAACGCTACGGTCCCAATGAAAGTGATTTCATTGAAATCCGAGATCATTTGCAAAATGGCCATTTTAAAGGCCGATATTTTAAATAACGATTTCCACAACGATTATTTCAAATTTTGTTTTGGCCATAACTTAAAATCTGTACCACGAAATCGGGATTTTTCTCTTTTATATGAAAATTATCGTCAATACGGTTCCAACGTGTCTTGTTTCACAGAAATCCGACTTATATCGAACCCTGTATTCTCAGTTGAAGTACAAAACCAAATATTACGAACTGCCGCGCCATTTCGAGCTCGTGTTATATTATATAAATTATATAACGTTCAAACTTCGTTTTAAATAACGAATTTAATAATAAAAACCATTAATATCCCAAATATAATATTTAAAATAATAAATTAAATTAATTATTTGACGGCCAAAAACGTGGGTCGTTACATCTCCCCTGTATTGGACATATGGGGGAGGAATAAGGTGCTTCCGGTTTCGTTCAGACCCAGAACGAACTTGTAAATGGATGTGTGTCTGACATCGGATTTCATTTTGTGTGATTGAAAGACATCGGTTGCATAGCGTGGATTGCCTGTGTGGCATGTTGAGATGCAAATGATCAAGGCTTTTGTTGAAAAGCTGGGTCTTGTGGTTAATGATTAAAGCACGACTTTAATATAGCATAGATTTGTGTGGCGTTAACTCGTGAGCCTCACATCCCGGTGTGAACCAGAAATGGGAGAGGACATCAGGGAGGGCATGCGTTTTCTTCTAGCTAGGAGTGGTGTCAGCGTTTTACTAGCCCTGACATTTTACTTATGTGGATGATGGATTGCGAGGCGCCTCAGTTATATCGGTCGATCCAGGGCCGATGGAGTCATTTGGCTCATTTGTGCCCCACAGGGAGGGGAAACGTAGTGTTCAGGCATTTTAATCCACATCGGGTGGGGCAGCCTTGACGATCCAATGCTTGTCTGTGCGCTTGCCTGAGACATGGGCTAGATTGTCTCGAAGCGATAAGGACGATCCCTTGCCTTGGTTCACAGATGGAAATCCAACTTCCAATACGTGACATTTGCGGTTTTGATTGTAGAGCCTAGTATTGGCAACATGATATATGGTACCCATGCCATCTAGGATTGATACATTTATATTTGAAGTTGTTTTATACACTATGCACTTATAATAGTATCAAATGATTTGTTTTAACGTACTAAGCATGTTTGGTTATTATAAGGGAAAACCCTATCCCCCGGCTTGCGTTGCATTGTATGATAGGACCTGGGTCTTATAATAGCTTCATTTTTTCAAAAAGCATTGCGTTGTTTTGTTATATGCACTGGTATTCTTAAGAGAAAACCCGTTCCGTGTTATACGGCGTGGTCCCTTGATATATCTGATTTAAAGTAAAGTTTTAAATAACTATTTTAGTTCTCACACCCGTCACATGACTGACTTGGAGTTTATTGTTTTAACCTAAACTCTGGGTGCCCCTATTTTCCACACGAGCAGCTAGTTGTTTTGGTTTTGCAGATTTATATTCACAGGATCCTGGTTTACAGCTGGAATGATATTCGGAAAGCTCTGTATCCGCATATCTCCTTCAGTTGTGCTTTTTATTTTTTTTCCTCTGCATTGTAACTTGTAAATCTCTGATATTTAGTAAATGTGTAATATTTATTCATACTCTTTATTCTTGTATTTTGACGTAAATTGTTGTAAAAAGCAATGGAATGTTCTTCTGTCTGTGTTCTAATTTGTTGTGTTATCAATTCAATCCGTTCTTTCCTTCACAGGGAAGTTCGAGTCGTCTCAGTTTGGAATCAGAGCTTTGGTTTACAGAGCTCGAGAACAAGACACATTAGAACCAAACAAAAGAATTCATCAGAGATTGGATTAGTAATATCCAATAGGAATGACTCGTTAGAGATAGGATCAGTAATATCCTAGAATGAGTGTGAAGAGTGATATTTTTAAAATAAAAATGAAAACAAATATTGTTTTGAAAATTTAAACCATATTCAACGTATTTGAATATTTATTTGTATTGATTTTGGACAATCCCGTATTTAAAGAATTTGCATATACGCCTTGCAAACGTATTTTCAAAGTTTTAATATACTGGATAGATATAGAATCACACTCTAGTCGCCCGGAGATGGTTCTGATGATTGATCGATCATCATCAGAATTTGTGTTCGAGCTTCGAAAGTGGGATATCTATATGATTCCATTAGACCGGTGTGAGAGCCAAAACTAGATAGAATACATTGTTGTGAATTGGCATTAAAAACATGATTTTCTGTATATGTATCAAAATTATGCATTTGAAAAGATAATCAATTAATTAGTTGATGATTGTGTTGTGTGATTATTTATTTAGACCATTATGAGAACGAATGGTAAATTTAGCCAAATGGTACCAAATATTGAACTGTATTGAAAATTATTTGAAAATGCATGCATATACATGTGATCCATTAAACATGTCATTGCAAAGAGGCTACAGCAGAGGAATAAAATTGTTTGCTCGATAAATAACTACATGTTTATTGTATTTCTTGGGGTTTTGATGATTTTATGAGCCGACTGGCAAGCAGCTTGGCCGATTCTTTTTCTTTTTGGATTGGAGAGGCCTGTATGGCGATTTCGGGATTTTCCAAGTGCTCCTGTGCAGGGGAGGTTATGGCGAAATTTTTCGAAAATTTAGGGTGTTAGCCAAATTTTTGAAAAATTTGAAAAGTTATTAGAAACTGAAAAGTTGAAGAACTTAAGCCATAATGAAAACAATGAAAGTTGAGTTGGTTTGTAAAACAACTTTAAAAATTTTATTTTTGGCCCTTTTAGTGAATTTTGAATATTTAACATGATTTATTTTAAATAATAACGACAAGAAATTTATTTTGAATAGAATTAGAATGTATATGTTTATTTGAATCGACGTTAGAATATAATTATTTATTTTAATTATAATGGGAATTGAAAATGGCGCGGTAGTTTAAAAATTCGATTTCAAATTTCAAATGAATGTACAGGATTCAAAATAAACCGGATTTTGGCGAAACCAAAAATATTTGAATCTATTTGAAAATATCTTTCCAATAAATCCGAAAAATTGAAATTTCATAGTGGGAATAAAAAGTTACGCCCAGTAGAAAATTCAGAATAGTCGCTATGGAAATATAGCCCTTAAAAATGGAAATTTTGCAAACGACCTCCTTTTTTGACGAAACCACTTTTGTTGGATCCAGGATGTCAAGTTATTGCTATATTCCAAAATTCATAATTTTTGGGGTTAATATGTGAGCGTGGCGAAGTAAAACGTGTTTTGACAGTTTCAATCAATTTGGATCGACCAGAAAATGGCCATTTTTCAAACGATCTCCAAATTCGACGAAATTAGTTTTGATAGGACCGTATCGTCAAAACATAGCCAAATTTATTTTTTGGGAATTTTTAGAATCCGTATGTGGCCCCGGTAAATTGAAATGTGCGTTCAAATTCAATATATAGATTTATATTTTGATTTTGACGTAAACTGATCGAAACAGTCGAATCAGCTTACCGGACATATCCCATTGGGTTCGAAATGGGGATAATTAGTTACGGACGACAGTCGGTGGGTTCAATTTAGAGTTCGAATTTAAAGGTTACGTTTTTGGAATAAATAATTTAAAAAAAATATATATAAAACATAGAAAAGGGGGTCAACCCCCTCTCCTTTCTTCCACAACCCGACATTGGGTTAATTTAAATAAAATAAAAAAGAGAGAACGGGGGGGAGATCGACGCCGCAGTCCCCAGGGGCGTCGCGCCTCCGGCGCCGCCACTAGAGGTACCGCCCCCCTTCCAGCTACCCTCCTTCTCTCCCCTCTATTACGTGGACCCCCAAACCCCCCCCCCCATCGAACACCGCCGCCGCCATTCAATGGGGCCCCACCACTGCAAGCCGTCGCTTCCTCACCAACTGCAGACCCTAGTGCACCACCCTCAGCCACCAACTCCGACCCCCTCCTCCGTTTTGAATAAAAGGTGAGTTTTTGTATTAATTTTATTTAGATAATTAAAAATAGGATTGCATCGCATATGAGAAATCTTTTTTTTTAGCTAGATAAAAATGATTTTTTTTATTGTGAATAAAAATATGATTTTTAGTTTATAAAAAGTCATGATTTTTATTTGTGAAAAGATATGATTTTTAACATTGAAAAGATATGATTTTTAACATTGAAAAGATATGATCTTTAACATTGAAAAGATATGATTTTTAACATTGAAAAGATACGATTTTTAACCTTCAAAAGATATGATTTTTAGTTGAGTAAAAATATAATTTTTAGTTATATATAAAAGATTGATTTTTATATATATACTAGTGAAGAAAAAATATGATTTTTACTAGTAGAATTTTTATATGTGAAGCAAATTAAAAATGTGATTTTTATTTGTTTGAAAGCGGTATAAAAATAAGAAGTAGCGGTAGAAATTCGATTTTTATATATGTGAAGTAGCGGTAAAAATTCGATTTTTATATATGTGAAGTAGCGGTAAAAATTCGATTTTATGTATGTATGAAAAGATAGGATTTTTATTTATAATTCTAGCGAATAAAAATAAGATTTTTATTATGTAGAGGATGTAGAAATATGATTTTTGTATATATTTTGTCGAAATAAAAGTATGATTCTTATATATATATATTAGCGTTGTAAAAATATACGATTTTGTTATATGAAGTGCCATTATAAAAATGTGATTTTTAAAATAAATATCATATTAAAAATGCGATTTTTATTATGAACAGCGTGAAACATTATGTGATGGAACTGGTGGAAAACAAATACAAATCTGAACCGCTTCGAAATATAGAATGGAGGAGTGGATCCCAAAGGTGAGAACTTCTCACTTTTATTTTAAATTTTCTAGTTGACATACATACTAGGATGCAGATGGTGCTTAGCAACACCCGACACCCGTCGTCCACGAACAATGGACGACTTGTATGATTATTTGTTTGCGTTTTGAAAATTGATTGTGTGATGTGGAATGGAATAAATATTTTATAGTTAAGAATATAATTTTTAACGTGTATATGAGTAGAACAAATATTTATAAACAAATCGGACGATTTGTTTATGTACACACATTTGACTGATATTGATTGGGACGATAAATTTTACACATCGCCCAACTACGTAAATAAAACCTGTGTTTGATTGTTTGGAACCCCATATGGGTATCGGGATGATATTGGACATACGCTAATCCCAATAATTAGTTGTATGTCAATCGATTGGTTGACAAGCTGTGTAAGCGTTAAATATTTATATTTGATGTGTATGCAGTGTAGAATGCACTCTGGATGTTGGTTGATTGTTTATCATTGTTGTTATACACATGTATTGTATGAAATCCATACAATCAAATTATATGGTAATTGACTGTGTCTGATTCCAGTTCAGAAAGAATGAATATTTTAAAATAACGATTTTTTATAAATAATTAATATTTTAAAATAATATTCAGAAAAGAATCAAAATCTGATTTTGATGTCCAATTTGGGATGGACACGAATATATCAAAATATATAAAGCCGTGTTGATTAGATTAACGCCATTTTTACGTAAACGATATTTATATCGATTTTATTCATTTTTATAATGAATATTGAAAAAGAATTGATTTCAAAATCTAATGTTTTGAAAATATTACCATTCATATATCGGTGATATGGAATATTCAATTTTGATTAGAGATTGAATATGAAGTTGAAATCGTTTTGAAAACGAATTTAAAACGATTCATAAAATACGTTTTAAATGTAAATCGATGAAATATATATTATATATTATATATATATATATATATAATTGCCCGAATAGAACGCGCCGCGCTGCGGCAGTTCGCGAATTTCGACCATTGACTTCAAACGGACATTACGGGAGATCTGACCATCGGATTCTCCTAAAACTGGAACCGTTGGGTTCGTATCGAAAAGAGATTCATAACAATATTAGAGATTTGAAATCTAACGGTTGGATTTGGAATTATGTCCATATCAAATTTGGAAACCGGTCGCTGTAAGTGCAGTTCGATTGCCGTTTATGGAAATCGGCTGTATTGGCCTTGAAAAAATTATTAAAAATATCAATAATTAGTGTAAAATCATAAGAAATGATTTGGAAAGAATTGGGATGAAAATTGCATATTTGAAAAGATAAAAAGAGATTTTTATCGAAATGAACTAGTTTTGAATTATAATAATAAATCCAATATTTTTAAAGTAAATAAATTGGATTTGAAATGGTTTTAAAAATAACCAGAATTTCCAATATATAAATAGGAAATGGATTTGAATCGAAATTGTCTTCGGAATATTTCGAGGTTGGATTTCATGATTATACGGAGATTGTGGAGGAATTTGGAAGATATATATATCGTTATTCCAATACGATATTTGTTGGTTTCAGAATTTGATATTGAATATAAACCGATATATTTTCTATTCAGATCCTTGTATTTAATATCAAATTGGATTTTGGGTTGGTCGTGAATGGTATCTTTAATAATATTGTTCTTGAACCGAATGTAGTTAAGAAAATTAGAAACTGACTACAGGTTAGTTAAGATGAATGGTTTCCTGGGTATTGATCTGATGTTGGTTTCGGCCTTCGGGGTTAATACATAGGGAATTGTTCTCTTACTAATTTACGGTTAGAGACTGATTGGATTTTGGGTTTGTTGTGAATTGTGTTTTCAACGACATTCGTTCTTTAACCCGATTTACAGTGAAATGAGATTTGGAAGTTATAAATCTTTTTATTAAGATTTAACGGAAATTTTCCAAAGTAAAGTTTTCCAATTTAATATATTTAATTGGAATTGAAATTGGTCTTTAGGTTTATCGTGAACGGTGTTTTAAATAACACTGGTTCTTTAAACCGATTAACAATGGAGTTAAGAAAATCAGAAACTAACTGGAGATTAGTTAAGTTGAATGGTTTCCTAGGTATTGATCTGATGTTGGTTTCGGCCTTCGGGGTTAATACTTAGGGAATTGTTCACTTGCTAATTTACGGTTAAAGGATGATGGAATGGAATGTGATTTTGGGTTTATCGTGAAGCATGTTTTAAATGACATTGGTTCTTTAACCCAGTTAAAGACAGGATATGATTTCCTAAGTTAAACAATCGTTAATATTGATTTTTGGGAAGATTAAAACAAAGTGGAGTTTTAATGCATCTTTTATTAGATTGAAATGATATCCAAAGGAAGATTAAAGAATAAATTTAAAGAATTTATCTTTGATAAAATTAATGAGAACCTTCCCCAAAGTATAAGAATATTTGAATAAAGAAATATTCTCGATTGGAATGAGGCATATGTTGTGTTTTTATAGCACTTGTTTATTATATACGCGAGTTATTCAGAAAGACCGGATTTATCCCATTCTGAATAACTGATTCGACGATGTGTCGAGGATGGTTGAAGACTGGAGGTCTTCACATCGTTTGGATGATTACTGAGGTCTTGATTGGGTTGTACACCCAAGACAAGGTAATAAGTGGTTATCGTCCATATTTACTTGGAGATCGACCGGATAGGCGAGGACCTCTACCCTGTATTGGACATATGAGGGAGGAATAAGGTGCCTCTGGTTTCGTTTAGACCCAGAACGAACTTGAAAATGGATGTAACGAGCCGCATTCTACGCATCAGAGGATCGTAGCATATTTATTTCTTTCTCATGCAAAGTCGTATAGCAATGTAACTTTGGGAGACAACTATTGGGGCCATTGCCCATGTTCTTGATTTTTACCGATTTTTAAATGACCATTTTACCCCTATCTGATCTTGTTTGGACCATAACTTTTGATTGGAAAGGAGTTTTGACCTGAAACCACTTCCATTAGATCCGGATGATGGTTTACCTTTCCGTAGAGTGGTCATATGTGAAAAACGGACTTACCGTTTGGGAGATATGGCTGAAATAGGGTTTGGAAGGCGAAAAACTGCTTAACTGGGCCGAATGAGGTGATTTGTGAATGAGCCCATAACCCATTTCGGGATTAGGGTTATGGGGAGGCTGAAATGAGTTAGGTTTTCATTTCATTTCAGTTTTCTAGCTGCCATTTACCTCCTAGAAACCCTAACAATGGCCTCCAACATTTAGAATCATCTCTAATCACCGTTTAATCAAGGATTAAGCTTAGCAACATCAAATCAAAGGGAAATAGCACTAAATCAAGGCCAGAACTGCTGTATAGCCTTGGGAACAGCACCAAATAGAGGATAATTTCAGATTTGGTATTTTGTTTGTGGCAAAGGTGAGTGATTTGCATAGTTCCTCACTAATTATGGTTAATTAAGGGTAATTAGTGTTAATTAACGAAATCACGCAAGATTAAATTCTGGAAAATGTTTAGAAATTCTGAAATATTATTTTAGACCTCTGTTAGAAGTTTGGGTTAATTTAATTAAGTTTTGCTAATACTATCATTAGATTTGCTTAAACATGCTTAAGGGGAAAATAAGGGTTTTTGGGTATGTTTGATCCGTTTTGACATATCATAGTGTTGTTTTGCTGTTTGTGGATAATTATACATGTTGCTATGACTATATGGTATGCTTTATGATTGATTAAAAAAGTTAGAATGGTCGAAAACGCCGTCATATGGCGTAAAACAGTCGCTGGAAGAGTTGCAGGAAATGTGCAGGACCCGGATCGGATCGCCCCTCCCTTCCACGACCCGACCCGATCGTGAGACCCCTTCACGAGACGCCACGCTCCATCCATCACGAACTACTTCAAAAGTTAAGGAACCGATGGCCAAGGAGGATCACGAACCAGAAGCCCCGACCCGACCCGAAGCTTGATCACGACCCGAACCGATCTGGAGCAGGCATGAAGCAAGTCACGAACCGTAGGCCACCTACCCTCACCACGATCCAACTTAGGCACCAAGACCCAATCCGACAGGGGGAGCACGAACTCACCAGAAGGAGGCTGATGGCTACGGACTGAACAAGGGGAAGAGAACCGATCCGAAAGGAAGTTTGTTTCTGAACCAGATGAAGACCGATCCGGAGAAGACCAAAACCCGAGATGCAAAGGTAGTCCATATGGGAAGTAGTACTCAGGATCCAGTTGGGAACCAACGAGTTAACTTCATGATTGGACTTTGCTACGTGTGCTAAGGGGTTATCGACATTTATAGCTTTGACTCACCACGGAAAGATGGATATTGGCTACGGATCAGTGTAGTGAAGTTGTTATGACTTCATGGGGCAGAGTGATCATAGCAAGGCTATGAGCCAGTGCAGTGGAGACATCATGACTCCATGGGGCAGAGTGGACATAGCAAAGTATTAGTGGCTATGGATCAGTGCAGTGGTGTCGTTACGACTCCATGGGGACAGAGTGATCGTAGCAAGGAATTGGGTGGTCAAAGTGGTAGATATCATATATTTTACGCATCGAGTGAGAGATGTGAGGATGGTTGCTATGCTTGATTGTCTGACATGATGATGACATGCACACACACACCCGTATCCTTTACACCATATGTTAGTGACACCTTAGAGTATTGTACAGTATGTAGTGCTAACTCTTTGGTTGCAGGTCCGGGTTCATGTATGGTTTAGTATACCTGTTATTGTTCTGTTTTGTTGCTTATCGCTCATACCAGACTTTTGTCTGACCCAGAGTTTTATGTCTCTTCTTATTAATCTGGGTGTTCCTGAACGGGCAGACTAGATACAGGTTAGCGGGTTGTGCATGAGTAGCTGTACCGAAGACGAGCAGGAGGCTCCTACGTATCATCTACATATATTCTCCCTGTGTTGTTGATGGTCACTGCTTTGGGCATTAGTAGTGTACCTCTCCTTTCTTTTGCTTTAGAGACAGTTTTAAAGTTGTAATAATGGTCATGGATCATAAGCTGTATTTGGATTTTCCACTGCTGAGATGTTTAGTTTTCAGCTTATGTACTGTCTCGCCTGTTTTATCTCAAAGTATGTTATTATTATATTTTATTCCATGTGCTGTGAGATATGCTACAGATTCCTTGATAGTTCAAATTCCTTACCTTTCCTTTTTTTTGACGACCGTCCCGTGCTGGTTAGACATCGGCACAGCGCACTTTCATTGGAAATGTCGGCTGGTGTGGGACGGGCCGTCACAATGGATGTGTGTCTGACATCGGATTTCATTCTTTGTGACTGATAGACATCGGTTGCATAGCGTGAATTGCCTGTGTGGCATGTTGAGATGAAAATGATCAAGGATTCTGTTGAAAAGCAGAGTCTTGTGGTTGATGATCAAAGCACGGCTTTAATATAGCATAGCTTTGTGTAGCGTTAATTCACGAGCCTCACACCCCGGTGTGAACCAGAAACGGGAGAGGACATCAGGGAGGGAATGTGTTTCCTTCTAGCTCGGAGTGGTGTCAGTGTTTTACTAGCCCTGACATTTTACTTATGTGGATGATGGATTGCGAGGCCCCTCATTTATATTGGTCGATTCGGGGCCGATGGAGTCATTTGGCTCATTTACGCCCCATAGGGCGGGGAAACGTAGTGTTCAGGCATTTTAATCCACATCGGGTGGACCGGCCCTGACGATCCAAGGCTTGTATGCGTGCTTGCCTGAGACATGGGCTAGATTATCTTGAAGCGGTAAGGGCGATCCCTTGCCTTGGTTCACAGATGGAAATCCAACTTCGAATACGTGACATTTGCAGTTTTGATTGTAGAGCCTAGTATTGGCGACATGATATATGGTACCCATGTCGTCTAGGATTGATACATTTATATTTGAAGTTGTTTTATACACTATGCACTTATAATAGTATCAAATGATTTGTTTTAACATACTAAGCATGTTTGGTTAATATAAGGGAAAACCCTATCCCCCGGGTTGCGTTGCATTGTATGATAACACCTGGGTCTTATAATAGCTTCGTTTTTCCAAAAAACATTGCGCTGTTTTGTTATATGCACTGGTATTCTTGGGAGAAAACCCATTCCGTGTTATACGGCGTGGTCTCTTGATATATCTGATTTAAGGTAAAGTTTTAAATAACTGTTTTAGTTCTCACACCAATCACATAACTGGCCTAGAGTTTATTGTGTTAACCTAAACTCTTGGTGCCCCTATTTTCCACACGGGCAGCTTGTGGTTTTGGTTTTGCAGATTTATATTCATAGGATCTTGTTTTACAGCTTGAATGATATTCGGAAAGCTCTGTATCCGTATATCTCCTTCAGTTGTGCTTTGTATTATTTTTCCGCTGCATTGTAACTTGTAAATCTCTAATATTTAGTAAATGTGTAATATTTATTCATACTCTGTATATTCTTGTATTTTGATGTAAATTATTGTAAAAAGTAATGAAATGTTCTTCTGTTTGTATTTTGATTTGTTGTGTTCTCAATTCAATCCGTTCTTTCCTTCACGGGGAAGTTCGGGTCGTCTCACTTTTGTGGTGTGACGGTGGAGACCATGCGAGGAGGGTATTAAAGGGAGTAACTTGAGACGTTGGACATAGCTAAATATATATTATATTAAGTTTAATCTACCGGGGAGTAGATGGGTTGTAAAGCCTAGAGTGTTGTTAACCCGTATAACCTAATAACTAAGAAAATATAATCGAACGTTATATGTAGTGTTATTTCAGAATGTATAATTTTTCCTCTCACCAGAACTTGTGCTCTGACCCTCCTCATAACATGCTCACAGGTAAGATTTATGGAAGAGATTTGGTAGCCTTTGGACACTTGTTAGGTAGTTTTATTATTTCAGTAAGGCTATATTTGATTATTGTATTTTATCTATTCCACTGTCTGATGTTTTTATCGAGCTTTGATATATTTATTATCTCTGTCTTCTCTGCAGGATACCAGACAAGCCAACTTAAGTTTCAATGGTTTCAGATCTAGAATTTTTGAGAAAATCCGAACCCGCTGAAATTTGGGTTTTTACATCAGCTCTTTTTAGGTTATCACCTCGTGGTGATCACCTTTTTTCGATACTTTTTCCGAGACGTGATTTTTGATTCAGGATTCGAAATTTTTGCTAAGTTTCCGTGATGTGAATTTTACATCCTCTCGAGATACGAAATTCGGGTTGATGCAATAAAGCTCCACCTATAAACACCTCCTGCTAGGCATTTAAAGGGGTTAGCACTTTTGGACTTTGGTTATCATTTGGGCCACGGGATTGCTCTCGTTAGAGCTCATTAATGGTTTCCATGGTGATTCCCATGGCTTTGGACTTCACCTTGTACTTGTAAATTTCACATAGAACTTTTCCTACAGCTTTTTGGCATTCACTTAGACTTTTGAACATCTCTTGTACATTGAAGCTTCTCTTGGAACATTGTTATTCATACTAACCCACTTTATCCCAATGAAGAAGAAGAAGAACATTTCGGTTAAACTCATGAATTAAAAAAATATTTGTTATTCTATTGTACAACTTTGTACATTAAAATTGTCCGAACTCTGATAAACATTGTAATCGACAAAACTATGATGAATAATTACTATAAAGTGGACTTAGACGTTAGTGCCGAACCTCTATAAAAGTTGTACGTTCCTTCACATTTCTCGTACTTTGGATATTTGGATTGTAGATTTATTATTAAACTTACACTTGGAGGTTGACGTGCGAGAGTGACCACTTTTCCATGTCAACACTTTGGCGGGATAGGTAGGGGTCGCGAAACGACCCGAACTTCCCCGGTAAGGAAAGCCCGGATTGAAGTGAGAACAAGCCACATCGGAACGCAAACAGAAGAACATTTCATTGTTAATTACAATAATTCCATCAGAATACAAGAATATACAGAGTATAAACAAATAATATACATCACAAAATATCAGAGATTTAAATTACATTTAAATACATCGCAGCGGAAAAATAATACAAAACACAACTGAAAGAGATATATGGATACAGAGCTTTTCGGATATCATTCTAGCTGTAAACCAGGTTCCTGTGAATATAAATCTGCAAAACCAAAACTACTAGATGCTCGTGTCAAAATAAGGGCACCCAGAGTTTAGGTTAGAACAATAAACTTCAGGTCAGTCATGTGAGTGGTGCGGGAACTAAAATAGTTGTTAATCTTTATTTTAAAGTTAGGTGAATCAAGGGACCACGCCGTATAACACGGAACGGGTTTACTCCCAAGAATACCAGTGCATAAAACAATGGCACAATGCTAAATAAAGAACAATGAAGCTATTATAAGACCCAGGTCCCATCACACAATGCAACACAAGCCGGAGGATAGGGTTTTACCTTATAATAGCCAAAGAATGCTTGATACGCTAAATTTCATCTTTTATTATTACTGTAAGTGTATAATGTCAAAACAATTTCAATCATAAGTATCAATCATAGACGGCATGGGTACCATATATCATGTCGCCAATACTAGGCTCTACAATCAAAATCGCAAATGTCACATATTGGAAGTCGGGTTTCCATCTACGAACCAAGGCAAGGCGCAATCCTACCATTTCGAGACTGTCTAGCCCGAGTCTCGGGACTCAGCCGCAAATGTACCTAGGCAACATGCAGGGCCAGTCTAACGATGTGGATTAAACTTAAACCCAGAACATGTGTTTCCCCGCCCTTTGGTGCATAAATGAGCCAACGAATGACTCCATCGGTCTCGGATCGACCGATATAACCGAGGCGCCTCGCAACAGCAACAACCACACAGGTGAAAATAATATAAATGTCAGGGCTGGTAGGTCACTGACACCACCCTCGCTAGAAGGAAACGCATGCTCTCTCTGCCGTCCTCTCCCGTTTCTGGTTCACACCGGGATGTGAGGCTCGCGAATTAACGTTACACAAAGTGATGCCACAAAGGTCGTGCTTTGATCATCAACCATAAGACTTTGCTTTTCAATAGAAGCCTTGATCATTTGCCACTTAGGCATACCACATAGGCAATCCACTCCATGCGACTGATGTCTATCGATATACAACCTCTGATCCCATACGTCTCAGAGAACGGTGAAGTAAGAGAATAAATTCTCCTTCACCAGGCAGATGTAAATTTAATAGAGATCAATCAACACAGAGCAAAATCCAATGTCAGACACACATTCCACTTACAAGTTCGTTCTGGGTCTGAACGAAACCGGAGGCACCTTATTCCTCCCCCATATGTCCAATACAGAGCAGAGGTACTCACATATCCATCGATCTCCAAGTACGTCTGGACGATCACCAACTGATTCCCTCCTCTTGGGTGTACAGCCCAATCAAGATCATCAGTAATCACCCTAAATGATGTGAAGACCACCAGTCTTCAACCACCGTCTCCATCTTCGACTTATCGACGTATCAATTATTCAGAATGAGATAAACCCGGTCTTTCCGAATAACTCGCGTATATAATAAGCAAGTGTTACACAAACACAACATACGCGTCATTCCAATTCATAAGTCACTAACCGTAAATTAGCAAGAGAATAATTCCACAAATATTAACCCCGAAGGCCGAAACTAACATCAGATCAATACTTAGGAAACCATTCTTCTTAGCTAACCTACAGTTAGTTTCTAAATTTAACACTTTTTGGAGAGGTTCCCATTAATTTTATCAAAGATAAATTCTTTTAAATTTATTCTTTAATCTTCCTTTGAATATCATCAAACTAGTCGGGATTAGCAAACCACACCGAAGTAATTATTTATTTTATTTCCCAATCCCACCCTATTCATCCCAAGAAGCAAAATTGGTAATACTCCATATCTAACACCACGGTGTTATCGGTAAAGTTAATTACCATTTCACGTTCAAATCTAGTTAAAGATTTAACTATCGCTTGGAGCAAAACTGGTGATACTCCATTCTCGATCATTTCAATCTAATTAAAGATTCATTAAAACTCCACTTAGTTTTAATCTTTAACTGGGTTAAAGAATCAGTGTCATTTAAAACATGGTTCGCGATAAACCCAAAATCACATTCCATTCTATCAGCTTTTAATCGTAAAATATCAAATGAGCAATTCCTAAGTATTAACCTCGAAGGCCGAAACCAACATCAGATCAATACCCAAGAAACCATTCAACTTAACTAATCTCCAATTAGTTTCTGATTTTCCTAACTCAGTTGGATCTATGAATAGTATTATTGAAGATACCGTTCACGACAACCCAAAATCACATTCCATTAATTATCGGGTTAAAGAACAAGTGTTATTTAAAACACCGTCCACGATAAACCCAAAAATCAATTCAAATTCAAATCCAATTAAATACCATTTAATTGGTACACTTCATTAAATCTAAATAAAAAGATTTAATCTTTTTCTCAACTGGGTTTAAGAACAATGTTAATGAAGACACCATTCACGACAAACCCAAATCCCATTTGATATTAAATACAAGGCTCTGAATAGAAAATATATCGGCTTATATTCAATATCAAATTCTACGACCAACAAATATCATATTGAAAATAACGATATAAATATATCTTTCAAATTTCTATAACAATATCTGTATAATCACGAAATCCAACATCGAAATATTCCACAGACACTTTCGATTCAAATCCATTCCAATTCAATTATTGGAATCTCTGGTTACCTTTAAAACCCTTTCAAATCCAATTTATTTATTTCAAAAATAAATGGTTTATAACTCTAGTTCAAAACTAGTTCATTTCAATAAAAATCTATTTTTATCTTTTCAAATATGGAGTTTTTCATCCCAATTCTTCACAAATCATTTCTTATGATTTACACTAATTATTAATATTTTTAATAATTTTATCAAGGCCCGTACAGTCGATTTCCATTAACGGCCATCGAACTGCACTTGCAGCGACCTTTTCCAAATTTGATTTGGACATAATTCCAAATCCAACCATTAGATTTCAAATATCTAATATTCATTAGAAATCCCTTTTCGATACGAACCCAACGGTTCCAGTTTTAGGAGAATCCGACGGTCGGATCTCCCGTAATATCCATTCGAGGTCAATGGTCGAAATTCGCGAACTGCCGCGGCGCGGCACGTTGTATTCAGGCCATTATATATATATATATATATATATATATATATATATATATATATATATATATATATATTATATATTATATTTCATCGATTTCCTTTTAAAACGTATTTTGTAAGTCGTTTTAAATTCGTTTTCAAAACGATTTCAACTTCATATTCAATTTCTAATCAAAATTGAATATTCCATATCATCGATATACAAATGATAATATTTTCAAAACGTTATATTGTGAAATCACTTCCTTTTCTATATTCATTATAGAAATGAATAAAATCGATATAAATATCGTTCACGTCAAAATGGCGCATATCTAACCAACACGGCTTCATATATATTTCAATAACTTCGTTATTCTATTCAATAAATGAATATTTTCTTCAACACATGAATATATATTTTTATTCAACAGATGAATATATATATTTTATTCAACACATGAATTTTCTTTCTATTCAACACATGAATTTTCTTTCTATTCAACACATGAATTTTCTTTTATAATATTCCTTATTTTCCAAATTGAAATGAGGCCTAATCAATTACCATATAATGCTAATTATATAGTTTCCATACAACACATGTATATAATAGCAATGATACATAATCCACCATCATCCAGAGTGTATTCTACACTGTATAAGCATCAAATATAAATATTCAATGCTTGTAACAACCTGTCAATCAATCGATCAACATACAGCTAATTATTGGGATTAGTGTATGCCAAATTTCATCCCAACACCCATGAGCGGTTTCAAACAATCAAACACAGATTTCATTTGTGTAGTTGGGCGATGTGTAAAATTTATAGTCCCAATCAATATCAGTCAAATCGGTGTACATAAACAAATCGTTCGATTTGTAAATGAATATTTATTTCATTTCAACACACGAATATATATTTTATTTCAACACATGAATATATATTTTATTTCAACACCTGAATATATATCTTATTTCAACACATGAATATATATTATTTCTATTCCAATCACACAATTAATTTTCACAACACGTCAATCAAACAAGCCGTTCATGGTCTGTAGACGACGGGTGTCAGCTGCTAAGCACCGTCTACATCCTAGTATATATTCCAACTAGAAATAAAATTAAAAGTGAGAAGTTCTCACCGAGAAGCTAAACCAAACGTCGCGACCCTTCATATGTAGGAAATCTTCGTCGTGCTCGCCTTTTATTACTTTCGTCGTCTGTATTCACTACATATATAAAGATCACATTTTTGTTGTCTTTACTATAAAAAAATTATTCTACTATATAAATATCATATTTTTATCTTCTCAACTTTATAAAACAAATCCTGTTTATTTCTTAAAACAAATACTTTCTATATATTTTTTTCAAACTATATTTATAAAAAACCATGTTTTTATCCAAATTAAAAATTATATTATTAACTTGCTTTTCTTGTGATAAATATTATACTTTTCTTTACAACGCTATTTTATAAAAATCGTATTTTTCCTTTGATTGTTTTTCATAAAAATCAAATTTTTCTTCTAATTTTAAAACACTAACATATATATTTCAGAATTTTAAAACAAAGATTTTTATGAGTTGTATTTCTTAATAAAAATCACCTTTTTACTTCGTTCTGCACTGCCGAATATTGCTCCAGACCTAGGGTTGAACTTCAAGCCGCCTACAGTGACTTCGACGCTGATCTGGAGCTTCCCCGTGTTGGAGTGGCGATGCGGAGGGGCGTCGAGAGGCTGCTGACCGCGGCGGAGGTGGAGCAGCACGGTGACACGGTCAGAAGGTGGGTTCTTAGGGATTGAGGGGCGTCGAGGTCTTTGTGGATTCAGACGGAGGAAGGGAGCTCGAGGTGACTGAACGGAGGAGGATGAGGCGGAGGTGGCGTCGAGGTAGCGTGGAGCGGCTGTCGTCGACGTAGGGGGGTTGATTTAGGTCATCGGGATTTCATTTTAGAAAGGGGGACGGGTTTTGACTAGGCAGAAGAAAAGGAGGGGGTATTTATATTATATATTTTATTATTTATTTATTTTTCTTCTTTAAAAATTAGGGTTTTTATTCGAACTCCAAACGAACTCCACCGACTGTCGTCCCTAGCTAATTACCCCCATTCCGAACACAAGATATGCTTCGTAAGCCAATTCGGCCGTTTCGATCAGTTTCCGTCAAAATCAAAATATAAATCCATATATTGAATTTGAACGCATATTTCAATTTACCGGGGTCACATACGAACTCTAAAAATTCCCGAAAAATATCTTCTAGCTTCGTATTGACGATACGATCCTAACAAAACCAATTTTGTCAAATTCTGAGACCATTTGAAAAATGGCCAATTTCCAGTCGATTAAAATTAACTAAAACTGGTCAAACGCGTTTTCCTTTGCCAAGCTCACATATTGATTCAAAAAATTACGAATTTTGAAACCTAGCAATAACTTGACATCTCGGATCCAAAAAAATTGGTTTCGTTGAAAACCGGAGTTGTTTGCAAAATTTCCATTTTTAAGGGCCAGAACTCCATAGCGACTATTCTGAATTTTCAACTGGGCATATCTTTAGATTCCCGCTATGAAATTTCAATTTTTCGGATTCATTGGAAAGATATTCTCCAATAGATTCTAATATTTTTTGTTTTGCCAAAATCCGGTTTATTTTGAATCCTGTACATTCATTTGAACTTTGAAATCGAATTTTCGAACTACCGCGCCATTTTCAATTCCTCTTATAATTATAAATAATTATTTATATTCTAACGACGATCTATTTAAATATATACGTTCTAATTCTATTCAAAATAAACTTCTCGTCATTATTATTTAAAATAATTCATTTTAAATATTCAAAATTCACTAAAATTTCCAAAATAAAATTTTAAATTGGCTCAGATTTCCGGGTTATTACAATCTCCCTCACTTAAAACTTTTCGTTCCCGAAAAGGAACGAAGCCGAAAGCTGTTTAACTAATCAACTCAACTTTCATTATTTCCATTACGGCTTAAGTTCTTCAACTTTTCAGTTTCAAAGAACTTTTCAATTTTTTCAAAAATTTGGCTAACACCCTAAATTTTCGAAAAATTTCGCCATAACCTCCCCTGCACCGGGGACTTCGGGATATTTCAAATAGCCTCCCATGGCCCTCATCAATCCGAAAAGAAAAAGAAACAGCCAATCGGCTCATAAAGTCATCCAAACCCAATAAATTTGTAAACATGTACCTATTTGTCGGGCAAACAATTTTATTCTTCTGCTCTAGCCTCCTTGCTATGACCTGTTCAATGTAAGTACATGTGCATGCATGCAAATGTGATAAATTTTCAACACAATCCACTATTTGGTTCAATTTGGCTAAATGGTTCAGATTTTAATTAATCAACCAATAATCAAACAACACAATCAGCAATCAATTAGTTGATTATCATTTCAAATTCATAACTTTGATACATAGTCCAAAAAATCAGATTTTGATGCCAAATCACAACAATAAGCCCTACCTAATTTTGGTTCTCACACCAGTCAATTGGAAATATATAGAAAACCCACTTTCGAAACTCGAGTATAAATTCTGATGATGTTGCAGCATTATCAGAATCATCCCCGGCGATTAGAGTGTGATTCTATATCTATCCAGTATATTAAAATTTCGAATACACGTGGATCAAACGTATACGCAAAATCTTTATATATTGGACTGTCCAAATCGATACAAATAAATAATCAAATACGAATAATTGATTTAAATTTTCAAAACAAAAATTGTTTTCATCTTAAAAATACACTCTTCACACTCGTTCTAGGGTTCTACTGATCCCATCTCTAACGAGTCATTCTCATTGGATATTACTAATCCAATCTCAGATGGATTCTTTCGTATGGTTCTAACGTGTCTTGTTCTCCGAGCTCTGTAAACCAAAGATCTGATACCAAAATGAAACGACCCGAACTTCCCCGGTAAGGAAAGCCTGGATTGAAGTGAGAACAAGCCACATCGGAACACAAACAGAAGGACATTTCATTGTTAATTACAACAATTCCATTAGAATACAAGAATATACAGAGTATAAACAAATAACATACATCACAAAATATCAGAGATTTAAATTACATTTAAATACATCGCAGCGGAAAAATAATACAAAACACAACTGAAAGAGATATACGGATACAGAGCTTTCCGGATATCATTTCAGCTGTAAACCAGGTTCCTGTGAATATAATTCTGCAAAACCAAAACTACTAGCTGCCCGTGTCAAAATAAGGGCACCCAGAGTTTAGGTTAAAACAATAAACTCCAGGTCAGTCATGTGACTGGTGCGAGAACTAAAACAGTTATTATCTTTATTTTAAAGTTAAGTGAATCAAGGGACCACGCCGTATAACACGGAACGGGTTTCCTCCCAAGAATACCAGTACATAAAACAACAGCGTAATGCTAAATAAAGAACAATGAAGCTATTATAAGACCCAGGTCCCATCACACAATGCAACACAAGCCGGAGGATAGGGTTTTACCTTATAATAGCCAAAGAATGCTTGATACGCCAAATTTCATCTTTTATTATTACTATAAGTGTATAGTGTCAAAACAATTTCAATCATAAGTATCAATCATAGACGGCATGGGTACCATATATCATGTCGCCAATACTAGGCTCTACAATCAAAACCGCAAATGTCACATATTGGAAGTTGGGTTTCCATCTGTGAACCAAGGCAAGGCGCAATCCTACCGTTTCGAGACTGTCTAGCCCGAGTCTCGGGAATCAGCCACAACTGTACCTAGGCAACGTGCAGGGCCAGTCCACCGATGTGGATTAAACTTAAACCCTGAACATGCGTTTCCCCACCCTTTGGGGCGTAAATGAGCCAACGAATGACTCCATCGGCCCCGGATCGACCGATATAACCGAGGCGCCTCGCAACATCAACAACCACATAGGTGAAAATAATATAAATGTCAGGGCTGGTAGGTCACTGACACCACCCTAGCTAGAAGGAAACGCATGCTCTCCCTGTCGTCCTCTCCCGTTGCTGGTTCACACCGGGGTGTGAGGCTTGCGAATTAACGTTACACAAAGCGATGCCACAAAGGCCGTGCTTTGATCATCAACCACAAGACTTTGCTTTTCAACAGAAACCTTGATCATTTGCCACTTAGGCATGCCACATAGGCAATCCACTCCATGCGACTGATGTCTATCGATATACGACCTCTGATCCCGTACGTCTCAGAGAAGGGTGAAGTAAGAGAATAAATTCTCCTTCACTAGGCAGATGTATATTTAATAGAGATCAATCAACACAGAGCAAAATCCATTGTCAGACACACAGTCCATTTACAAGTTCGTTCTTGGTCTGAACGAAACCGGAGGCACCTTATTCCTCCCCCATATGTCCAATACAGGGCAGAGGTCCTCGCATATCCGTCGATCTCCAAGTACATCTGGACGATCACCAACTGATTCCCTCCTCTTGGGTGTATAGCCCAATCAAGATCATCAATAATCACCCCAAACGATGTGAAGACCACCGGTCTTCAACCACCATCTCCATCTTCGACTTATCGTCGTATTAGTTATTCAGAATGGGATAAACCCGGTCTTTCCGAATAACACGCGTATATTATAAACAAGTGTTACACAAACACAACATACGCCTCATTCTAATTCATCAGTCACTAACTGTAAATTAGCAAGAGAATAATTACCCAAATATTAACCCCGAAGGCCGAAACCAACATCAGATCAATACCTAAGAAACCATTCTTCTTAGCTAACCTACAGTTAGTTTCTAAATTTCACATTCTTAGGGAGAGGTTCCCATTAATTTTATCAAAGATAAATTCTTTTAAATTTATTCTTTAATCTTCCTTTGAATATCACTTCAAACTAGTCGGGATTAGCGAACCACACCGAAGTAATTATTTATTCTATTTCCCAATCCCACCTTATTCATCCCAAGGAGCAAAACTGGTAATACTCCATATCTAACACCACGGTGTTATCGGTAAAGTTAATTACCATTTCAAGTTCAAATCTAGTTAAAGATTTAACTATCGCTTGGAGCAAAACTGGTGATACTCCATTCTCGATCATTTCAATCTAATTAAAGATTCATTAAAACTCCACTTAGTTATAATCTTTAACTGGGTTAAAGAATCAATGTCGCTTAAAACACGGTTCGCGATAAACCCAAAATCACATTCCATTCTATCAGCTTTTAACCGTAAAATAGCAAGTGAGAAATTCCCTAAGTATTAACCCCGAAGGCCGAAACCAACATCAGATCAATACCCAAGAAACCATTCAACTTAACTAATCTCCAGTTAGTTTCTGATTTTCTTAACTCAGTTGGGTCTAAGAATAGTATTATTGAAGATATCGTTCACGACAACCCAAAATCACATTCCATTAATTATCGGATTAAAGAACAAGTGTTATTTGAAACACCGTCCATGATAAACCCAAAAATCAATTCAAATTCAATTCCAATTAAATACCATTTAATTGGTACACTTCATTAAATCTAAATAAAAAGATTTAATCTTTTTCTCAACTGGGTTTAAGAACAGTGTTAATGAAGACACCATTCACGACAAACCCAAATCTCATTTGATATTAAATACAAGGTTCTGAATAGAAAATATATCGGCTTATATTCAATATCAAATTCTACAACCAACAAATATCGTATTGGAAATAATGATATAAATATATCTTTCAAATTTCCATAACAATATCTGTATAATCACGAAATCCAACATCAAAATATTCCATAGACAATTTCGATTCAAATCCATTCCAATTCAATCATTGGAATCTCTGGTTACCTTTACCTTTAAAACTCTTTCAAATCCAATTTATTTATTTCAAAAATAAATGGTTTATAACTCTAGTTCAAAACCAGTTCATTTCGATAAAAATCTATTTTTTTCTTTTCAAATATGGAGTTTTTCACCCCAATTCTTCACAAATCATTTCTTATGATTTTACACTAATTATTATTATTTTTAATAATTTTATCAATGCCCCACTACAAGAAAAACCGAGATTAGCGACAGATTTTTAGCAGCGGAAAATTCCGTCGCTAATTAGCGGCGGATTTCCGTGGGCTTTGTAAGAGAAAATATTTTGGATTTTATATGTCATCTTATTATAAATTATTACCGTCGAATACCAATTCTGTCGCTAAATCAATGGAAATTGCAGCTCTTTACCGTCATATAATATTTGACGCTAAATTCCGTTGCTAATAGAGTCGGATTACCGTCGACATAATTTTGAAGCTATTTTCCTGCAGTTTTCCAAGAGATTTGAAACGAACTTTTATATTTTTTATTTATTAAATGTTTTAAATTTTTGTTATTACTTAGTAATTAATTAGTAAATTTAAATTTTAAATAATTAATGTTAATAATACATTAGTAGTTAATAATAACTATTAGAAGTAAATAAAATTCAATAGTTAATGCTGATTAATTTATTTTTGAAAATTAATGCTGATTAATTATTAATTACTATATAATATAAATAAGAGGTAATAGTAATTAATAAAATACATTGTTGTTCAATGTTTATTAAATTTGTTTTGATAATCAATGATTATTTAATAGTCTTTAATACGATTAATTAAATTAATATCAAGAAATTATTAATACATGTTTGCTTTTAAGAAATTGATTGGTACGTATTATTTGATAAATAATTTGTAATTAAGAAAAACAAAATGGTCAAAGTTTAAAAATAAGAAGTTAAATAAATATTAAATAATTTCGAAATTCAAAAAATTCAAACATTACCATACAAGTTATTATTTTCATGCATATTAATGTACTATTAAATAATTAATAAACAAAATGACGCTATTTTTGCAGCATTTTTTCAAGAGATTTGAAAAGGACTTTAATATTTATTATTTATAAAATGTTTTACATTTGTGTTTTTACTTAGTAAATAATAAGTAAATATAAATTTTAATTAATTGATGTTAATAATATATTAATAATAAATAATTACTATTAAAAGTAAATAATATTCAATAGTTAGTATTGATTAATTATTAATTACTATAAAATATAAATAAGAGGCAATAATAATTAATAAAATAGATTAATATTCGCTATTTAATTAAATTTATTTTAGTAATCAACGATCAATAAGTAATCTTTAATACAACTAAAGAAATTACTATCGAGAAATTATTAATAAATATTTACTTTTAAGAAATTGACTAGTATGTATTAATTAATAAATAAATAGTAATTAAGAAAAACAAAGTGTTCAAAGTTTAAAAATAAGAAATTGAATAAATATTAAAGAATTTCGAAATTCAGGAAATTCAAACATTACCGTATAAGTTGTTATTTTTAGAAAATGTAAAATTTTATAATATTTAAAAACTTATAAATGATAATATATTATTTTTAATTATTATATAAAATAAATTACTATTGTAAATTATTAAATATTACTAAGTTATAATTAATAGTTATAATTAAAAAATAAAATTTATTATCTAGTATCAAAAATATCTTTAGCAACTGTGTAAACGTACCAGTTACGAAGAAACATATCTTTAGCAACTGTATTTTACCTAGTTGCAAAAAACGCTAGATATTGTTAATAATTAGTAACTAAATAATGCCTTGTCAAAAAATGGATAATTAGCAAATAAGTTTTTATCGATAGATCATAATTATCTCTAAAAATTGATTATTAGTAAATAACTTACAATCATTAGATAATATTGATAGATTATAATTATATTTTATATTTAATTAATTTTTAAAGTTAACTATTTATGATTAGTAAAGTATAGTTAATATTCATTTTACGTATAATAACAAATAAATATTCCCCAATCAAATTTTTTCTTTTATGTGGAAGAAGTCAAATTTGCTAATTGCCAATCAGAAATGCAATCTTAAACCATTTTGATTTAATGAAATCAATTTTAAGTAATATGGAAATTTGTTAAAACTATTTTGATTTAATCTGTATACATGGAAAGGAAATCAAATCTGTTTGGTCCATAAGTATTAATATCATAACCTTGTCATATTATTATTTTGATTGGAACCTGATTTGCTGATTGTCCATCAATACTGCTATTTTCAGTCAAATTCAATTTAATTGTAATCGATTTGTATGTAAATTGTTAAAACAGTGTTTTCTGTTTTCATTCTTTGAGTATAAAAACAGAACACATGATTGTGTTTTGATTTTGGACCAATAAAAACTGGACATTGAAATTATAAAACATGAATTAGAGATTCATAAATAAATTCCTTGTTTTAACTTTTATTATATTGATAATTACCAAAATCAGCTCTGGTCAAAACAGATAATTTGTAATTTGTTCACTATACAAAATCAATATATATGATATAATTTTATGAGCAAATTACATATAGCATTAACATATACATATGATATGTTACTGTTGAAATGCATATTGCCTGATATGTTCTGATGTTTTAGCAAAGTTTTGACACTTTGTATTTCAATTATATAAGGCTTTACATTGATATATGGTTTATTTCCTTTTATGCTATCATGTTTTACATACACATATTGATTACTCACATAAATGAAAGGATTATAGTTTAAATATTTATAATATTCAAACAGTTTGATTATGTTTTGCCAACTGCATATATATATATACATATATATATATATATATATCAGTATCAGATTAATACGAGATATATAATTGATAATAATAATACCAATAATAAATTTATTATTTAATAATATATTTAATGAATAATTAGTATTTTACATATCATGAAATTTAAAGATTTTTACAATGAAATTAAATGTACTAGTAGAATTTAGAAACAAATATTTGACACTATGATAAAATCGTGATATAAAAGCTTTGATAAGTTTAGAATTTTATAAAATATTTAGAATTTTAGGAAATTTAATTATGGTAGAAGTGCTGCTATTGTATAAAATAAAGTATGAATGCTTCTCAACTTTTTTTTACCTTTTATGCCTTGGAAATATTCAAATTTTCATTTTTGCTCCATACTTAGAAAATTTTGGCTCTATCTGCAAATTTTTGGCTCCAAACAAAACCAAAATTTCAACTTTACCTTTACGATTTTATTACTTACCGTTCTATCCCTTATTACCATCCGCTTCGTCAGATCCGCTTATCAATGTCTTTATCCGCGTCTTTCTTCTCAGAATTATTTTTCCTTATTTTTTTGTTCTAAAAGTAAACAAAAAAATTACGTCCTTCTACTTTTTTCTTGTTTTCTTTATAGTGGACATAGCGTTCAATTTCTATTTACTACTACCTTTTAGATCTGGAAGCGGGGAAGATACTGGCGCACAAGACGTCAAACATAAACGATGGGCTGGTGGTCGAAGGAGGCGGCGAGCTGACGAATCTGGTAGGGTTCTGATGATTACCAAAATAGAGTTTCAAATCCCGATTTTATGTTTCCTCTTCAAAATTTCCTTAAATGTCTTAGTTACAGATCTGGATTTAATGTTTCTTTTGCAGTTGCTTACAATTGAAGCTGCAGTACCCTTTCCCTGTTGAGGTGATGTTCACAAGAGATCTGAGATGCACGTTCAACATTGTTCTTGCTTGACTAACAGATGACTGCTATTGTCACCTGAAATCATGATTTGGAATTGCAATTGTCCATACACAGTTGATGTTGTGTCCTTTTATGTTGCTGAGGTGAGTTTCAATACAATAAATATTATGAAGTTGATGCTCTTTGTTCAGGTTTATATGTGGAAGGGCATAAGTCTATTTATTTTCATATGGGTTGTTTAATTGATAATCCTGTCCATACCAGTCGTTTTCGTTGCTTTATGCTCAAATATTAAACTAATTATAATTCTAAGTTTGCTAAATTTCATATTTCACATTTGGAGATTGGAAAAAAATAAGTTGTTCAAATACAATGAATGTAGAATACAATTACACTTGGCTGTTTCCGATGAATATGCTTAAAAGCTAAAGGATTCTCAATCCTACTTTATCCTTGCAGGATAGAAAGCCTAATTTGTTTCTACCAAATTATAAAAGTGCTACCAATGATAGTATTCAAGCTATTGACGAAGAAGATGACACATCGCGTCCTTTCAAACTTCAGAAGAATTTCTTGATGCTTCTACCTGATTAGGGTTATGTTCCTACTCATGCTGATCTTTTGTCATTCTTGACAGTGAGTTTTCTTTTGTGGTTTAATCTTGGTTCAAAATATATTCAAAGAAGTGATTGCTAGGATTGTTTTGGAACTTTTGTTTGGGATATATTTGGTCATTCACGATGTGCTAAGTTTGGAGTGAAGTAAATTTCTTCATTCACTATGTAGAAGCAAGCAAAGCCATTAAGGTCACATTATGTTTATTTTGTCAACTTGGGTGTTTCTTTCTAAAGATGAATTCACCAAGAATGTCTTAAAATAAATTTTAGATTTGTTGGACCAGGTAAATATAGAGTAGGATACATATTTGGATCAGACGATCTACATATGTAAATAAACCAACCAAAGAATTTCTACGATACCTTGTTGGAAGAACCATCCATGGTGATTTTCACCATAATAAATAACTTATCATAAAAATAGAATTCAATGTACATTCAACATTGCTTAATTGGGCATTGAACCCAAATAGTAAGTTTCCAACAAAAATTGAACACTGAGCGAAGCAAAAGAACAATTCACCATTCATTGTTTTATTTATGCTAATTTGAAGTATGTACACTAGAGTATGTTTGTTTTGCAGACATGTGGACATCTTTGATGCAAAAAAGCAGGAACATGCCACAACAAGTTATGGATTTGAAATGCATGAACTATATTTTGGTTTGTACTTTTTAGTATTGTTTATAAAATATTATAGATGTATTATGTATTTTTGATGTAAGAATGTTTTGTATGTCTATTATGTAATTTTTAATGTCGATTATGAGATGAGTGATTAATATAATACATTGATTATGAGATGTGTGTGTTGATATTAATTGTGTTTTATTTAAATTAAAATTGTGTATTGGATGGAACACAAATTATGTGTGTGATGAGTACGTGTGTGTATGTGTGTGTGTATATATGTATATATATATATATATATATATATATATATAGGCAGATTAGAAGGGGAATAGCAGCGGATTACCAACCAAAAAAGAGAGGTAAAGTTTACCTCAATTTAGTTTTCGTCGCTAATCCCTTGGTAATTAGTAAGGATTTACCAACGTCTTTCATAAATAATAATTTATTATAAATTAATTATCCGTCGGTAAATAGTCGGTATATAAATTAAAATTAAATTAATAAATAAAATTTTATTTTTATTATAAAATTAGTAAAATGGCGGAAAAATGTCGGAAAACTCATGCTAAAATCCGTCGCAAAATCTGACACAAATACCATCAAGGTTTTTACCGACCAAACAGTTTTGTGGGAAATCCGTCGCTAATGCCTGTTTAGCGACGGATTAGAAGCGGATTCTGCCGCTGCTATTTGCTGTTTTTCTTGTAGTGCCCGTACAGTTGATTTCCATCAACGGCCATCGAACTGCACTTACAACGACCTTTTCCAAATTTGATTTGGACATAATTCCAAATCTAACCATTAGATTTCAAATAACTAATATTCATTAGAAAGCCCTTTTCGATACGAACCCAACGGTTCCAGTTTTAGGAGAATCCGACAGTCGGATCTCCCGTAATATCCATTCAAAGTCAATGGTCGAAATTCGCGAGCTGCCGTGGCGCGGCACGTTCTATTCAGGCCATTATATATAATATATATATATATATATTATGTATTTCATCGATTTCCTTTTAAAACGTATTTTATAAATCATTTTAAACTCGTTTTCAAAACGATTTCAACTTCATATTCAATTTCTAATCAAAATTGAATATTCCATATCATCGATATACAAATGATAATATTTTCAAAACGTTATATTTTGAAATCACTTCCTTTTCTATATTCATTATAGAAATGAATAAAATCGATATAAATATCGTTTACATCAAAATGGCGCATATCTAACCAACACGGCTTTATATATTTCAATAACTTCGTTATTTTATTCAACACATGAATATATATATTTTTATTCAATAGATGAATATATATTTTATTCAACACATGAATTTTCTTTCTATTCAACACATGAATTTTCTTTCTATTCAACACATAAATTTTAATATTCCTTATTTTCCAAATTGAAATGAGGCCCAATCAATTACCATATAATGTTAATCATATGGTTTCCATACAACACATGTATATAATAGCAACGATAAATAATCCACCATCATCCAGAGTGCATTCTATACAGTATAAGCATCAAATATAAATATTCAATGCTTATAACAGCCTGACAATCAGTCGATCGCCATACAGCTAATTATTGGGATTAGTGTATGCCAAATTTCATCCCAACACCCGTGTAGGGTTTCAAACAATCAAACACATATTTTATTTGTGCAGTTGGGCGATGTGTAAAATTTATCGTCCCAATCAATATCAGTCAAATCGGTGTACATAAAAAAATCGTTCGATTTGTAAATGAATATTTATTTCATTTCAACACATGAATATATATTTTATTTCAACACATGAATATATATTTTATTTCAACACATGAATATATATCTTATTTCAACACATCAATATATATTATTTCTATTCCAATCACACAATTAATTTTCACAACATATCAATCAAACAAACAAGCCATCCATGGTCTGTGGACGACGGGTGTCAGGTGCTGCTAAGCACCGTCTGCATCCTAGTATATATTTCAACTAGAAATAAAATTAAAAGTGAGAAGTTCTCACAGAGAAGCTAAACCAAACGCCGTGACTCTTCCTATGTAGGAAATCTTCGTCGTGCTCGCCTTTTATTACTTTCGTCGTCTGTATTCACTACATATATAAAGATCACATTTTTATTGTCTTTACTATAAAAAAATTATTCTACTATATAAAAATCATATTTTCATCTTCTCTACTTTATAAAACAAAACCTGTTTATTTCTTAAAACAAATCATTTCTATATTTTTTTTAAAACTATATTTATAAAAAACCATGTTTTTATCCTAACTAAAAATTATATTATTAACTTGCTTTTCATGTGATAAATATTATATTTTTCTTTACAATGCTATTTTATAAAAATCGTATTTTTTCTTTGTTTGTTTTTCATAAAAATCATATTTTTCTTCTAATTTTAAAACAGTAACATATATATATATATGTATATATTTTAGAATTTTAAAACAAAGATTTTTATAAATTGTATTTCTTAATAAAATCACCTTTTTACTTCGTTATGCACTGCCGAAAATTACTCCAGACCTTGGGTTGAACTTCTAGCCGCCTACAGTGACTTTGACGCCGATCTGGAGCTTCCCCGTGTTGGAGTGGTTGTGCGGAGGGGCGTCGAGAGGCTGCTGACCGCGACGGAGGCAGAGCAGCGCGGTGACACGGTCTGGAGGAGGGTTCCTAGGGTTCCAAGAAATTTCCAGTCGATTAAAATCAACTAAAACTGGTCAAACACGTTTTCCTTTGCCACGCTCACATATTGATTCAGAAAATTACGAATTTTTAAACCTAGCAATAACTTGACATCACGGATCCAACAAAAGTGGTTTTGTCGAAAACCGGGGTCGTTTGCAAAATTTCCATTTTTAAGGGCCAGAATTTCATAGCGATTATTCTGAATTTTCAACTGTGCATATCTTTAGATTCCCGCTATGAAATTTCAATTTTTCGGATTCGTTGGGAAGATATTCTCCAATAGATTCTAATATTTTTGGTTTTGCCAAAATCTGGTTTATTTTGAATCCTGTACATTCATTTGAACTTTGAAATCGAATTTTCGAACTACCGCGCCATTTTTAATTCCTTTTATAATTACAAATAATTTTTTATATTCTAACGACGATCCATTTAAATATATACGTTCTAATTCTATTCAAAATAAACTTCTAATCATTATTATTTAAAATAATTCATTTTAAATATTCAAAATTCACTAAAATTGCCAAAATAAAAAAATTTAAATTGGCTCAGATTTCCGGGTTATTACATGTCGCAACAACTTTGACTTTGGCTTTGGTTCTCGGATTTGGTCTTCGAATTTGGTTTTGGATCTGGACTCTAGTTTCGGATTTTGACTTCAGCTTTGTCTCGAAAACAAATTTTGCTACTTTTCGTCATGGTTAAGCACAAGAAGCTCGACTCTATTTTCTGGGCTCAAGGAACTGGTAATGAAGGAAGTCGATAATTCTCGTCGATGGGAAATCCCTTTAACTTTGTTACTCGAGAGGATGTGGATAAAATCATTAAAGGTTTAGCTACCAATTTGAATGCTCGAATTGAGCGATAATAGAAAGTGATGAATACTTTTTCCACGCGAATGTAGCCTAGATTTCAAAGTTTTGGAAAGCCGGTCCTATTGTACCTGTAAATTGGTCACTATCGATCGTAGTCCATCATCCACAGAAGTAAAATGCCAGGGCTTGCAAAACATGATACTACTACTAGCTAGAAAGAAACGTGCGCACTCCCTGCATTCCCTTATCCCGTTTCTGACTCTTACCGGGGTATAAGGCTCGCGAAGTAACGCTATACGCAAAGCTACGCCTAAACAGGTCGTGCTTCGATCATCAACCACAAGGCTCTGCTTTTCAACAAAAGCCTTGATCATTTGCATCTTGGCATGCCACATTGACAATCCATGCCATGAGATCGATAACTACCAATATATAACCTCTGAGCTCGTGCATCTCAGAGAAAGGTGTTAAGAAAGAGAATAAATTCTCCGCCACCAATCAGATATATATTAAATAGAAATCAATTTACATGGAATGAAATCCAGTGTCAAACACACATCCATTTACAAGTCCGTTCTGGGTCTGAACGAAACCGGATACACCTTATTCCTTATCCTGTATATTGAATACGAAAGAGAGGTGCTCGCTTATCCGGACGATCAACAAGTACGTCCGGACAACTACCACTTTAACCCTTTCCTAGAAGCGACCCGATGCCGGGCATCAGTAGTCGTCCATTCGATGTGAAGATCGTCGATCTTCAATCACCGTCCTCAATATCTTCGATTTAAATCATCATATAATTATTTAAAATGAGATTGAACTCAGTCTTTTCAAATAATTCTCGCATATATAATTTAAAACCATTTTGTATCGTTAATATTGTTTAATAACAATTTATCACTATTTTTATTTGTATAAAAATAGCTCAATTTAATTTAACGACGTGTAACAACCCGCAAATTCTGAACCAATTTAAATTTTTTTATTGAATTTTGGGAATATAAAGTGATTTATTATAAATAATAATGGCTAGAATTTATTTTAATCGAAGTTAGAATGGATAAATTTAATTTAAATATAAATGGAGTTAGAAATGGCGCGGTAGTTTTAAAATATTAATTTTGAACTTTAACTGGATGTACAGAACTCATAATAAATCAGAATTGAGTGAAATAAGAAATATTTAAATCTTCTTAACCATATCCTTCTAATGAATCTGAAAAATTGAAATTTCATAGCAGAAATCAAAAATTATGGCCAATTCAAAATTTAGAAAGGTCGCTGTAGAAATTATATATATAATATATATGGCCCGAAGGGCTACTTTTCACATATGAAGGAATTTGGACTCGAAACCACTTCCATTGAGTCCGGATTAATGTTTCTGCATTTAAAAAGTATAAAAACTTATATATTTTGAGTTTCAGAAATTATTTGTTTAAAAATGTATTTTTAATATTAAATATATTGGCCTTGAAAATAGTCATTTTTCAAACGACCTCTGTTTGAAAACGAAACCACTTTTGTTGGAACCGGAATGTCAAATTATAGCTAGATTTCAATTTTCAAAAAATTTCGAATTAATATGTGAGCATGGCAAAAGAAAATGTGTTTTGACTATTTCAGTTAAATTTAAACGACTTGAAAATAGCCCTTTTTCAAACAGTCTCAGAATTCAACGAAATTAGTCTTGTTAGAACCGTATCGTCATAAGAAAGCTAAAAATAATTTTTTTGGAATTTTCTGAGGTCGTATGTGGCCCCGGTGAATTTATATATACTGGTAAATTTATTAAATAAATGATTTATATATTAAATTAAATAAAACAAGTTGTATACTTTGGAATTGGGCCTCGAAACATGGTCCATCGCGTCCGGAATGGGGGCAATTGGTTGGGGACACCTTCTGCTGGGCTGGAATTGAAACGGATTAGAAGTTATGGATTTTTCCGCAAAATTACCAACACATATTTTAAATAATTGAAGAAAAAAATAAAGAAACCCTAAACCTAATGCACAGCCGCCGCCATGTCTATTCGATGGCCAGAATTGTCCCATTTTTAATCCATAAATTCTCCCAACGCACTTCGAATCAAAACCAATCCCATATACCAAATCGAAGAGAATTTCGAAAGCTTTAATCTCATACGATGATGATCATCTCTGGAGCTTTGTGGTGCTCGATTTTTGGGTGTGAAGTGGCCGGTTTTGAGCGGGGTTTGTGGGCCACAGGGGGGCGCGAGTGGGGACCCAAGGCAGACGAAGGGGGAGGAGGACCGGGGCTACGACGTGGTGAAGTTTGATCGACCTCTGGGAGCTTCTAGCGAGGTGCGATTTTGGTCAAGGAAGGGACCATATGGGTTCGTTCGTTCCAGTTTACACGATGGGGAAGAAGGAGTATTTGCGCCCTAAGCATGTAATTAATGAATAATAAACTATTAATTATATATTTAAATTTCCAAATGTTCAAAATTCTATAACTTGTTCATATCAAATCAGAATCGAACGATTTCAGTTGCGTTGGAATCAGAAAAATGAGCTCTACCTCATGGAACTAACTAGAGCTGAAAAGGAGCACTTTGAATTTTCAGCCAAATCAATGTGAGAATTCTGAATTTTATTATTTAATTAATTATCAATTATTTTTCTCGCGTTAAAAATAATTGTATTGTGATGTTAATTCAGATCTGAAATGTTCTGTGTTTTACATATTGTTGATTGTTGCTTGTGGTATGTTTTGTTGTTCATGATATGCTAGATCCGCATTGAATTTAATATATTGTTGAATTTTATTTGCGGTTAGAAAATTAAATCTAAAATTAGATCTAAATCATATTTTATCCAGATCTAGTTATTCCAATTTATTTTATATTATTAGAATATTGTTTTATTATTCTGAAATGAACAATAGAATCTGATCGACAAATAAAACTTATTTTTATTTGTTTATATTACAATAGAAGTTGAAAGACAAATAAAAAACTTATTTTTATTTATTTATTTACTTTGCAACAGAATATAAACAACAAATAAAACCTTATTTTTATTTGTTTACTTTGCAACAGGAAATTGAACGACAAATAAAATATTATTTTTATTTGTTTATTTACAATTGAATATGAACAACAAATAGAATATATTTTTTATTATTTGTTTCCATTACAACAAAATTTGGCTAACAAATAAAATCCTATTTTTATTTGTTTATATTTAGAACATGATTTATGAATTACAGTAAAAATTCTTCTTTTTACTGTCACATTAAACGTAAGATGTTCTAGGATTAGTATAACAATAAAATATTAAATTTTTATTGTTGTTATCTTAAAAACATATTTATAAAATAAAACTTTATTTACATTGTATTTGTAAATTAAAGGTTATATTTGGAAACCACCTTTTTGTTTACATTTTTATGTAAATAAAAATACATATTTTGGAAATCACAATTTTGTTTACATTTTATATGTAAATAAGAAATTATTTTCAGAAGTTACATTTTTGTTTGCAAATATATTTTAAAATATAATTTATTCTTTTATTTGAATTCACTGATGCTAATAAACTTTAAAAATAAAATTTATTCTTTTATATCCATTCACCAATGCAAATATATATAGAAAATAGAAATTGTTCTTTATTTGCATTTACCAATGCAAATATATATTGAAACAAATTATTCTTTCATTTGCACTCACCAATGCAAATACATATATTGAAAATAAAGTTTATTTCTTTATTTGCATTTATCAATGCAAATATGCATTGAAATTAAGGTTTATTCTTTTATTTGCATTTATCAATGCAAATATTCAATGAAACTAAAGTCTATCTTTTTATCTACATTCACCAATACAAATGTACACATTTTTACACATTGAATACAATTTGTAAAAAATATACTTTGAAAATAAATTTTGTTCTCTTATTTACATTCACTAATGTAAATATAATTTGAAAACAAAACTATTCTATGTTTGCATTCATAATTGCAAATACTCATTTAAAATAAAAGTTGATCTTTTATTTACATTCACTAATGTAAATACATATTGGAAATGAGTTTCTTTTAATATTCACTCAAATATACTTTTAAATCAAAATACAAAGTTACATTTGTTATTTGCATTCCTTGTTACAAATAAAACCTTAAAATGAAGTTCATTTTTGTTTGCAATTCATCAACGCAAACAAACCATCAAAATGAGAGTTATATTTTTGATATGAATAAAATATTGTTTGAAAGTTGCATTTTTATTTGCATCCTTTAATGCAAATAAAACATGAATTAAATCTTTCATTTTACTTTCAAATTAAGAAATACCTTTTTATTCACATTTTTAGATATAAATAAAGGATAGGATTTAAAAGTTACATTTTAGTACATTCTAGTTGTAGTAAAAGAGATAACGTTTCATTTTTTTCATTTTAAAGGACAATAGAAAGAATAGTTTTTAGAAGTGCATTTTATTGCAATTCTATATGAAGTGAAAAGAGCCAATTTGTCAAATGTCTTATATGAAATAAAATGAGTTCTTTTTGTCACTTCAAAAAGAATGAATTGAAAATGTTTATTTAAGCTTTTGTAAAGAATGAATAACTAAACATTCATATTTTTATCATTAAAGTAAAATAGACAAAAACACTCATTTTGTCTAAATTAAAAGGATGAAACAAAATATAACACTGAAATATTATATTAGAATTGAAATACAAATTAATCATTAACGTAAATTTACATTAGTTAAAACCAATTATTTATTTTTGTCAATTTACATTTGTTGAAACCAATTATTTGTTTTGTCACTATAGAAATTTTTGTTCTGTTATCACTTTTACATGAAATAAGAATAGACATATGGTCATTTTGAAAGATTATTCTTTTACTTGCATTCTCAAATACAAATGTACATAAAAATGAAGATGTTCTTTTGGTTGCATCTCTTGATGCAAATAAAACATATATTAAAAAGTTACAACTCTATTTGTAACTCAAATGTGAACGAAGATATAGATTCAAAAGGTTACATTTTTATTTGTCTTTTGATGCAAATAAAAATATAGTTTTAGAAATTGTATCTCTACTTACATTTTATATGCACATAAGAAGGTAGGATTGAAAATTTTATTTTCTATTTTTTTAATTAGAGGAAATAGAAAGATTGTACACTAAATTATACATTTTTAATGAAGTTCATATTTCATTAAGGAGATTAATTAAACCAAAATAGACATTTTGTCAGAAATATTCATTTTTTCAAAATGAATTTGTAACACCCCGTAATTTTATAACACTAGGATTCACAAATCAAGGCAGAATTAAATTTTAAAATCAAAATCAAGGGAAACGGGTTGCGCCATTGCATTCGTCTCGAAATTCTGCTTGGAAACGAGTCCGAGTTTGCGAAAATCGGAGTCCGTATGAGGGAGATATGACCTTCCAAAGTTTCAGGAATTTTCAGAACAGAAAACAGCTCGAAATTCGAATTCGAAATTCGAATTCAAACCTAGAAGCGGGCTGGGCGGGAAAATTCCCGCCCAGGACCCAGGTCGACTGGGGAGTCGACTGGGTAGTCGACCCCCCCCCCTGACCAGGTCGACTGCCCAGTCGACATGGGTGTCGACCTGGGTGCAGAAACCCACTTTTGGGCCTGGGTGCATTCTGATGTACCTGGTCTCGTTTTCTGCCTAGATTCATCCGCCTAATCCTATATAAACAGCATCCTACCCTCCTTCTCTCTACACCATTTCATTCTATCCTTATGCTGCCTCTGAGAAAATGTATGAATAAATAAAATAATATATAAAATAAATCAAGATGAGGAAATGCTGCTCAAGACTTTCAAGTGGAGATTCAAAACAAGTTAGGATTCAAGTGAAGATTCAAACGACTTCAACAACTGTTTTTCTACGAATCTAATCTAATCTCTGTAAGTCGATTACTTTTTAGATTTGAACGTTTTCTCTATTCGTGACATGAAATTAAAGGAATAAAAGAATATGCCAAATCTTTCTGTTCGAATCAGTGCTTATATCCTTGGACCTAATTAAGAACTGTTATGATTCGATGACCAATTAGGCCTTGCCTATGACTATGAACATTGCCTATGACTATGAACACTGCCTATGACTATGACTCATGACTATGAGGATTATTTCCTTGACTATGAACACAAGCCTATGCCTTTGATTAGGAAACATAAACTATTGCCTATGACATAACAAGGACAACTGTGATTAAACACCTATGATTCATGACTAGGAAAGTGTTGCTTAAGTTTTGTGAGACGACACCAATTTTGTTCTTTAATGTAATTTTCACACCAAACACATTCAACCATCAAATACCACGTAAATCGAGCACATTCAGTTTATTTCCATTCCATATCGTTTATGATATTTTATAACGATTTATCGCTATTTTTATTTATTTTAAAATAGCCAATTTATTCAAAACGACGCTTCGGGCCATAACGCGGCCGTGGCGCTGTTTTTCTTCAGATTTGATTTACACATATCTGAAAATCTAACCGTTGGATCTTCACAAAATTTACATCATTAGAAAGGTCTTTTCAAAACGAATCTAACGGTTCCAGTTTCGGGAAAATCCGACGGTCGGATCTCCCGGTACAATCGTTTGAAGTTTCGATTTCAAAATACGAACTGCAGCGTCGTTATTCGATAAAATATAATTATATTTATATATATATAAATATATAATCGATTCTGGCGCTGTTTTTCTTCAGATTTGAATTAAACATTCCAGACAATCCAACCGTTGGATTTTTACAAAGTTGGTGTTGTTGGAAAGATTTTTCCAAAGCAAACCCAGCGGTTGCGATTTCAGGAAAATCCGATGGTCGGATCTCCCGGTATAATCGTTTGAAATCACGGTTTCAAAATGCGAACTGCACGGCCACGTTTCGTTTTAATTTTATTTATATTTATATAATTATATAAATATAGTTCATTCAAAAATTCCTATATTGTTTCCACTTCTAATATTTCACTAACGCCTTTAAATTTTGGAAAATTTCTCCATAACCTCCTTTGTACGAGAGGGGCTGGGAAAATTCCCAAATAGCCACACGGGCGTTTCATGTCAAAAAGAAAAAGAAAAAGCCAAGCGGCTAGCCAACAGGCTCATAAAATCATCACCAAACAAAACAGTAAATGTGTAGCTATTTGTCGGGCACAAAATTTTATTCCTCTTCTCTAGCCCCTTTGCTATAACCTGTTCAAATAAATATGCATGTACAGCTATATAGTTCTTATCACTTATCATTTTCCATTCAACTTCATATTTGATTCCATTTGGTTTAAAAAACACCATTCATTCTAATGTTGCATGCATAGGCAAAAATCATATCATTAGTTAATTAATGAATATTTCAACTCATGCATATTTATTTGAACGAGTGGCTATTTTTAACACTTCACATTTCAACAATTCAGGTATATAATTAGAACGTGATTTTTATTGTAAAACAATTCATTTCAAAACACTATTATTTTATATAGTTTATATAGGTGATAAAAAGGTGATTTTTATTATAAAACAATTTATTTCAAAATGTGAATACCATTCAACACATGAATTTCAATTCAACGAATGAATATCGATTCAACACATGAAGGTTTTCTATAGTTTCTATATATAGATAAAAATGTGATTTTTATATTTAAAACACGAATACCATTCAACACATGAATTTCAATTCAACGAATGAATATCGATTCAACACATGAAGGTTTTCTATTCAACGAATAAATATAGTTTCAGCAAATGAAAATAATTCAAACACATGAATATTATTCAAAATTTCGGCAGCATAACGGCAGGGTAGTTAAAACCGGGACCGTCCCTAGTACGGCTCCTCGCTCTACCTTAAAACCTCGCGGTTTTTGACAATGGGGATCATGCATCTAGTTCGCACGCAGGCGGCATGTATATATTTATTTCATTTCCACAAACTAATCCTATGTGGTTTCAACCAAATATTTCTCAACCACAAACGGGTATTTTTCAACCATAATCAATCAATATCAACCACAAACAATTCCAACCAACCATTCGCTATCAATCAATTTTCACACCAATCACCTCCAATAAATATCGTCCATGGTTTGTGGACGAGGGGCGTATATATATATATATATATATATATATATATATATATATATATAGAAATTCACTTCTATTTCAACACATATATAATTTTTACAACGCATATATAACTTATACATCGAACGTACAACTTATACAACGCTTATACAAGAGGTGTACAACGCTTATATAACTCATACATCGACTATATAATTTATACATCGTCGTTTTCCATATCGTTTATAAATTAGAAATCTCACATTGGGTTCCACTCCACCAAAAATAGCAGAAGCCTCAGAAAAATATGCGGTCTCTTCTAGAAGGTAGCAGACGTCCACACGAGTCCACTGTCTCTTGTTTCACTGAATTTCGTCAACACAGCAAAAAGATATGATTTTTCAAAGTTTGCAACGGTTTAAAGGTGTTAAAACAGCTGAAAATAAAACAAGTTGTATACCTTTCTGAAATGTTCAAAACTAGGTCACGCGATTTCGTGAAATTCGTGAATCGATAGCTCGATCGGCCTACGCAGTGTCGAAGGGGAAGGAGAGAGCTTTCAGCGCAGGGGGGGGCGGTGGCGTTCGATCGCCTGAGGCGGCGGCGGCGGCGGCGGCGACTTGAACGCGCTGACTTCTCGACGTCCGTTCTCCCAAACCACGCAATGAAAAAATCCAAACCTTATATGGATTTGAAGATCTCTCCTAGCTCTACAAAATCTTCAACTGGAGGAGGGGCTAATTTTGCGTGGATTGATCGGAAAATGAGGGGGAAGGTTTTGAACGGTTTCCGCCTTCGATCGGGGAGAGAGAAACGAGGGATTTTCTTCTTTTTTTTTAAAAAAAAGTTCTGATTGGCCGGTGGAGTTTTAAAGGGGTTTTCTGACACGACCACCAATCAAAACCTAACGACTGTCGTCCCTAGCGTTTTACCCCCATTCCGAACACAATGGGATATGTTTCGAAGGCCCATTCGAATGTTTCAGTCAGCTTTCCTTCAAATTAAAATATAAAACATTCAATATTTAATTTGAACGTACATTTCAATTTGCCTGGGCCACAAACTGATTCGAAAAATTCCAGAAAAATAAATCTGGCTATGTTTTGATGATACGGTCCCAACAAAACTAGTTTCGTCGAACTCTGAGACCATTTGCAAAAAGGCCCATTTCTGGTCGATCCAATTTAACTGTAATTGGCCAAAACATGTTTTCCTTTGCCACGCTCACATACTAGCATAAAAAATTATGAAATTTGAAACCTAGAAATAACTTCACATCCCGGATCCAACAAAAGTGGTTTCGTCGAATTCCAAGGTCATATGCAAAATGGCCAATTTCACGGGCTATATAAATTCCATAGCGACCTTTCTGAAAATTCACTTGGCCATAACTTTTGCTTTCCGTTATGAAAATCCGATTTTTCAGATTCGTTAGAAAGGTATTCACTAACAGATTTAAATATTTTTGGTTTCGCTAAAATCCGTTTTGTTTTGCACTCGGTACAGTCCGACAAAGTTTGAATTCAATTTTTGAAACTGCAGCGCCATTTCAGGCCTTGTTTATAATTATAATTAATTATATTCGTTTTCAATTGTCGATTCAAACTCACTTTCCATTGCCATTATTTAAAATATTTATTTTAAATATTTAAAATCCATTATTTTAGCCAATTTAAAATTTTTAAATTGGTTCAGATTTTCTGGGTCGTTACAATTTCCCCCACTTAAAACTTTTCGTCCCCGAAAAGGAACAAAGTCGAAAGTGGTTTGATTAATCAACTCTACGTTCGATCTGGCTTCAATTCTCCAACTTTTCAGTTTCTGAGAAATTTCAAATTCTTCAAAAATTTGGCTAGCACCCGGAATTTTCGAAAAATTTCGCCATAACCTCCCTTGTACGGAGAGAGGTTTGGAAATTTATTGGGCCGTATTAGGTACCCAATAAATCCTAATAAGCATACACATATTTATAGTGATATATTCTGGTGTTTACAGGGGAGCATGTACTGATAATAAATCCAGAGAATAAATTCTCGTCACCCTGCCCCGTGTGGGAAATAAATAGTCCATGTGCCGTATCTAATAACTAGAGAGACGTGGTTATTGTCAACTCCAGACCCGTGTGGGGTTTTTATTAATCTGGCAATTTAATCGTTACAATTTAAATAGTTCATATCAGTCATCAGTTCAACCTGTAAAATATAGTCATTGCCATACAAGCCTCTCGCTCGTATGGTAAATCTTCCACCTCGTCACACAAGCTCCAAATGCTTATGTGGTATATGATGAAGTATGCCTATCTTCCAGAAGTATGCCATGCAATGTAGTTCAAAATTAATTGTTACTATCCTATGGCGACATTTATTATTTCACACAGAAAAACCAGCACTCCGCATCCAATGGCATTCACAGGAGTTGATATAATAATATTTCGCATCCAACTCATTAAGGTTTACCTATTTGTCGGGCACGCAAATAAAATCTTTACTCAACAGCCAATCCATTTACCTGCTCAAACATATATAATGCACATGTATATATATTTTTATTTATTTTCCAATCAGTTCAATGTGTGATTTAATCGAATAAATCCTACCATTCATTTTATTGTTGATTAAATTAACTGTCGTTTCAATAATTTTAATTAATCTAATCTACAATCACACAACACAACCAACAAGCAATTGTTTTTAACTTTTCAAAATCATACAAATCAATTTCTATATTCTTTTAAAATCATTCAGACTATAGAATTAAAAGTGCACATCCATGAAAAGAAAATAACAACGGAGTAGAGAATTAAATGGTAATGCAAAGTATGGTAAATATACCTTGCACCGGAGTCAATCAGAGATATCCACTCGGCATCTAGGATAAGCTTTCTGAATGCTCTCCTCAGTTTCCTAAGTACAATCTCGTGGATCTCCGCTCCATTGCACTTTGACTAAGTGAACCTTCTTGTTCCTCAGCTCTTTGGTTTCTTTGCCGATAATCTTTAGCGGCTCTCTTCTCACAGCTAATTCTAGAGTAATTTCAATATCCTGTTGAGCTGCTTCTTCCACGATCAAGTCTGGATCATGAACGTGCTTTCGAAGTTGAGATATATGAAATACATCATGAACTCCAGGCAACCAGTCGGGCAATTTAACCTTATAAGCGAGAGTTCCGATCCGTTCCAGAATAGGAAACGGACCTATGAATTTGGGCGCCAATTTTCCAGTTTTACCGAACCGGATAACTCCTCTCATCGGTGATACTTTCAAATATACATAGTCGCCAACAGCAAAGGATATATCTCTTCTCCTCCTATCGGCGTAGCTCTTTTGTCGGCTTTGAGCTGCGAGTAACCGCTTCTTAATAAAATCGACTTTGTCGGCAGCTTCTCGGATCATATCAGGACCCAACACAAGTCTATTTCCTGGTTCGACCCAACAAGCAGGAGATCGGCACGGTCTACCATACAATGCTTCGAATGGCGACATTGTCAGACTCGCCTGGTAGCTGTTGTTATAAGAGAATTCAGCCAAATGCAGATGGTCTTCCCAGGATCCACCGAAATCTATAAAACAAGCCCGTAATAAATCTTCTAAAATACGATTCACCCTCTCAGTCTGACCGTCTGTCTGAGGATGATAAGCGGTGCTTAAGTTCAACTTCGTTCCCAGCTCGACTTGAAATGCTTCCCAGAATTTGCTAGTGAATATTGTGTCTCTATCACTGACTATACTGAGCGGCACTCCATGTAGTCTAACTATTTCCCTGAAGTATATCTGCGCCAGACTCTGAGCAGTTCTGTTTGATCTGACAGGTATAAAATGGGCGGTCTTCGTGAAGCGATCTACGATCACCCAAATACTGTCATTCCCTTTTCTGGTTCTGGGCAGACCGTCAATGAAATCCATAGAAATATGTTCCCACTTCCAACCAGGAACTTCTAGTGGTTGTAACAATCCAGCCAATTTTTGTTGGTCGCTTTTGACTAGCTGGCAAGTAGGGCATCGACTAACATATATCGAAATGTCTCTTTTTAACGACTTCCACCAGAATGTGCGCTTGATATCGTTATACATTTTACTCACACCCGGATGGATACTGAGCTTAGATTTGTGGCATTCATCAAGCACATCCCTTCTGAGTTCAGGAATTTCTGGAACACAAATTCGTCCCTCTAACCCCAGAATCCCTTCGCTATCGAGCTGGAAATCCGAAGCATTGCCTTCACGAATTCGCTGACTAATTCCTCTGATAAATTGGTCGTCTTTTTGGAGAGCCGATATCTTGTCAATCAACGAAGTCGCAATGATAAAACTGGCGATCATTTCATTCTTTCGGCTTAACGCATCCGCCACGACATTGGCTTTCCCTGGAGTGTATATGATTTCAAAATCGTATGCTGCAAGAAACTCCAGCCAACGCTGCTGCCTCAGATTCAAGTCCTTCTGGGTGAACAGATACTTTAACGACTGATGATCTGTAAACAGCTCGAATCTCTCACCCAGAAGATAATGCCTCCAGATTTTCAAAGCGAATACTATAGCCAATAACTCAAGATCATGAGTTACGTAGTTCTTTTCGTGCGGCTTCAGTTGACGGCTAGCATAAGCAATCACTTGGCCCCTTTGCATTAACACTGCGCCAAGGCCTTCTCTAGAAGCATCAGTCCAGACTTTTAAATCTTGGTTGCCATCGATGATGGTTAACACTGGAGCAGTTGTTAATCTCAACTTTAGCTCTTCAAAAGCCTCCTCACTTTCTGGAGTCCATTTGAATTTAGAGTGCTTCTTTGTAAGCTTCGTTAAATGACCATATATCTTCGAAAAGTTTTTAACGAACTTCCGGTAATAGCTAGCCAATCCGATAAAACTGCGGACTTCAGTGGGGGTGCTGGGCTGTTTCCAATTTTGAATAGCCGTGATTTTGCTTGGATCCACAGCAATTCCTTCTTTCGATACGATGTGGCCTAGAAATTTTACTTCATCTTGCCAGAATATACATTTGGAAAACTTTGCTTTCAATTCATTCTTTCTCAGAATTTCTAGAACCTGTTCCAGATGCTTTTCATGTTCGGCCTTTGATTTAGAGAAGATTAGAATATCATCAATGAAATCCAGAACAAATTTATTCAAAACTCCTCTGAACACTCTATTCATCAGATCGACGAAGTAAGCTGGAGCGTTACATAAGCCGAACGGCATTACTAACCACTCGTAGAATAAGTCGGGATCTCTGAATGCTGTCATTGGAACACACTCTTTGGCAATTCGAAGTTGATGGAAGTCTGTAGCTAGGTCCATTCGTGAAAATACTTGTGCTCCATTTAATCAATCCAACAAATCATCAATCTGCGGCAATGGATATTTGTTCTTTATCGTCTGTTTGTTCAGATCACGATAATCCACACATAGACGTAGAGTACCGTCAGATTTTGGGACAAACACCACTGCTGCTCCCCAATCAGAGAAACTAGGCCTGATCAGACCTTTCCATACTAGTTGTCGTGTTTGATTGTCTAATTCCTCTTTCTCTTTCAAGGACATTCTTCGAATAGCGTGAACTACCAGCCTTGCATTGGGAATCAAAGCGATCTTGAAATCTATTTCTCTCTGCGGAGGTAAGCGAACAACTTACTCGAACACATCCGCAAAGTTCTTGACGACAGGAATATCTTTCACTAAGTCGGGAATATTCTCGGTGATTTCAGGGGCCTTTTTCTATTTGGGCTGGAGAAACATTCAAAGCTGCCCAGAAGTCTTTTCTATTTGCATTCTGACCTTCACAGGGTATGGTTATATAACTCCCTGATTTAATCTTAGCTCTAACAACTCTCTCGGCGCATCTAACTTCAGCTTCATATTTGGTTAGCCAATCCAAACCCAGAATAAGATCGAATTCATTAAAATTCATGACCATAGAGATAGTAGGGAATTTATAGCAGGAAAAAGAGATAGGTACTGCACAAGCCCAACTGAGACCGATGGAACCCCCGACCGGATTTTGGACAGTCATTGGTTCTTTGAGCTTCTTCACATTTAAATTCAACTTCTTGACTACACTCTTTGCTATAAAGCTTCGTGACGCACCAGTATCAAACAGTACTTTGACTGGAATGTTTTTGACAGTAAGTGTTCCTTCTAAAACATCTGGCCTTTCTTGAATAGCTGAGGGCCCAGACGCTTCTGCTACCTCATTTATATGTACTGCTTTGGATTTCTTAAATTGCCCGCAATCCTTTTCAAGATGGCCAATCCGATGACATTGACAACATTTTCTATTCTCTCGAAACTGGTTATCGGGTTTAAATCCCTTCTTTCGTTTCTTCGAGGTTTTACAATTTCTGGTAAAATGCCCTGGTTTCCTGCAGTTAGAACAGGTAGCCATCGTTGCTGGGTTTTTTCCAGAACTGGCCCTTTCTCGATTTACTTTGGGCTTCTTGCTCACCTCAGATATCGCACTGCCCTCGGGATTATCAGTTTCAGGCTCATCTTCATTACTATAACTGTTTCAGGCTTCTTCATCTTCCAACAATCTTGCTTTACGTGACCAACCTGATGGCAGAGATTGCATTTTCTATTCGCTTGAAACCCTTCTTTGGATCGAAGTCCACCTTTTAATCGCTTCTTTAAAGGTCCGCAGTTTATCGACAAATGCCCTCTCCGATGGCAGTTATTACATACGGTGGTCGTTACCGGTTCTTTTCCTGGTCCGGCCCTTTTTCGATTGACTTTGGGTTCCTTACTGACCTCAAACATGGTACTGGCCTCAGGACGATCAGTTTCTGATTCAACCTTATCGTTAGAACTGACTTCCTCTTCGTCGCGCAACATTCCCTTTTTGTCGAGATCTTCATACTGGTAGGCCATATATATCATTTCAGAAAAGGGGAGCTTCACATTCCTCATTACACTGTTCTGATATTTTCTTTGCAGGCCATTAATAAATCTCATATTCTTCCTCTTCGGATTTTCAATTAGATGAGGGGCAAAGTGAGAAAGTTCATTGAATTTCTTATGATATTCTGGGATGGTCGTATCACCTTGTATCAAATAAGAAAATTCATCACATAATCTCTCGGTTGCTTCGGGAGGAGTAAATCTTTCTAAGAAAATCACTTTGAATCTGTCCCAGGTGATATCACCTTCTGGATTATCTTTAATAACTGAATCCCACCAAAACAAAGCTTCTTCTTTGAGTGCCCAAGACGCCAGTAATCTTTTCTGATCGTCTCTCAACTTTAAACCCTCAAAGATTTTCTCTGCAGAACGAATCCAAGCTTGTGTTTCCATAATGGACTCCTTGCCTAAGAATGGCGATCCACCCAGATTTCGAAATCTCTTGAATAGAACTTCTATATCGGATTCTGGCGGCGGGAGCACAACTGGCTCATTAGCTGGTCAAGCCATACGATTATTTCTTCTGTTCCTGTCACTCATTTTCTAGTGCGTCTGCAATTAGCAGACAAGGGGTCAGGTCAACAGAAAAAATATTTCAAAATATAGAGACAAATACTTCAATGTAAATGTGTCTACTGGGGTGTATTCCATTCTGCTTTACTTATACTAGGATATTGCTGATCCTATCTGTATAGAGTTGCCCGTCCTAGAACACTACTGGTTCTATTTCTGACGAGTTCGTTCAAATGTTATATTCCAGAACTAAGCTTAACCAAAGCTCTGATACCAAACGAGACGACCCCAATTTTGTTCTTTAATGTAATTTTCACACCAAACACATTCAACCATCAAATACCACGTAAATCGAGCACATTCAGTTTATTTCCATTCCATATCGTTTATGATATTTTTAACGATTTATCGCTATTTTTATTTATTTTAAAATAGCCAATTTATTCAAAACGACGCTTCGGGCCATAACGCGGCTGTGGCGCTGTTTTTCTTTAGATTTGATTTACACATATCTGAAAATCTAACCGTTGGATCTTCACAAAATTTACATCATTAGAAAGGTCTTTTCAAAACGAATCCAACGGTTCCAGTTTCGGGAAAATCCGACGGTCGGATCTCCCGGTACAATCGTTTGAAGTTTCGATTTCAAAATACGAACTACAGCGTCGTTATTCGATAAAATATAATTATATTTATATATATATAAATATAATCGATTCTGGCGCTGTTTTTCTTCAGATTTGAATTAAACATTCCAGACAATCCAACCGTTGGATTTTTACAAAGTTGGTGCTGTTGGAAAGATTTTTCCAAAGCGAACCCAGCGGTTGCGATTTCAGGAAAATCCGATGGTCGGATCTCCCGGTATAATCGTTTGAAATCACGGTTTCAAAATGCGAACTACACGGCCATGTTTCGTTTTAATTTTATTTATATTTATATAATTATATAAATATAGTTCATTCAAAAATTTCTATATTGTTTCCACTTCTAATATTTCACTAACGCCTTTAAATTTTGGAAAATTTCGCCATAACCTCCTTTGTACGGGAGGGGCTGGGAAAATTCCCAAATAGCCACACGGGCGTCTCATGTCAAAAAGAAAAAGAAAAAGCCAAGCGGCTAGCCAACAGGCTCATAAAATCATCACCCAAACAAACCAGTAAATGTGTACCTATTTGTCGGGCACAAAATTTTATTCCTCTTCTCTAGCCCCTTTGCTATAACCTGTTCAAATAAATATGCATATACAGCTATACAGTTCTTATCACTTATCATTTTCCATTCAACTTCATATTTGATTCCATTTTGTTTTAAAAAACACCATTCATTCTAATGTTGCATGCATAGGCAAAAATCATATCATTAACTAATTAATGAATATTTCAACTAATGCATATTTATTTGAACGAGTGGCTATTTTTAACACTTCACATTTCAACAATTCAGGTATATAATTAGAACGTGATTTTTATTGTAAAAAAATTCATTTCAAAACACTATTATTTTATATAGTTTATATAGGTGATAAAAAGGTCATTTTTATTATAAAACAATTTATTTCAAAATGTGAATACCATTCAACACATGAATTTCAATTCAACGAATGAATATCGATTCAACACATGAAGGTTTTCTATATTTTCTATATATATATAAAAATGTGATTTTTATATTTAAAACACGAATACCATTCAACACATGAATTTCAATTCAACGAATGAATATCGATTCAACACATGAAGGTTTTCTATTCAACGAATAAATATAGTTTCAGCAAATGAAAATAATTCAAACACATGAATATTATTCAAAATTTCGGCAGCATAACGGCAGGGTAGTTAAAACCGGGACCGTCCCTAGTACGGCTCCTCGCTCTACCTTAAAACCTCGCGGTTTTTGACAATGGGGATCATGCATCTAGTTCGCACGCAGGCGGCATGTATATATTTATTTCATTTCCACAAACTAATCCTATGTGGTTTCAACCAAATATTTCTCAACCACAAACGGGTATTTTTCAACCACAATCAATCAATATCAACCACAAACAATTCCAACCAACCATTCGCTATCAATCAATTTTCACACCAATCACATCCAATAAATATCGTCCATGGTTTGTGGACGAGGGGCGTGTATATATATATATATATATATATATATATATATATATAGCAATTCACTTCTATTTCAACACATATATAATTTTTACAACGCATATATAACTTATACATCGAACGTACAACTTATACAACGCTTATACAAGAGGTGTACAACGCTTATATAACTCATACATCGACTATATAATTTATACATCGTCGTTTTCCATATCGTTTATAAATTAGAAATCTCACATTGGGTTCCACTCCACCAAAAACAGCAGAAGGCTCAGAAAAATATGCGTTCTCTTCTAGAAGGTAGCAGACGTCCACACGAGTCCACTGTCTCTTGTTTCACTGAATTTCGTCAACACAGCAAAAAGATATGATTTTTCAAAGTTTGCAACGGTTTAAAGGTGTTAAAACAGCTGAAAATAAAACAAGCCGTATACCTTTCTGAAATGTTCAAAACTAGGTCACGCGATTTCGTGAAATCCATGAATCGATAGCTCGATCGGCCTACGCAGTGTCAAAGGGGAAGGAGAGAGCTTTCAGCGCAGGGGGGTGCGGTGGCGTTCGATCACCTGAGGCGGCGGCAGCGGCGACTTGAACGCGCTGACTTCTCGATGTCCGTTCTCCCAAACCACGCAATGAAAAAATCCAAACCTTATATGGATTTGAAGATCTCTCCTAGCTCTACAAAATCTTCAACTGGAGGAGGGGCTAATTTTGCGTGTATTGATCGGAAAATGAGGGGGAAGGTTTTGAACGGTTTCCGCCTTCGATCGGGGAGAGAGAAACGAGGGATTTTCTTTTTTTTTTTTTAAAAAAAATTCTGATTGGCCGTTGGAGTTTTAAAGGGGTTTTCTGACACGACCACCAATCAAAACCTAACGACTGTCGTCCCTAGCGTTTTACCCCCATTCCGAACACAATGGGATATGTTTCGAAGGCCTATTCGAATGTTTCAGTCAGCTTTCCTTCAAATTAAAATATAAAACATTCAATATTTAATTTGAACGTACATTTCAATTTGCCTGGGCCACAAACTGATTCGAAAAATTCCAGAAAAATAAATCTGGCTATGTTTTGACGATACGGTCCCAACAAAACTAGTTTTGTCGAATTCTGAGACTGTTTGCAAAAAGGCCCATTTCTGGTCGATCCAATTTAACTGTAATTGACCAAAACACGTTTTCCTTTGCCACGCTCACATACTAGCTTCAAAAATTATGAAATTTGAAACCTAGCAATAATTTCACATCCTGGATACAACAAAAGTGGTTTCGTCGAATTCCGAGGTCGTATGCAAAATGGCCAATTTCACGGGCTATATAAATTCCATAGCGACCTTTCTGAAAATTCACTTGGCCATAACTTTTGCTTTCCGTTATGAAAATCCGATTTTTCAGATTCGTTAGAAAGGTATTCACTAGCAGATTTAAATATTTTTGGTTTTGCTAAAATCCGTTTTGTTTTGCACCCGGTATAGTCCGACAAAGTTTGAATTCAATTTTTGAAACTGCAGCGCCATTTCAGGCCTTGTTTATAATTATAATTAATTATATTCGTTTTCAATTGTCGATTCAAACTCACTTTCCATTACCATTATTTAAAATATTTATTTTAAATATTTAAAATCCATTATTTTAGCCAATTTAAAAATTTTAAATTGGTTCAGATTTTCTGGGTCGTAACATTTTGTGACTGTGAAATTGGGTCTAAACCTGATTATCTATTCTGTCTATTCTTGGTTTTCTTTGGTTTTTTTATCTTGGGAATTTACCTATTAAGTTAGGTCTACCCATGTTCTTGAACCTACGTCGTTATTCAACCCTTTTTATGTCATAACATTTTCAGACCTATAGGCCTTCGATGTTTTAGATCAATTTCAGTGTAATTCGTTAGGTCTGTAATTAGTAAATTATCATTTTATGCCAGTTATTATGTCTATCTTTTTCATAGCATCTTTGGTTCATTCCCTATTTTCTACGAATCTAGATTTATCTATAATCTAGATTGAATCACGATTATACGAACGATGGGAATACGATTTGGGCAAAATATGAAATTTACTAAAACGTAGATATAAACTTGGAAATTGGCATAAATTGGGAACATGTATTATGGCATGTTCATAAAAATGCAAATTGGATAAATTTGACATGAATTATAGGATGTGTAATTTGAATCTAGTATTGACTTGTAAATCTAGCATTTACATGAACTGTGAACTAGAATAATAAGTCTAGTTTGACATGAACTGTAATTAGAATGTTAAATCAAAATTGGATTAGCTAATTTGGCAAAAATTTGAAATTGGCCATAATTGTGAGTAATTGTCATGTTTGGCAAAAATCATGGTTAGTGACACTAAATTTGGTATAGTTTACATACCAAAAAGCATAAATATGATATAGAGGGGAAAATGGGCCATAATAATAATAAATGTTGACAATTTACATTAAAAGAGTAATTAGGAAATAAGTAAATTAGGAATAATTTACTTATAGAATTTGTCCTAAATGAGAAAATGTAAATTTAGACAAATTAAAGGTTTATTAACGACATCTCTTTTAATAATACACCAGAAAGTTCTAGGGTGACAGAGAGGATAGTGTCTAGGCTTGGGTTTGGAAAATACAAGTTTGCTGCTCTCCCTGGCTATCCCTAACTGATCCGACGGACAGGATGGTTATTTTCAAAACCTGATTTGAAAATTAATCAAAACCCTTTTTGAAACTTAGAAAACACGAATATGCCTAACCCGAGGTTAGACTGAGTTGCGATGTAAACCTGCCCGGAACCAACCGGCACATCCAGTAATCGCAACAATATCTGTCTAATGTGAGTGGTCGCGGCTTTAATTTACTTAGTTAAAGCTAGAACAAGAATGGTAAGGTTAAGTTAACTAAGATACTTAACCAATTCAACATGATAACCAAACCAATGGGTGGGGTTAGGTTCATACAGACACTTAACACAGTTAAGCTAGAATGGGAGGGCTAAGTCCATAGGAACACTTAACCAACTTAACACAGTTAAGCTAGAATGGGAGGGTTAAGTCCATAGGAACACTTAACCAACTTAACACAGTTAAGCTAGAATGGGAGGGTTAAGTCCATAGGGACACTTAACCAAACTTAACATGGTAACAAGACAAGATTTGTAGGGGTTAAGTAACTAAGAAAACACTTATCCAAATTAACATGTTAACTAGACTAGAAGGTAGGGTTAAGTAAAGTTAATACACTTAGCCAAATTAACATGTTAGATAGACTAGAAGGTGGGGTTAAGTAAAGTTAATACACTTAGCCAAATTAACATGTTAACTAGGCTAGAGGTTGGGGTTAAGTAAAATTTAATACACTTAGCCAATTTGATATGTTAGCTGGACTAGACCGCAGGGTTAAGTAAACTTGAACACTTAACCACCAGATTGTGATAAAGGAATAGGGTTAAGTCTAAAACATGAAGGGATAATACTTGACCATTAATGATAACATGTTAGTTAAAACAGATGGGCAAGGTTAAGTTAAAAAGGAACACTTAACCAATACAGGATGAATGGGTAGGGTTAAGTTATAAGAAATACTTAACCAATATAACTTGGTTTGTGGTAGGGTTAAGTCAACATGAATTACTGATAACACTTAACCAGTTTAACAGGATAAATGAAGAGGGTTAAGTTAGCTTGAATTGACTAATGACGCTTAACCAATCCAAATTGATGAGAAAGAGAACTAAGTAGTAAACCTTAGATAAAAGGAGCTAAGTAGTAAACCTTAGTTAAGAAAACAACGATTCTGGAAACTAAGTGGTAAACCTTAGTTAGCAAAACTAAGTAGTAATTCTTAGTATAACACGGGAAGGAGCGAACGCCCGTCTGAGTAAAAAGAAGGCTCCAACGAATTGGGTTACGAAGCCCGAGGCTTCGAGGGGACGTGAGGGTACTCTTGGTATCCCTCTGTGAGGCTGCAGATGATCCTCCTGGGCTCACAGAGGTTAAGGTCTGCGTTAGAAGAACCAAGGGTATGCCTTGGTTGCAAAATATGGCAACCTAAAGACTAGGATGGACCAGCATGATTCGGCGAGAAACCGGTAGCCCTGTGATAGCAACTCGTCGTCTACCATCCATCTTGAGTCAATCGAGATATGTGAAGCGGAAAGGCGGAGAACTCCAAAAGACCATATACTTGCTATCTAGTTATGGGTGAGGATGGCCATAGGTTAGTGGGGCATCGGGGGCCTGCGTATAGTTCTCATTTTTCAAGGTGTGCCTTTCATTAGTTGAGGGAGGGGTCAAGTGGGACCATAGCCACTGGAATAAAAACAGACCTTAGCATCTGCATCGGCAGATATCTGAAAGCTCCTGACCGAGTTCGGTGTTTCTTGATTTGCCCTGCCACAGGACTCGGGCCGCACATTACAGGACATGTGCATCTAGAAAAGCGATAACGATTTGCGATACATGCGTGGGGAAGTATAGGAACATATACCACTCCGGGTAGTGTGTCCTAGACTAGGGTCATCGTTCGACAGGTAGCATAATCCCTAGTTGGACTAGGTGGCATAAACCCTGAATCCGAGAAGCATTCAGCAGATAGCGTAAACTCTAGTTGAATCTAGAAAGCACTTGATAGAAAACCCTAGATTAGATCTAGGTAATAAATAATAAATGTATGCCTGAAGGCAATGGAAACTACAGGGATTGGGATCACGTTATCGTTACTAGTTGGGACATTAGTTAGGTGGTGCAGAGATATAGAAACCAGTATAACAAGGAAATAGCGAAGCGGCGAAAGTATTAGAGCATATCCAGTTTATCTTGTCTTAGCATATCTTGTGTTAATCTTATCTAATCTTGCTGACCTTATCATCATGGTGTTATCTTGTATTCAGTTAATTCATGCCGTTTTGTTTTTCCATGTTCACATGATAGAAGTAACTGAACTTACTCAGGCTTTATGTCTGACTCTGTTTTTCTTTCGTCTTCTTTTCTTCCGTTCCCCCCCTCCCAGGTAGTAAAGGAGGGAATAGTATAGCTCAGGTTAAGTTGGACTGTCACTCTTTCCCAGCTTGAAGATTTGTAGAAGTTTTGCTTGGATTCTCTTTTCAGATGCTATGGCTGGCTCTTGCTAAAATTGGGGAATATAAATGTTGTTATATGCTTCTTTATTTTGTAAGACAGATGATACTCTGATGTTGTAAAGAAATCGTTGTACAAACTATTTTATCAATAAAGCAAAGTTTTATTTTCCGCTGTTTTAATTTTTGTCTGTCTTGTAATTCATCCGCATCTATTACCTTTAAATGCTCCATAGAACTTAGTGCATTCCCTTTGTGAGTGACACTAACGGAAGTGGGGTGTTACACGTGGTATCAGAGCAAGGTTACCAGATCAGATAAAGGATTTGAAAAATTATTTTCGAACGGTTTTAAAAGAAGCATTTTCAAGAGAAAAGATTTGTTTTAAAGGCATATTCCCCAAAGCCATACGCACTATTTTCTCTTCCTCTGTTTGAATTCTTGTCTCCTTCTTTCTTGAGTCTCTGGGGCTCCTGGTTTTCTGGGAGGTAACCTCATCGATGGGCGAAGACGTACCTGGCTTCCATCCATAGCCGTAGTTATTTCACCTACGGCCAGTTTTCTTTTATGCTTATAGGGTTTTCTGTACGATGGAAGCAGCTTTCGAGAGATTTGTCAACATGACTACACACGGAAGAGGATGAGGAATTCATGGATGTAGATTTAGCTCACGAAGGAGGAAGGGATTATAAAACCTAAGACAAGAGGAAGTATCTTTACTATGGTGTAATTAAGGGCAAAGGACAAGATTTTCAGAAGGGCAAGTACCTACTTTCGCCACCAAGCGTACCTAGGAGAAAGGTAGTAAAGTTCTGTTGGAAGAGTCTAGTTTTGCTGTTAGTACTCTTTCCTTTGGTTTTAGCGCTTCGCATTTGTTCATATCCACTTCCATAGTTGAGTCTCTGCACTATAGTACTTGTATAGTAGAAAGATCCCACTAGAGTCTCAAATCCAATTGGTGGTCCGACCAGTTTATTTTTGGTTAGTAGGGATTTGAGAATAGATATCGAGTTTGCTTATATCATCTCACGTAGATCGTCTAAATTCGGAGGAGATATTCCCTGGGTGCTTGTCTGATATTGCTTTAGGCCTTTGGGGCTTGTACTTGAGGAATGTCGAGTTCAACTAGGATGGTTTGCGTGAGAGATGAATAGTTGTGGCAGGCACTCTAAAAAGCACGTGGTGACCTTTCGACCCTTATAGTTATGGCATGGTGGATAAGAGGGAGACCTCTAATCATCTTAGTAAATACACTTGGTACCGTGATTGACATCTGTTTATTTTGGAAATGGATGTCAGAAACTTCACAATCGTGAAGTTAAATTAGTTAAGATACAGTGGAGTAAAGCTCAAGAAGGCTAGATACTAGCATCATACCCTTTTCCTTGCATCCTTGATTTCTTTTTTGTAGGAGCTTTACGCATAATTGTTTCTCTCTTTCCAAAGTATATCCTCTAGGTCGTATCTTCGATCCTTAGGTAGAAACTCTTTTGTATGTAAACATGTATTTGAAACATGTTATGGTTGATGGTTGCGAGTGGTTGCTAATGGTTGCTCGTGAATGCATATACATACGTATTAGGCACTAGATCAGTTCGGACGCTTTCATATTGCATTTACAGATATGTATTTGTTTGTAAGTTGAGCTTGATATATTATCATATGGATGTTGCATATGGATGAATGGCTATGCACACATGTAGTATTTATATAACTGGGGATGCTTGCATACATGATTGGACGCATGGCACTGACATGATTCGCATTAAGGAGGTCAACTGAATCAGTAGACCGCCTGATTTTGCATTAGATAAAGACATATACACACACTATGCATATGAACATGAAAACATTAGAAATCCTTTTAAGGACAATGAATGCCTGTGATTGAATGGTTGAGTAGATGGGTGATTGGATGGTAGGACACATTCTTCCTAACTTGAAGATTTCGAGGACGAAATCCTTTTAAGTGGGGGAGAATGTAACACCCCGTAATTTTGTAACACTAGGATTCACAAATCAAGGCAGAATTAAATTTTAAAATCAAAATCAAGGGAAACGGGTTGCGCCATTGCGTTCATCTCGAAATTCTACTTTGAAAGGAGTCCGAGTTTGCGAAAATCGGAGTCCGTATGAGGGAGATATGACCCTCCGAAGTTTCAGGAATTTTCAGAACAGAAAACAGCTCGAAATTCGAATTCGAAATTCGAATTCAAACCCAGAAGCGGGCTGGGCGGGAAAATTCCCGCCCAGGACCCAGGTCGACTGGGGAGTCGACTGGGTAGTCGACCCCCCCTGACCAGGTCGACTGCCCAGTCGACATGGGTGTCGACCTGGGTGCAGAAACCCACTTTTGGGCCTAGGTGCATTCTGATGTACCTGGTCTCATTTTCTGCCTAGATTCATCCGCCTATTCCTATATAAACAACATCCTACCCTCCTTCTCTCTACACCATTTCATTTTATCCTTATGCTGCCTCTGAGAAAATGTATGAATAAATAAAATAATATATAAAATAAATCAAGACGAGGAAATGCTGCTCAAGACTTTCAAGAGGAGATTCAAAACAAGCTAGGATTCAAGTGAAGATTCAAACGACTTCAACGACTGTTTTTCTACGAATCTAATCTAATCTCTGTAAGTTGGTTACTTTTTAGATTTGAACGTTTTCTCTATTCGTGACATGAAATTAAAGGAATAAAAGAATATTCCAAATCTTTCTGTTCGAATCAGTGCTTATATCCTTGGACCTAATTAAGAACTGTTATGATTCGATGACCAATTAGGCCTTGCCTATGACTATGAACATTGCCTATGACTATGAACACTGCCTATGACTGTGACTCATGACTATGAGGATTATTTCCTTGACTATGAACACAATCCTATGCCTTTAATTAGGAAACATAAACTATTGCCTATGACATAACAAGGACAACTGTGATTAAACACCTATGATTCATGACTAGGAAAGTGTTGCTTAAGTTTTGTGACTGTGAAATTGGGTCTAAACCTGATTATCTATTCTGTCTATTCTTGGTTTTCTTTGGTTTTTGATCTTGGGAATTTACCTATTAAGTTAGGTCTACCCATGTTCTTGAACCTACGTCGTTATTCAACTCTTTTTATGTCATAACATTTTCAGACCTATAGGCCTTCGATGTTTTAGATCAATTTCAGTGTAATTCGTTAGGTCTGTAATTAGTAAATTATCATTTTATGCCATTTATTATGTCTATCTTTTTCATAGCATCTTTGGTTCATTCCCTATTTTCTACGAATCTAGATTTATCTATAATCTAGATTGAATCACGATTATACGAACGATGGGAATACGATTTGGGCAAAATATGAAATTTACTAAAACGTAGTTATAAACTTGGAAATTGGCATAAATTGGGAACATGTATTATGGCATGTTCATAAGAATGCAAATTGGATAAATTTGACATGAATTATAGGATGTGTAATTTGAATCTAGTATTGACTTGTAAATCTAGCATTTACATGAACTGTGAACTAGAATAATAAGTCTAGTTTGACATGAACTGTAATTAGAATGTTAAATCAGAATTGGATTAGCTAATTTGGCAAAAATTTGAAATTGGCCATAATTGTGAGTAATTGTCATGTTTGGCAAAAATCATGGTTAGTGACATTAAATTTGGTATAGTTTACATACCAAAAAGCATAAATATGATATAGAGGGGAAAATGGGCCATAAAAATAATAAATGTTGACAATTTACATTAAAAGAGTAATTAGGAAATAAGTAAATTAGGAATAATTTACTTATAGAATTTGTCCTAAATGAGAAAATGTAAATTTAGACAAATTAAAGGTTTATTAACGACATCTCTTTTAATAATACACCAGAAAGTTCTAGGGTGACAGAGAGGATAGCGTCTAGGCTTGGGTTTGGAAAATACAAGTTTCCTGCTCTCCCTGGCTATCCCTAACTGATCCGACGGACGGGATGGTTACTTTCAAAACCTGATTTGAAAATTAATCAAAACCCTTTTTGAAACTTAGAAAACACGAATATGCCTAACCCGAGGTTAGACTGAGTTGCGATGTAAACCTGCCCGGAACCAACCGGCACATCCAGTAATCGCAACAATATCTGTCTAATGTGAGTGGTCGCGGCTTTAATTTACTTAGTTAAAGCTCGAACAAGAATGGTAAGGTTAAGTTAACTAAGACACTTAACCAATTCAACATGATAACCAAACCAATGGGTGGGGTTAGGTTCATACAGACACTTAACATAGTTAAGCTAGAATGGGAGGGTTAAGTCCATAGGAACACTTAACCAACTTTACACAGTTAAGCTAGAATGGGAGGGTTAAGTCCATAGGAACACTTAACCAACTTAACACAATTAAGCTAGAATGGGAGGGTTAAGTCCACAGGGAAACTTAACAAAACTTAACATGGTAACAAGACAAGATTTGTAGGGGTTAAGTAACTAAGAAAACACTTATCCAAATTAACATGTTAACTAGACTAGAAGGTGGGGTTAAGTAAAGTTAATACACTTAGCAAAATTAACATGTTAACTAGACTAGAAGGTGGGGTTAAGTAAAGTTAATACACTTAGCCAAATTAACATGTTAACTAGGCTAGAGGTTGGGGTTAAGTAAAATTTAATACACTTAGCCAATTTGATATGTTAGCTGGACTAGACCGCAGGGTTAAGTAAACTTGAACACTAATGACGCTTAACCAATCCAAATTGACGAGAAAGAGAACTAAGTAGTAAACCTTAGTTAAAAGGAGCTAAGTAGTAAACCTTAGTTAAGAAAACAACGATTCTGGAAACTAAGTGGTAAACCTTAGTTAGCAAAACTAAGTAGTAATTCTTAGTATAACACGGGAAGGAGCGAACGTCCGTCTGAGTAAAAAGAAGGCTCCAACGAATTGGGTTACGAAGCCCGAGGCTTCGAGGGGACGTGAGGGTACTCTTGGTATCCCTCTGTGAGGCTGCAGATGATCCTCCTGGGCTCACAGAGGTTAAGGTCTGCGTTAGAAGAACCAAGGGTATGCCTTGGTTGCAAAATATGGCAACCTAAAGACTAGGATGGACCAGCGTGATTCGGCGAGAAACCGGTAGCCCTGTGATAGCAACTCGTCGTCTACCATCCATCTTGAGTCAATCGAGATACGTGAAGCGGAAAGGCGGAGAACTCCAAAAGACCATATACTTGCTATCTAGTTATGGGTGAGGATGGCCATAGGTTAGTGGGGCATCGGGGGCCTGCGTATAGTTCTCATTTTTCAAGGTGTGCCTTTCATTAGTTGAGGGAGGGGTCAAGTGGGACCATAGCCACTGGAATAAAAACAGACCTTAGCATCTGCATCGGCAGATATCTGAAAGCTCCCGACCGAGTTCGGTGTTTCTTGATTTTCCCTACCACAGGACTCGGGCCGCACATTACAGGACATGTGCATCTAGACAAGCAATAATGATTTGCGACACATGCGTGGGGAAGTATAGGAACATATACCACTCCGGGTAGTGTGTCCTAGACTAGGGGGCATCGTTCGATAGGTAGCATAATCCCTAGTTGGACTAGGTGGCATAAACCCTGAATCCGAGAAGCGGTCAGCAGATAGCGTAAACTCTAGTTGAATCTAGAAAGCACATGATAGAAAACCCTAGATTAGATCTAGGTAATAAATAATAAATGTATGCCTGAAGGCAATGGAAACTACAGGGATTGGAATCACGTTATCGTTACTAGTTGGGACATTAGTTAGGTGGTGCAGAGATATAGAAACCAGTATAACAAGGAAATAGCGAAGCGGCGAAAGTATTAGAGCATATCCAGTTTATCTTGTCTTAGCATATCTTGTGCTAATCTTATCTAATCTTGCTGACCCTATCATCATGGTGTTATCTTGTATTCAGTTAATTCATGTCATTTTGTTTTTCCATGTTCACATGCTAGAAGTAACTGAACTTACTCAGGCTTTATGTCTAACTTTGTTTTTCTTTCGTCTTCTTTTCTTCCGTTCCACCCCCCCCCCCCCCCCCAGGTTTTAAAGGAGGGAATAGTATAGCTCAGGTTAAGTTGGACTGTCACTCTTTCCCAGCTTGAAGATTTGTAGAAGTTTTGCTTGGATTCTCTTTTCAGATGCTATGGCTGGCTCTTGCTAAAATTGGCGAATATAAATGTTGTTATATGCTTCTTTATTTTGTAAGACAGATGATACTCTGATGTTGTAAAGAAATCGTTGTACAAACTATTTTATCAATAAAGCAAAGTTTTATTTTCTGCTGTTTTAATTTTTGTCTGTCTTGTAATTCATCCGCATCTTTTACCTTAAAATGCTCCACAGAACTTAGTGCATTCCCTTTGTGAGTGACACTAAAGGAAGTGGGGTGTTATAGAATTAGTTAAAGCAATTTACATATAGATATATATATCTTATGTTTGGCAAGATATATACTTGTCAAGATAGGTTAGTTAAATCAAAATATTTATCCTTTTTGTCTCATTAGAATTGCCAAAACAATATAACCATTTTTGCTTGAGTTTAAACTAGCGGAATAGAAATTGTCAATAGAGATGAAGTTATTATTCTTATTCGTTCATTGCAATAGAATTATGTATAATGTAAAAGAGACATTTTCTTGTCATGGTTATATATTGTGTATTACACTTCCATTCACAAGTTACCCGACTTGTTTATGTGATTGGGACGATTATTTTCACACATCGCCCAAGTGCACAAATCAATTTATTATTTATTTATTGGTTGAAACCCCACACGGGTGTTGGGATGAAAATTTACATACACTAATCTCAATATTCAGTTGTATGTTGATCGTTAGATCGACAGGCTGCGATGAGCTTTATTATTTAATTTTAACGCTTACACAATGGAAATTACACTTTGGATGTAGATGGATGACTTGATGATTATACTGTTCTTGTCATATATATGATATGTGTGAAATCCATATAATCCAAATTATATGGTAAATGATTGAGTCGCCTTTCGATTCTGGTGTTCTTTTAAATAAGAATATTTTTACATTTGAAATTTTCTTTTTATATAAAGGATATACTTTCATAAAAGAGAAAATATATTTTTAATCATCTATATGTTAAAACAAAAAATATTGTAAAAGATAAAAATTTGTAATATAAAGAAAACTTCTCATTTAGAATCTTTTATATAAAGAATATTTTTAATGATTATTTTAAAATATGTTTTTTTAAAGATTATTAGGATTTGCAAGTATATTTTGTGATATGAATTAAATTGAGATGTGAAGTGGATTTATCGTGGATGATGTTTTAAACGACATTTGTCCTTTAATCCAATTTACATTGAAATTATTATTTGGAATTTATAAATCTATTTTATAGATAAAGAAAAAGGAATTTTCTAAAAATCAAGTTTTCCAATTTAATATATTAAATTGGAATCAAGTGGAAATTCGATTGGCAATAATCGAAATGGGCTTCTGTAAAAGAAGACCGATATTATATATGGAATTTAAGAGGCTTTGAAGTTATTCCATTTATATTATTAGTCCGATACAGAAATCTATATCGGTTATGTATTGATTTGATTTCTGTGGAACTCCATATTTTGGAAATTGATTTGTGGGTTTATCATGAACTGTGTTTTAAAGGACACTAGTTCTTTTGCCTGCTTAAGACAAGATTTATTCCTTAAAATAAATGATCTTGTAGTAATGATTTTTGATATCAAATCAAAACTGGAGTTTTAATAAATCCTTTAAGTAAGATTTAAGATTTTATTTTTAGAGTTTATCTTTGATAAATTTAATGAGAATCTTCTAATATGAATATCTTATTAAAAGAATACTCGGATCTGATCGACAAAAAAAACTTATTTTTATTTGTTTATATTACAATAGAAGTTGAAAGACAAATAAAAACCTTATTTTTATTTATTTGTTTACTTTGCAACAGAATATGAACAACAAATAAAACCTTATTTTTATTTGTTTACTTTGCAACAGGAAATTGAACGACAAATAAAATATTATTTTTATTTGTTTATTTACAATAGAATATGAACAACAAATAGAATATTTTTTTTATTTGTTTCCATTACAACAGAATTTGGCTAACAAATAAAATCCTATTTTTATTTGTTTATATTTAGAACACAATTTATGAATTACAGTAAAAATTCTTCTTTTTACCGTCACATTAAACGTAAGATGTTCTAGGATTAGTATAACAATAAAATATTAAATTTTTATTGTTGTTATATTAAAAACATATTTATAAAATAAAACTTTATTTACATTGTATTTGTAAATTAAAGGTTATATTTGAAATCACCTTTTTGTTTACATTTTTATGTAAATAAAAATACGTATTTTGGAAATCACAATTTTGTTTACATTTTATATGTAAATAAGAAATTATTTTCAGAAGTTACATTTTTGTTTGAAAATATATTTTATTCTTTTATTTGAATTCACTGATGCTAATAAACTTTAAAAATAAAATTTATTCTTTTATTTGCATTCACCAATGCAAATATATATAGAAAATAGAAATTGTTCTTTATTTGCATTTACCAATGCAAATATATATTGAAACAAATTATTCTTTCATTTGCACTCACCAATGCAAATACATATATTGAAAATAAAGTTTATTTCTTTATTTGCATTTATCAATGCAAATATGCATTGAAATTAAGGTTTATTCTTTTATTTGCATTTATCAATGCAAATATTCAATGAAACTAAAGTCTATCTTTTTATCTACATTCACCAATACAAATGTACACATTTTTACACATTGAATAGAATTTGTAAAAAATATACTTTGAAAATAAATTTTGTTCTCTTATTTACATTCACTAATGTAAATATAATTTGAAAACAAAACTATTCTTTGTTTGCATTCATAAATGCAAATACTCATTTAAAATAAATGTTGATCTTTTATTTACATTCACTAATGTAAATACACATTGGAGATGAGTTTCTTTTAATATTCACTCAAATATACTTTTAAATCAAAATACAAAGTTACATTTGTTATTTGCATTCCTTGTTGCAAATAAAACCTTAAAATGAAGTTCATTTTTGTTTGCAATTCATCAACGCAAACAAACCATCAAAATGAGTGTTATATTTTTGATATGAATAAAATATTGTTTGAAAGTTGCATTTTTATTTGCATCCTTCAATGCAAATAAAACATGAATTAAATCTTTCATTTTACTTTCAAATTAAGAAATACCTTTTTATTCACATTTTTAGATATAAATAAAGGATAGGATTTAAAAGTTACATTTTAGTACATTCTAGTTGTAGCAAAAGAGATAATGTTTCATTTTTTTCATTTTAAAGGACAATAGAAAGAATAGTTTTTAGAAGTGCATTTTTATTGCAATTCTATATGAAGTGAAAAGAGCCAATTTGTCAAATGTCTTATATGAAATAAAATGAGTTCTTTTTGTCACTTCAAAAAGAATGAATTGAAAATGTTTATTTAAGCTTTTGTAAAGAATGAATAACTAAACATTCATATTTTTATCATTAAAGTAAAATAGACAAAAACACTCATTTTATCTAAATTAAAAGGATGAAACAAAATATAACACTGAAATATTATATTAGAATTGAAATACAAATTAATCACTAACGTAAATTTACATTAGTTAAAACCAATTATTTACTTTTGTCAATTTACATTTGTTGAAACCAATTATTTTTTTGTCACTATAGACATTTGTTCTGTTACCCTTTTTACATGAAATAAGAATTGACATTTTGTCATTTTGAAAGATTATTCTTTTACTAGCATTCTCAAATACAAATGTACATAAAAATGAAGATGTTCTTTTGGTTGCATCTCTTGATGCAAATAAAACATATATTAAAAAGTTACAACTCTATTTGTAACTCAAATGTGAACGAAGACATAGATTCAAAAGATTACATTTTTATTTGTCTTTTGATGCAAATAAAAATATAGTTTTAGAAATTGTATCTCTATTTACATTTTATATGAACATAAAAAGGTAGGATTGAAAATATTATTTTCTATTTTTTTTAATTAGAGGAAATAGAAAGATTGTTCATTAAAATTATACATTTTTAATGAGGTTCATATTTCATTAAGGAGATTAATTAAACCAAAATAGACATTTTGTCAGAAATATTCATTTTGTCAAAATGAATTAGTTAAAGCAATTTACATATAGATATATATATATATCTTATGTTTGGCAAGATATATACTTGTCAAGATAGGTTAGTTAAATCAAAATATTTATCATTTTTGTCTCATTAGAATTGCCAAAACAATATAACCATTTTGCTTGAGTTTAAACTAGCGGAATAGAAATTGTCAATAGAGAAGAAGTTATTATTCTTATTCGTTCATTGCAATAGAATTATGTATAATGTAAAAGAGACATTTTCTTGTCATGGTTATATATTGTGTATTACACTTCCATTCACAAGTTACCCGACTTGTTTATGTGATTGGGACGATTATTTTCACACATCGCCCAAGTGCACAAATCAATTTATTATTTATTTATTGGTTGAAACCCCACACGGGTGTTGGGATGAAAATTTACATACACTAATCTCAATATTCAGTTGTATGTTGATCGTTAGATCGACAGGCTGCGATGAGCTTTATTATTTAATTTTAACGCTTACACAATGGAAATTACACTTTGGATGTAGATGGATGACTTGATGATTATACTGTTCTTGTCATATATATGATATGTGTGAAATCCATATAATCCAAATTATATGGTAAATGATTGAGTCGCCTTTCGATTCAGGTGTTCTTTTAAATAAGAATATTTTTACATTTGAAATTTTCTTTTTATATAAAGGATATACTTTCATAAAAGAGAAAATATATTTTTAATCATCTATATGTTAAAATAAAAAATATTTGTAAAAGATAAAAATTTGTAATATAAAGAAAACTTCTCATTTAGAATCTTTTATATAAAGAATAATTTTAATGATTATTTTAAAATATGTTTTTTTTAAGATTATTAGGATTTGCAAGTATATTTTGTGATATGAATTAAATTGAGATGTGAAGTGGATTTATCGTGGATGATGTTTTAAACGACATTTGTCCTTTAATCCAATTTACATTGAAATTATTATTTGGAATTTATAAATCTATTTTATAGATAAAGAAAAAGGAATTTTCTAAAAATCAAGTTTTCCAATTTAATATATTAAATTGGAATCAAGTGGAAATTCGATTGGTAATAATCAAAATGGGCTTCTTTAAAAGAAGACCGATATTATATATGGAATTAAAGAGGCTTTGTCGTTATTCCATTTATATTATTAGTCTGATACAGAAATCTATATCGGTTATGTATTGATTTGATTTCTGTGGAACTCCATATTTTGGAAATTGATTTGTGGGTTTATCATGAACTGTGTTTTAAAGGACACTAGTTCTTTAGCCTTCTTAAGACAAGATTTATTCCTTAAAATAAATGATCTTGTAGTAATGATTTTTGATATCAAATCAAAACTGGAGTTTTAATAAATCCTTTAAGTAAGATTTAAGATTTTATTTTTAGAGTTTATCTTTGATAAAATTAATGAGAATCTTCTAATATGAATATCTTATTAAAAGAATACTCGGATCTGATCGACAAATAAAAAATTATTTTTATTTGTTTATATTACAATAGAAGTTGAAAAACAAATAAAAACCTTATTTTTATTTATTTGTTTACTTTGCAACAGAATATGAACAACAAATAAAACCTTATTTTTATTTGTTTACTTTGCAACAGGAAATTGAACGACAAATAAAATATTATTTTTATTTGTTTATTTACAATAGAATATGAACAACAAATAGAATATTTTTTTTATTTGTTTCCATTACAACAGAATTTGGCTAACAAATAAAATCCTATTTTTATTTGTTTATATTTAGAACACGATTTATGAATTACAGTAAAAATTCTTCTTTTTACCGTTACATTAAACGTAAGATGTTCTAGGATTAGTATAACAATAAAATATTAAATTTTTATTGTTGTTATATTAAAAACATATTTATAAAATAAAACTTTATTTACATTTTATTTGTAAATTAAAGGTTATATTTGAAACCACCTTTTTGTTTACATTTTTATGTAAATAAAAATACATATTTTGGAAATCACAATTTTGTTTACATTTTATATGTAAATAAGAAATTATTTTCAGAAGTTACATTTTTGTTTGCAAATATATTTTAAAATATATTTTATTCTTTTATTTGAATTCACTGATGCTAATAAACTTTAAAAATAAAATTTATTCTTTTATTTGCATTCACCAATGCAAATATATATAGAAAATAGAAATTGTTCTTTATTTGCATTTACCAATGCAAATATATATTGAAACAAATTATTCTTTCATTTGCACTCACCAATGCAAATACATATATTGAAAATAAAGTTTATTTCTTTATTTGCATTTATCAATGCAAATATGCATTGAAATTAAGGTTTATTCTTTTATTTGCATTTATCAATGCAAATATTCAATGAAACTAAAGTCTATCTTTTTATCTACATTCACCAATACAAATGTACACATTTTTACACATTGAATAGAATTTGTAAAAAATATACTTTGAAAATAAATTTTGTTCTCTTATTTACATTCACTAATGTAAATATAATTTGAAAACAAAACTATTCTTTGTTTGCATTCATAAATGCAAATACTCATTTAAAATAAATGTTGATCTTTTATTTACATTCACTAATGTAAATACACATTGGAAATGAGTTTCTTTTAATATTCACTCAAATATACTTTTAAATCAAAATACAAGGTTACATTTGTTATTTGCATTCCTTGTTGCAAATAAAACCTTAAAATGAAGTTCATTTTTGTTTGCAATTCATCAACGCAAACAAACCATCAAAATGAGAGTTTTATTTTTGATATAAATAAAATATTGTTTGAAAGTTGCATTTTATTTGCATCCTTCAATGCAAATAAAACATGAATTAAATCTTTCATTTTACTTTCAAATTAAGAAATACCTTTTTATTCACATTTTTAGATATAAATAAAGGATAGGATTTAAAAGTTACATTTTAGTACATTCTAGTTGTAGCAAAAGAGATAATGTTTCATTTTTTTCATTTTAAAGGACAATAGAAAGAATTGTTTTTAGAAGTGCATTTTTATTGCAATTCTATATGAAGTGAAAAGAGCCAATTTGTCAAATGTCTTATATGAAATAAAATGAGTTCTTTTTGTCACTTCAAAAAGAATGAATTGAAAATGTTTATTTAAGCTTTTGTAAAGAATGAATAACTAAACATTCATATTTTTATCATTAAAGTAAAATAGACAAAAACACTCATTTTGTCTGAATTAAAAGGATGAAACAAAATATAACACTGAAATATTATATTAGAATTGAAATACAAATTAATCACTAACGTAAATTTACATTAGTTAAAACCAATTATTTACTTTTGTCAATTTACATTTGTTGAAACCAATTATTTTTTTGTCACTATAGACATTTTCGTTCTGTTACCACTTTTACATGAAATAAGAATTGACATTTTGTCATTTTGAAAGATTATTCTTTTACTTGCATTCTCAAATACAAATGTACATAAAAATGAAGATGTTCTTTTGGTTGCATCTATTGATGCAAATAAAACATATTTTAAAAAGTTACAACTCTATTTGTAACTCAAATGTGAACGAAGACATAGATTCAAAAGATTACATTTTTATTTGTCTTATGATGCAAATAAAAATATAGTTTTAGAAATTGTATCTCTATTTACATTTTATATGCACATAAGAAGGTAGGATTGAAAATATTATTTTCTATTTTTTTTAATTAGAGGCAATAGAAAGATTGTACATTAAAATTATACATTTTTAATGAGGTTCATATTTCATTAAGGAGATTAATTAAACCAAAATAGACATTTTGTCAGAAATATTCATTTTGTCAAAATGAATTAGTTAAAGCAATTTACATATAGATGTATATATCTTATGTTTGGCAAGATATATACTTGTCAAGATAGGTTAGTTAAATCAAAATATTTATCATTTTAGTCTCATTAGAATTGCCAAAACAATATAAGTATTTTTGCTTGAGTTTAAACTAGCGGAATAGAAATTGTCAATAGAGATGAAGTTATTATTCTTATTCGTTCATTGCAATAGAATTATGTATAATGTAAAAGAGACATTTTCTTGTCATGGTTATATATTGTGTATTACACTTCCATTCACAAGTTACCCGACTTGTTTATGTGATTGGGACGATTATTTTCACACATCGCCCAAGTGCACAAATCAATTTATTATTTATTTATTGGTTGAAACCCCACACGGGTGTTGGGATGAAAATTTACATACACTAATCCCAATATTCAGTTGTATGTTGATCGTTAGATCGACAGGCTGCGATGAGCGTTATTATTTAATTTTAACGCTTACATAGTGGAAATTACACTTTGGATGTAGATGGATGACTTGATGATTATACTGTTCTTGTCATATATATGATATGTGTGAAATCCATATAATCCAAATTATATGGTAAATGATTGAGTCGCCTTTCGATTCAGGTGTTCTTTTAAATAAGAATATTTTTACATTTGAAATTTTCTTTTTATATAAAGGATATACTTTCATAAAAGGGAAAATATATTTTTAATCAACTATATGTTAAAACAAAGAATATTTGTAAAAGATAAAAATTTGTAATATAAAGAAAACTTCCCATTTAGAATCTTTTATATAAAGAATATTTTTAATGATTATTTTAAAATATGTTTTTTTTTAAAGATTATTAGGATTTGCAATTATATTTTGTGATATGAATTAAATTGAGATGTGAAGTGGATTTATCATGGACGATGTTTTAAATGACATTTGTCCTTTAATCCAATTTACATTGAAATTATTATTTGGAATTTATAAATCTATTTTATAGATAAAGAAAAAGGCATTTTCTAAAAATCAAGTTTTCTAATTTAATATATTAAATTGGAATCAAGTGGAAATTCGATTGGTAATAATCGAAATGGGCTTCTGTAAAAGAAGACCGATATTATATATGGAATTTAAGAGGCTTTGCTGTTATCCCATTTATATTATTAGTCAGATACAAAATCTATATCGGTTATGTATTGATTTGATTTCTGTGGAACTCCATATTTTGGAAATTGATTTGTGGGTTTATCGTGAACTGTGTTTTAAAGGGCATTAGTTCTTTAACCTGCTTAAGACAAGATTTATTCCTTAAAATAAATGATCTTGTAGTAATGATTTTTGATGTCAAATCAAAACTGGAGTTTTAATAAATCCTTTAAGGAAGATTTAAGATTTTATTTTCAGAGTTTATCTTTGATAAAATTAATGAGAATCTTCTAATATGAATATCTTATTAAAAGAATACTCGGAGTTGGAATGTGGCGTAATGTGTGATCTTCCAATATTTGCTTTCTAATCATAAAATACGCGAGTTATTCAGAAAGACCGGGTTTAACCCATTCTGAATAATCATCACGACGATCAAGAGTCGAAGATGAAGACGATGATTAAAGACCGAAGGTTTTCACATCGTTGGGATGATTATGACTGGTATCTTGAATTGGGATTGGCCTTCCAAGGCAAGGTATTTGGTAATGATCGTCCAAACGCATTTGGAGATCGACGGACACGTTGTTTCGCTCAGACCCAGAGCGGACTTGTAAATGGATTGTGTGTCTGACATTGTATTCCATTCTACTGTATTTGTTGAAGGCTACTGATTATATATTTCTGTTTGGTGGTAAAGAATTTATTCTTTACTTATCACCCTTCTCTAAGACGTATGAGCTTATATACATTGGTAGATGATCAATAATATGGTAGGGTATGACAATGTGACATGCTAAGATGCAAATGGTCAAGGCTTTGTTGAAAAGCAGGCCTTGTGGTTGATGATCAAAGCACAGTCTATTTAGGCATAGCTTTGTGTATATCGTGACTTCGCGAGCCTCATACACCGGTTGAGTCTAAAACGGGAGAAGGGAACGCAGGAAGTGCACACGTTTCTTTCTAGTTAAAAGTGGTGTTAGTGCTTAAACTGGCTGACATTTGCTTATGTGGTTGTTGGAATTTTGCGAGGCCCCGGTTTATTCTTATCGGTCGCCCACGGCTGATTTGTAGGTCCAATAGGATCGGGGAGCGTGTGTTCAGGCATAACTAATCCACTAAAGTATTTGTGGACCGGCCCTGCTGTATCTAAGGGTTCGCCAGCGTCCGGATCCTGAGACATTGCTAGAGTGTCTCGAATCGGTCAGGAGCTCCTCCCTAGCCTTAATTCATGATGGAAACCCAATTTCCAATACGCCCCTTGCGGTTTTGATTGTACAACTAGTATGGCGACATAGTAGATGGTTGCTATGCCGTCTAGGATTGATATTATATTTGAAATGTTTTAAATATATATATACACACTAATAATAATATCGTTTTTACGTATCAAGCATCTTTTGACCATTATAAGGCAAAACCCTATCCTCCGGTTTGCGTTGCATTGTGTGATGGGACCTGGGTCTTATAATGGTTTCATTTTTCTAAAAAGCATTGCGTTATTTGACGATTTACTTTATTTTATGCACTGGCAATCCAATTGAGTAAACCCGTTCCATGTTAGCGGCATGGTCCTGTGATTAGCCTTCTTATTAGATAAGTTAAGTATAGATTTCTCACACCAGTCCCACGACTGACCTGTAGTTTGTTTCACTTTACAAACTCGGGTGCCCTCTTTCCATATGGGCAGTCGAGTAGCTTTTTTGCAGATATAGTTAAGCAGGATCCTGAATTGAAGCCTGAAGCTGGGTCCAGAATATTGATGGCCTTCCGCTGAGATTAGTTCCGCTGCAATGTATTAATCTATTGAAATTTATCTTCCCCTGTAATATTATTTCGATGTACTCTGATATATTCTGTACTCTGATGTAACATTTATTATTGATGTTATAAAAGTCTGTGTTGTTGTCCTGATGTGTTGTATGCCAAAAGTTAACGTATGCGGAATTTGAACGGTCTTGATCGATCTTGCGATCGATTGGGGTCGGGCAAAAATTCGTATCGTTACACGACGCTTCAAGTCTATAGGCGGCCGTGGCGCAGCTTTTATCAAAATTTGATTTACACATATCTCGAAATCTAACCGTTGGATATTAACAAAATTTATATCGTTGGAAAGATCTTTCCAAAGCGGTCCTAACGGTTCCAATTTTGGGAAAATCCGACGGTCGGATTTTTCAGCATAATCGTTTAAAGTTATGATTCTGAAACGCAAATTACCGTGCACGATTCGTTAATTTTAATTTATATATATATATATATATATATATATATATATATATAAATTACTCGACGATTCCACTAACATGGTTAACACGCCAAATAAAAGGATGTTTTATTAGCATATCATATCTACATGTTCATAATGTCAAATCAAAAGTATTTTATTTACATGACAATTGAGCTTATAACAAATAAAAAGATAAATTTTATTTTTATTTCTATTTTTAACTCTAACAAATAAGAAGGAAACATTTTATTTGTTAATAGTTTCAATGCATGTTTTGACAATAAAAATAATTCATACAAATTTTAATGTATGTATTGTCAATAAAAATGATATTTTAACTTTGCATACAGATTCTAATATATGCATTGTCAATAAAAATGGTTCTTTGACTTTGCATACAAATTCTAATATATGTATTGTTAATAAAATAATTTCTTAATTAACATACAAATTCTCATATATGTTTTGACCCTAAAAATAATTTCTTTAACTTACATACAAATTCTAATGTATGTTGTGACAATAAAAATGATTCTTTAATTAACATACAAATTCTAATGTATGTTTTGAGCATAAAAATAATTATTATGTTTGCATACAAAAATTTCAACAAAATGCATGAAAAGTGGTGCATTCATTTTTGTTGACAATTCTATTTCAACAAAATGATAAAAAGTGGTAATTTCATTTTGTAAACAAATCTAGTTTAACAAAATGAAATATAAGTGATGATTGCATTTATGTTGACGATTCTAGTTTGACAAAATGATTACAAGAGATAATTTCATTTTGTTAACAATTCTAGTTTAACAAAATGAATACAAGAGATAATTTCATTTTTGTTGATAATTCTAGTTCAACAAAATGACTTAAAAGTGATTATTCATTTTTGTTCACCAATTTTATTTCAACAAAATGACTTAAAAGTGATTATTCATTTTGTTGACAATTCTAGTTCAATAAAATAATTAAAATTATGTAACAACCCGTAAAATGCGAGCCAGTTTGAAAATTTTATTTTGGCAATTTTAGCGAATTTTCTATATTTAAAATAGATTATTTTAAATAAAATCACGAGAAATTTGTTTTGAATATAATTCTAACGTATATATTATATGCGTCGTCGTTAGAATATAAATATTTATATATAATTATAAATAGAATTGAAAATGGCGCGGTAGTTCGATAATTCGATTTCAAACTTCAATTGAATGTACCGGGTGCAAAACAATCCGGATTTTAGTGAAACCAAAAACATTAGGATCTAATTGATGATATCTTTCCAACGAATCCGGAAAATCAAGATTTCATAGCGGGAATCAAAAGGTATGTCCAGTTGAAAATTCAGAATAGTCGCTATGGAATTCAGGCCCTTAAAAATGGACATTTTGCAAACGACCTCGGATTTCGACGAAACCAGTTTTGTTGGGTCCGGGATGTCAAATTATTGCTAGGTTTCAAATTTCATAATTTTTCGAATCAATATGTGAGCGTGGCAAAGGAAAACGTGTTTTGACCATTTCAGTTGATTTTAATCGACTGGAAATTGTCCATTTTTCCAACGGTCTCAGAATTCGACGAAATTAGTTTTGTTAGGACCGTATCGTCAATACGAAGCTAGAAAATATTTTTCTGGAATTTTTCTAGTTAGTATGTGACCCCGGTAATTTGAAAAGTACGTTTAAAATTCAATATAAGGATTTAAATGTAAATTCAACGGAAACTGATTGTAACGATCAAATCAGCTTACGATACATATCCCATTGTGTTCGGAATGGGGGTAAAACGCTATGGACGACAGGCGGTAGGCCTCGTTTCGAGGACATATGTAAAAGTCAACCTTTTTACCAAAATTAAATAATTAATTAATGAAAAAAAATATTATTTTAATTTTCGTTTCCCCCCTTTTTCTTCATTGCCCCCCCCCCCGATTCACAATTCAGAAACGAGAAAAAAAAAAAACCTAACCTAAATCGAACGGAGCCGCCGCCCCCCTCAAGACTGACGCCGACGAACCTATCGCCGCCCCACCCCTCCGTCCAGCCTCCTCCTCCCACCGAACAATACCTCGAAGCCGACGAAGCCCACGAAGCAGCACCCCGCCCTCACCCTGAACCCTACCGCCTCCACCTCGAACACCACATCGCGACGCCCCCTGGAGCCTGCCGCCGACGAACACCATCGAGCTCCCCTTCGCATCCAGCGGTGAGAATTTAGGTTAGTTTATTTTTGTTTTTATTTTTGTTTTGCAGTAAACTAATTTCTGATTTAAATCTTTAAAAAAAAAAACTGAATTTTTTTAAGATTTTAAAAAAAACTGGATATTTTTAATGATATATAAACTGATTTAAAAAGAAAGTAAAACTGGATATTTTTAATGATATATAAACTGATTTAAAAAGAAAGTAAAACTGGATTTTTTTTTAATGATATATAAGCTGATTTTATAGCGAAGAAAAACTGATTTTTTTTGTAGCGAAGAGGAACTGATTTTTATAGCATTAGGAAGTATAATTTTTAGTGATGAAAAAGAAATGATTTTTAATGTTAAAAAGTTTAGATTTTTAATGCAAATATGATTTTTATATATTGAACTTCGAAATAAAAATATGATTTTTATATATGGAATAGCGAAGTAAAAATTCGATTTTTACATAGGTAGTGAAAGCGGACAACGAAGGTAACAAAAAGGCGAGAACGAAGAAGATTTATATCAAAGAAGAGTCAAGATGTTTGGATAGCTTTCGGTGAGAACTTCTCACCTTTCAATTTAATTTTTCTAGTTATATATATATACTAGGATGCAGACGGTGCTTAGTAGCACCCGACACAACCGTCCACAGACCATGGACTTGTTTGTTTGGTTGCATAGATTAGTTAGATGATTTGAGTTGAAATTGAATTGTTTGGTGAAATGAATGGATTGATTGATGTGTGAATGGCGTGGGCCTTCACTAGTCCGGGGATAAGGCTAGGCCTTGTCCCGTTTCTAGTATCGTGCCGTTATGCTGCCGAAATTTTCTAAAATAAGTTAGAAAATATCATTTTATTGTGTAAATGAATAATAGAAATTCATATGTTGGAATAAAATGTTTTATCGTTAAAAATATAATTTTTTTAACGTGAGAATGAATACAGTGAAAGTGAATAAAATAAAATATTCATTTACAAACCAGACGGTTTGTTTATGTACACCTATTTGAAGGACATTGATTGGGTCGATAAATTTTACACATCGCCCAACAGCACAAATAAAATATGTGTTTGATTGTTTGAAACCCCACACGGGTGTTGGGATGAAATTTGAAGTTCACTCATCCCGATTGATTGAATATGTCGATAGGTTGATTGACAGGCTGTTTTAAGCGTTGGATATCTATATTTGATGCTTATACAGTGTAGTGCACTTTGGTTGATGGTTGATTATTTTTCCATGCTATTATATACATGTGTTGTATGAAAATCCATATAATTAACTTTATATGGTAATTGATTGGGCCTCATTCCAGTTTTAAAATAGAAATATTTGAAATAGAAATATTCGAAATGGAATATTTGAAAATATCAATATATGAAGCCGTGTTGATTAGATTGACGCCATTTTGACGTGAACGATATTTATATCGATTTTATTCATTTTGAAATGAATTGAATTGGAATTGAATTGAAAACGATTTCGAAATGAATTGAATTGAAAACGATTTTGAAATGAATTGAATTGAAAACGATTTCGAAATGAATTGAATTGAAAACGATTTCGAAATGAATTGAATTGAAAACGATTTCGAAATGAATTGAATTGAAAACGATTTCGAAATGAATTGAATTGAAAACGATTTCGAAATGAATTGAATTGAAAACGAATTCGAATTGAATTGAAAGCGAATTGAAATGAATTCAAATTGAATTGAAATTTGAATTGAATAGAAATGAATTTTAAAACGAATTTATAAAGAAGAATTCAATTTTGATTTGAATTGAAAAGGAAGTTGAAATTGCTTTTGAAACGAATTTAAAACTATTTATATAATTCGTTTTAAATAGAAATCGACGAAGTGTATATTATATATATTATATATAATATAATGGCCTGAATAGAACGTGCCGTGCCGCGGCAGTTCGTGAATTTCGACCATTTATTTCAAACGGACATTACGGGAGATCCGACCGTCGGATTCTCCTAAAACCGGAACCGTTGGGTTCGTATCGAAAAGAGCTTTCTAATGAATATTAGAAATTTGAAATCTAACGGTTGGATTTGTAATTATGTCCAAATCAAATTTGAAAAAGGTCGCTGTAAGTGCAGTTCGATGGCCATTGATGGAAATCGACTGTACGGGCCTTGATAAAATTATTAAAAATAGTAATAATTTGTGTAAAATCATAAGAAATGATTTGTGAAGATTTGGGATGAAAAACTCCATATTTGAAAAGATAAAAATAGATTTTTATCGAAATGAACTAGTTTTGAACTAGGAATATAATTCTATTTATTTTTAAGTAAATAAATTGAATTTGAAAAAGGGTTTTAAAAATAACCAGAATTTCCAATGATTGCATTGGAGTGGATTTGAATCGAAATTGTCTTTGGAGTATTTCGATGTTGGAATTCGTGATTATACAGGTGTTGTTATGGAAATTTGAAAGATATATATTTATATCGTTATTTTCAATACGACATTTGTTAGTCGTAGAATTTGATATTGAATATAAGCCGATATATTTTCTATTCAGAGCCTTGTAATGAATATCGAACGTGATTTGGGTTTGTCGTGAATGGTGTCTTAACTAACACTGTTCTTGAACCCAGTTGAGAAAAGATTAAATCTTTTTATTTAGATTTAATGAAGCGTACCAATTAAATAATATTTAATTGGAATTGAATTGATATTGATTTTTGGGTTTATCGTGAACAGTGTTTTGAATAACACTCGTTCTTTAACCCGAAAATTAATGGAATGTGACCTTGGGTTTATCGTGAACCGTGTTTTAAATAACACGGATTCTTTAACCCAGTTAATGATTAAAACTAAGTGGAGTTTTAATGAATCTTTAATTAGATTGAAAAGATCGAGAATGGAGTATCACCAGTTCTTGTTGCAGTCGTGATGGGGGGTTCTCGCTTCGCGGTTTGGTGGCGAACGGGAGACTCTTACCCCCACATGTCCCTTGTGGTGGGGGTTGGTTCGCCAGTGGGCGCGAGACTCGAGAGGGTTGCCGTAAAACAAGTAACTGGGGGACCATGTGAAAGCCACGGTGGGTTTTACCTGCTGCTTGGGGGATGAAGGGATGGTTGCAAAGCCTACCGGAGTTCGTCGGCTGTTTCATTTGGTATCAGAGCTTTGGTTTACAAAGCTAGAGAACAAGGCACATTAGAACCATACGAAAGAATTCATCAGATATTGGATTAGTAATATCCACTTAGAATGACTCGTTAGAGATGGGATCAGTATTATCCTAGAACGAGTGTGAAGAGTATATTTTTTTTTCAAATGAAAACAAATTTTTGTTTTGAAAATTTAAATCAATTATTCGTATTTGATTATCTATTTATATTGAGTCGGACAGTCCAGTATATATAGATTTTGCGTATACGTCTGATCCACGTGTATTCGAAGTTTTAATATACTGGATAGATATAGAATCATACTCTAGTGGCCCGAAGATGATTCTGATGATTGACTAGTCGTAATTAGTATTCATGTTCGAGTAACGAAGGTGTGATATCTATATATTTCCTATTGACTGGTGTGAGAACCAAAATTAGATAGGGCCTATTGTTGTGATTTGGCATCAAAAATTTGATTTTTGTATATGTATCAAAATTATGAATTTGAAACTCTAATTCACTAATTGATTGATGTTTGTGTTGCTTGTTTAATTGTTTGATAATTTTGAACCATTTAGCCTAATTGTATCAAATATTGAACGATACTGAAAATTGGTCGCATTTGCTTGCATATACATATACTTACATTGAACAGGTCATAGCAAGGAGGCTAGAGCCAGAGAATAAAATTTGTTTGCCCGACAAATAGGTACATGTTTACTACATAATTTCCTGTTTTGTTTGGGTGATAATGATTTTGTGAGCCTATTGGTTAGCCGCTTGGCTTTTTCTTTTCCTTTTTGAGATCTGAAGGACCGGGGAAGCTATTTGAAATTCCCCGATGCTCCCATTGCAGGGGGGGTTATGGCGAAATTTTTCGAAAATTTAGGGTGTTAGCCAAATTTTTTGAATTTTGAAAATTCTCAGAAACTAAAGAGTTGGAGAATGGAAGCCGGATCGAACGTAGAGTTGATTAATCAAACCACTCTCGACTTTGTTCCTTTTCGGGGACGAAAAGTTTTAAGTGGGGGAGATTGTAACAACCCGTAAAATGCGAGCCAGTTTGAAATTTTTATTTTGGCAATTTTAGCGAATTTTCTATATTTAAAATAGATTATTTTAAATAAAATCACGAGAAATTTGTTTTGAATATAATTCTAACGTATATATTATATGCGTCGTCGTTAGAATATAAATATTTATATATAATTATAAATAGAATTGAAAATGGCGCGGTAGTTCGATAATTCGATTTCAAACTTCAATTGAATGTACCGGGTGCAAAACAATCCGGATTTTAGTGAAACCAAAAACATTAGGATCTAATTGATGATATCTTTCCAACGAATCCGGAAAATCAAGATTTCATAGCGGGAATCAAAAGGTATGTCCAGTTGAAAATTCAGAATAGTCGCTATGGAATTCAGGCCCTTAAAAATGGACATTTTGCAAACGACCTCGGATTTCGACGAAACCAGTTTTGTTGGGTCCGGGATGTCAAATTATTGCTAGGTTTCAAATTTCATAATTTTTCGAATCAATATGTGAGCGTGGCAAAGGAAAATGTGTTTTGACCATTTCAGTTGATTTTAATCGACTGGAAATTGTCCATTTTTCCAACGGTCTCAGAATTCGACGAAATTAGTTTTGTTAGGACCGTATCGTCAATACGAAGCTAGAAAATATTTTTTTGGAATTTTTCTAGTTAGTATGTGACCCCGGTAATTTGAAAAGTACGTTTAAAATTCAATATAAGGATTTAAATGTAAATTCAACGGAAACTGATTGTAACGATCAAATCAGCTTACGATACATATCCCATTGTGTTCGGAATGGGGGTAAAACGCTATGGACGACAGGCGGTAGGCCTCGTTTCGAGGACATATGTAAAAGTCAACCTTTTTACCAAAATTAAATAATTAATTAATGAAAAAAATATATATTATTTTAATTTTCGTTTCCCCCCTTTTTCTTCATTGCCCCCCCCCCCCCCGATTCACAATTCAGAAACGAGAAAAAAAAAACCTAACCTAAATCGAACGGAGCCGCCGCCGCCCCTCAAGACTGACGCCGACGAACCTATCGCCGCCCCACCCCTCCGTCCAGCCTCCTCCTCCCACCGAACAATACCTCGAAGCCGACGAAGCCCACGAAGCAGCACCCCGCCCTCACCCTGAACCCTACCGCCTCCATCTCGAACACCACATCGCGACGCCCCCTGGAGCCTGCCGCCGACGAACACCATCGAGCTCCCCTTCGCATCCAGCGGTGAGAATTTAGGTTAGTTTATTTTTGTTTTTATTTTTGTTTTGCAGTAAACTAATTTCTGATTTAAATCTTTTAAAAAAAAAACTGAATTTTTTTAAGATTTTAAAAAAAACTGGATATTTTTAATGATATATAAACTGATTTAAAAAGAAAGTAAAACTGGATATTTTTAATGATATATAAACTGATTTAAAAAGAAAGTAAAACTGGATTTTTTTTAATGATATATTAACTGATTTTATAGCGAAGAAAAACTGATTTTTTTTGTAGCGAAGAGGAACTGATTTTTATAGCATTAGGAAGTATAATTTTTAGTGATGAAAAAGAAATGATTTTTAATGTTAAAAAGTTTAGATTTTTAATGCAAATATGATTTTTATATATTGAACTTCGAAATAAAAATATGATTTTTATATATGGAATAGCGAAGTAAAAATTCGATTTTTACATAGGTAGTGAAAGCGGACAACGAAGGTAACAAAAAGGCGAGAACGAAGAAGATTAATATCAAAGAAGAGTCAAGATGTTTGGATAGCTTTCGGTGAGAACTTCTCACCTTTCAATTTAATTTTTCTAGTTATATATATATATACTAGGATGCAGACGGTGCTTAGTAGCACCCGACACAACCGTCCACAGACCATGGACTTGTTTGTTTGGTTGCATAGATTAGTTAGATGATTTGAGTTGAAATTGAATTGTTTGGTGAAATGAATGGATTGATTGATGTGTGAATGGCGTGGGCCTTCACTAGTCCGGGGATAAGGCTAGGCCTTGTCCCGTTTCTAGTATCGTGCCGTTATGCTGCCGAAATTTTCTAAAATAAGTTAGAAAATATCATTTTATTGTGTAAATGAATAATAGAAATTCATATGTTGGAATAAAATGTTTTATCGTTAAAAATATAATTTTTTTAACGTGAGAATGAATACAGTGAAAGTGAATAAAATAAAATATTCATTTACAAACCAGACGGTTTGTTTATGTACACCTATTTGAAGGACATTGATTGGGTCGATAAATTTTACACATCGCCCAACAGCACAAATAAAATATGTGTTTGATTGTTTGAAACCCCACACGGGTGTTGGGATGAAATTTGAAGTTCACTCATCCCGATTGATTGAATATGTCGATCGGTTGATTGACAGGCTGTTTTAAGCGTTGGATATCTATATTTGATGCTTATACAGTGTAGTGCACTTTGGTTGATGGTTGATTATTTTTCCATGCTATTATATACATGTGTTGTATGAAAATCCATATAATTAACTTTATATGGTAATTGATTGGGCCTCATTCCAGTTTTAAAATAGAAATATTTGAAATAGAAATATTCGAAATGGAATATTTGAAAATATCAATATATGAAGCCGTGTTGATTAGATTGACGCCATTTTGATGTGAACGATATTTATATCGATTTTATTCATTTTGAAATGAATTGAATTGGAATTGAATTGAAAACGATTTCGAAATGAATTGAATTGAAAACGATTTTGAAATGAATTGAATTGAAAACGATTTCGAAATGAATTGAATTGAAAACGATTTCGAAATGAATTGAATTGAAAACGATTTCGAAATGAATTGAATTGAAAACGATTTCGAAATGAATTGAATTGAAAACGATTTCGAAATGAATTGAATTGAAAACGATTTCGAAATGAATTGAATTGAAAACGATTTCGAAATGAATTGAATTGAAAACGAATTCGAATTGAATTGAAAGCGAATTGAAATGAATTCAAATTGAATTGAAATTTGAATTGAATAGAAATGAATTTTAAAACGAATTTATAAAGAAGAATTCAATTTTGATTTGAATTGAAAAGGAAGTTGAAATTGCTTTTGAAACGAATTTAAAACTATTTATATAATTCGTTTTAAATAGAAATCGACGAATAGTATATTATATATATTATATATAATATAATGGCCTGAATAGAACGTGCCGCGCCGCGGCAGTTCGTGAATTTCGACCATTTATTTCAAACGGACATTACGGGAGATCCGACCGTCGGATTCTCCTAAAACCGGAACCGTTGGGTTCGTATCGAAAAGAGCTTTCTAATGAATATTAGAAATTTGAAATCTAACGGTTGGATTTGGAATTATGTCCAAATCAAATTTGAAAAAGGTCGCTGTAAGTGCAGTTCGATGGCCATTGATGGAAATCGACTGTACGGGCCTTGATAAAATTATTAAAAATAGTAATAATTTGTGTAAAATCATAAGAAATGATTTGTGAAGATTTGGGATGAAAAACTCCATATTTGAAAAGATAAAAATAGATTTTTATCGAAATGAACTAGTTTTGAACTAGGAATATAATTCTATTTATTTTTAAGTAAATAAATTGAATTTGAAAAAGGGTTTTAAAAATAACCAGAATTTCCAATGATTGCATTGGAGTGGATTTGAATCGAAATTGTCTTTGGAGTATTTCGATGTTGGAATTCGTGATTATACAGGTGTTGTTACGGAAATTTGAAAGATATATATTTATATCGTTATTTTCAATACGACATTTGTTAGTCGTAGAATTTGATATTGAATATAAGCCGATATATTTTCTATTCAGAGCCTTGTATTGAATATCGAATGTGATTTGGGTTTGTCGTGAATGGTGTCTTAACTAACACTGTTCTTGAACCCAGTTGAGAAAAGATTAAATCTTTTTATTTAGATTTAATGAAGCGTACCAATTAAATAATATTTAAATGGAATTGAATTGATATTGATTTTTGGGTTTATCGTGAACAGTGTTTTAAGTAACACTCGTTCTTTAACCCGAAAATTAATGGAATGTGACCTTGGGTTTATCGTGAACCGTGTTTTAAATAACACGGATTCTTTAACCCAGTTAACGATTAAAACTAAGTGGAGTTTTAATGAATCTTTAATTAGATTGAAAAGATCGAGAATGGAGTATCACCAGTTTTACTCCAGGCGATAGTTAAATCTTTAATTAGATTTAAACGTGAGATGGTAATTGAATTTACCGATAACACTGTGGTGTTAGATATGAAGTATTACCAGTTGTACTTCATGGGATGAATAGGTTGGGATTGGGAAATAAAATAAATGATTAATTCGGTGTGGTTCGCTAATCCCGACTAGTTTGAATTGATATTCAAAGGAGATTAAAGAATAAATTTAAAGAATTTATCTTGGATAAAATTAATGGGAACTTTTCCCAAAGTATAGGAATATTTGAATAAAAGAATATTCTGAATTGGAATGAGGCGTATGTTGTGTTTGTGTAACACTTTTATAATATATACGCGAGTTATTCAGAAAGACCGGGTTTATCCCATTCTGAATAACTGATTCGACGTGGTGTCGAAGATGAAGACGGTGGTCGAAGACCGGAAGTCTTCACGTCGTTTGGGTGATTACTGATGATCTTGATTGGGCTGTACACCCAAGAAGATGGAAACAGTTTGTGATCGTCCAGACGTACTTGGAGATCGATGGATATGCGAGGTACTAGGTGCCTCTGGTTTCGTTCAGACCCAGAACGGACTTGTAAATGGACTCTGTGTCTGACATTGGATTTTAGTCTGTGTGATTGATCTCTATTAAATATATATCTGTTTGGCGGCGGAGAATTTATTCTCTTGCTTAACGCCCTTCTCTGAGACGTACGAGCTCAGGGGTTATATATTGATGGATATCAAACGCATGGAGTGAATTGCCTGTGTGGCATGCCTAAGTGGCAATTGATCGAGGCTTCTGTTGAAAAGCAAAGTCTCGTGGTGATGATCAAAGCACAGCCTGTGTGGCACAGCTTTGTGTAACGTGAATTCGCGAGCCTCACACCCCGGTTGTGAACCAAAAACGGGAGAGGACGTCAGGGAGGGCATGCGTTTCTTTCTAGCTAGAAGTGGCGTCAGTGGTTTTACACGCCCTGACGAGTTTGACTTATGTGGTTGTTGCTGTTGCGAGGCGCCTCGGTTATATCGGTTTCGGCCGATGCATTCTGGTCGGCTGACGGACCAGACTTACACCCCATAGGGTGGGGAGACGTAGTGTTCAGGCATAATAATCCACATCGGTGGACCGGCCCTGAGGATCCAGGGGGCAGTTGCGGCTGTTCCTGAGGGGCGGGCTAGAGCGTCTCGAATCGGTTGAGGACTATCTTTTGCCTCGGTTCATAGACGGAAATCCAATTTCCAAATACGTGACATTTGCGGTTTTAATTGTAGAACCTAGTATGGTGACATAGTGGGATGGGGCATTCATGCCGCCTATGATTGATACTTATGATTTGAAGTTGTTTATACACTATGCACTTATAATAGTATCAAACGATTTGTTTTAAACGTATCAAGCATTCTTTGGCTGTTATAAGGGAAAACCCTATCCTCGGCTGCGTTGCATTGTGTGATGGGACCTGGGTCTTATAACAGCTTCATTCTTCTTTATTTAGCATTGCGCTGTTGTTTTATGCACTGGTACTCTTGGGAGGAAACCCGTTCCGTGTTATACGGCGTGGTCCCTTGATTTACCTAACTTTAAAATAAAGATTTATAACTGTTTTAGTTCTCACACCAGTCCCATGACTGACCTGGAGTTTATTGTTTTAACCTAAACTCTGGGTGCCCTTATTTTGACACGGGCAGCTAGTAGTTTTGGTTTTGCAGATTTATATTCACAGGATCCTGGTTTACAGCTGGAACGATATCCGGAAGGCTTTGTATCCGTATATCTCTTCTAGTTGTGTATTGTTTTATTTTTCCGCTGCTATGTATTTAAATGTAATTTAAATCTCTGATATTTCTGTGTAATATTCATTTTTACTCTGTATATTCTTGTAATTTGATGCATTGTTGTAATATACAATGAAACGTTCTTGTATATGCGTTCTGTTGTGGCTTGTTCTCGAACTATCCGACGCTTTCCTTTACGGGGAAGTTACGGGTTGTTTCAAATTATGACTTTGCTTTGTCGTCAAATCTATTTCAACAAAACAACTAAAAATGATATTTTTAGTAAAAAAAACATATTCTTATCTAAATGACATATTTATTTACAAAATATGTTTTCTAACATAGATGACATATTTATCTACAAAATATGTTTTCTAACATAGATGACATATTTATTTACAAATTATTTCCTATGTATTGTAATGACAAATAAAAGGATATTTTATTTGCGTACATTTTCCTATTTAACATAACAAATAAAAACGATAATTTTATCTGTTTACAATTTCTATTTCAACTTACCAAATAAAAATGGACTTTCTATTTTGTTGACAATAATCTAATTCAACAAAATTGATATTTTAACACAAATCTATTTAACAAAAATGTTATTTTTGTTCTAACTCAAATCTATTTAACAAAAATGTTATTTTTGTTTTAACACAAATCTATTTAACAAAAATGTTATTTTTGTTTTCAACCATCACATTTGACAAAATGTAACTTTTTGTTTCAACTGTAATATTTTGACAAAAATGTATCTTTGGTTCCAACTAATCTAATTTGACAAAAATGTATATTTTGATTTAACTAATTCATTTTGATAAATAAATGTATATTTTTATTTTAACTAATCTAATTTGACACAAATGTTCATTTTTGTTTTCAACTAATCTATTTTGACAAAAATGTATATTATTGTTCAACAATTATATTTTGGCAAAATTGTATATTTTGTTTTCAACTAATTTTTTTGATAAAATTTTTTGTTCTCAACTAATCTATTTGACAAAAATAAATATTTATGTTTCAACTGAACTATTTGAAAAAAATGAATATTTTGTTTCAACTAATCTACTTACAACAAAATGTCCTTTTTATTCCAACCATTTTGTTACAACAAAAATGTCCTTTTTATTTCAACTATTTTGATTTGACAAAAATGACAAATTTGATTCAACAATTAAATTTTGACAAAAATGTCAATTTTAATACAATAATTATATTTTCACAAAAATGATAATTTTAATTCCATTATTCTAGTTTGACAAGATTTAGCTATTCTAATTGACAAAAATGATGATTTTTGTTTAACTCCATTCTAATTAACAAAAATATTAATTTTTGTTAAACACAATTCTAATTAACAAATATGTTAATCTTTGATTTAACTGATCTAATTAACAAAAATGATAATTTTGTTTAACTCAGTTCTAATTAACAAGATTTTTAATTTTTGATTAACTATTCTAATTAACAAAATGATCAAGTCAACAGATCTACATAACACATCAATCACAGATCAAATCACGTATGATAATCAACAGAATATTACAGCGTATGAATAATACCATAATTATGATTAATTAATTTTAATTATATATAAAAAATAAAATTCTCACCTTGACCGGTTTCAAAAATCGATAAAGCGATTACTTTTAATAAAATTAAACAGACGTTTAATTTTATCAAAAAATCAAACGGCCTCTGTTTCAGTTCTAATCTGTTTCATCGTGTAGTGCTCGACGAGAAGAATCCAACGCAATGAAAATCGTTCAGTTTCGTTTCTGTATGAAAAAGTTATAGCCGTTTATATGTTAATCACATTTTGAAATAATTTGAATATAATTAATTAAATAATTACACTTGTTAATTATGTTTAACAAAAGTGCTGCCATAATATTCATCTTCCTTTTTCACAGCGCCTGAACCCATTGCTCTACTATGATTTCCGTCCTCCGTTGCCAACCCAGGCCATCGGCCACCAATCCGTCCACACCACGTCAAACGGCCGAATGACATCACCCAGCGCCGTGAGCATGACCCCACTTGCATCTCCCTATCGATCAGGAAACCACTCCAAACACCGCAACTTCAAGCTTCGATTACTCCCCGTGCACCATACTAGAATCGATCTCCTCCGTTGGAATTATAGCTCTCACGATTCTCTTCAATTTTCATATTGAATTTGTGTTTTTATTCTTGAAGATCAGTGAGGATTTAAGGGATTTAATTGGGATGATATCAGCCCTTTTGTTTAGTTCTGGCGGCGTAGAAAACATAGGGTTAGGGTTCGTGAATACATGGTGGGGTATTTATAATATAATATTTATTTTATTTTTAATTCAATTTAAATTCAAAAATATGAATTTAACATCCGAACTTTGATTTAAACCCAACCACTGTCGCCCCAGCTAAACACCCCCGTTTCGGACACAATGGAGTATGTTTCGTAACTCAATTCGGTCATTTTCAGTCTGTTTTCTTTAAGTTAAAATATAAATAATTTATTTTTAATTTGACTGTACATTTAAATTTACCGGGGCTACAGACGTACTCCAAAATTCCCGAAAAAATAAATCTAGCTATGTTTTGACGATACGGTCCTAACAAAATTAATTTCGTCGAATTTGGAGACCGTTTGAAAAATGGCCTTTTTTGGTCAATCCAAATTGACTGAAATTGACAAAACATGTTTTCTTTTGCCACGCTCACATATTGATTTCAAAAATTATAAAAACTGGAATCTAGTAATAATTTGACATTCCAAATCCAACAAAAGTGGTTTTATCGAAAACAGAGGTCGTTTGCAAACTAGCTATTTTTAAGGGTTATATATTATACTAAAATATATATATATATATATATATATATATATATATTCTACTGTGACTTTTCTAAATTTTAAATTGGACATAACATCCTATTTTTATTATGAAATCTATAACAACTCATAAATTTGAATGTTGTAAATTAAGATAGTTAACAAACAATTAACTTAAAATGGGAACTGATGATTAAATATCATCTAAAAATTTGATTCAATAATCACAATCGGTTTCGTTTAGTTAATTAACGTTGTATGTAAATCCATTTGGTAAACTTTTAAACCATAATAAATAGTTCGGATTTGAATTAATAAACGAATCGTATTTTAAATAATATTATAATATGGTAAAGATCTGTCTTGCAACTATTTCAGAATTCGATGAAACTAGTTTCATCGGGTTCAAAATTATAACTATGGTAGGATTTCAAATTCCACGCCATGAAAATCTAAATGAATAATATATTAAAAAAAACAAACTGAAATAAATTTGAAAAAAAGGAATATAATTCAATCAACACGTGTTCATGTGTCGGGGTTATTATTATACGTGTATTCCCTTCATTTTCCTTCATCTCGTATTTCATTCTTTTCCTTCTCTTTCACTTTTTGGCCTTCACAAAATTACCGACCTTTTTTTCCTTTTCACAAATGATAGATCGATAAAAATGGCGGAAGCGGTTCCTAAATTGATGGCTCCTCCTTTGATCCCATCGCCGATCCTAGCCATGCTCCTCTCAGTATCACAATCCATACTTCCCATGGTTTCCTTCCACCAAATCGTGGATGCCAAAATTTGTTTCAGCAACCCAAACTCGCAAGCTCCGAGATGTCTAACCACCAAAATATGTCGCCAAACCCAGCTCTGACCACTCGACCAAAATCCCACCTCCGACCGATGCATGCAGCCGCTTTCAACATGACTCACGCCTCCAGTTCGAGCTCAGCCACCTGCATTGAACCCTAAGCCTGAATGCTAGAAATGGGAGTTTTCAAGTTTACTGTCACTTTTCCCTAGGCCTAGTTTTGATTTTTTTATTTTTTTTGGTCTATCTGATGGAAGTGGAGTGTTGAAAGGGGTAGTTGTTGTTTGATGTTTTGTGTATAAAATGGATGTTGGTGGAATGCGTTATTGTTTTGAGGAGGCGATATTGTTTGGTCGTGGAAGTTGGACTGTAGCAATTTGTGTGGAAAGCTCGAGCCTAATTTCGAGTGTCGTGTGGATGGAACTTGCGAAGGGAAGATCTTTGAAATTGATTCGATTGGATTTCACGAGGAATGGTGGTGGACGATTCGCTTCATTTCAGTTTTTGGATCGATGAAATTTCAAGTTTTGTATTTAGGTTAAAATCATACACTCTTTTGATTTTAGTTTAAATCCAACATCACTTCTACGACATATAAATCAAGGTGAGTTTCCCCTCACACACGACAAGCATTTTTTATTAAGTGAATTAAATCTCTTAAAATGATATATGAAGTGTTAGGACGATTAGAAAATTTACGATTGTTGCTATATGACTTATGCACATGTGACACACACACACAAATGACATGATATAATTTCTATGTGATTGATTGTAACACCCCGTAATCCTGTAACACTAAGATTCACAAATCAGGGTATAATTAATTTTTAAAAGAAGAATTAAGGGAAACGGGTTGCGCCATTGCGTTCGTCTCGAAATTCTGCTTGAGATAGAGTCCGAGTTTGCATAAATCGGACTCCGTATGAAGGAGATATGGACGAACGAAGTTAGGCAGAGAAATCGGAAACAGACCAGAATGCACTGGCGCACTTGTGAAGTGCGCCCGTAAAAAAATGCACTGGCGCACCTGCCAAGTGCGCCCATACTAATCCAGCACCGAATTCTGGAGTGTTCTGTGCTGACGTGTCTCCTTTTGAGTGGTTGGATGATGTGTATTCGACCTGTGCGATTCTGATGGCTTCTATGATGATCTAAGGGCCCTAAAACACTCTCTACACCTATAAAAGAATGCCTAGACCTAAGGGTTCCTCCACACAAATTCTCTAAGGCATTTACATGCTGCTTCTCTCTACTCTAGCCTCCACCATTAAAATAAATCTAATTCTCCACTAAAACAAGTTATAGTTCTTCTTCTAATTGGAGATTCAAATCAAGATTAAAGCTTCAAGAAGGGGTTCAAGTCAAGCTAGGATTCAAGAGGAGGTTCAAACAATTTCAACGACTGTTTTTCTACGAATCATAGCAACGTCGTCTTTCTATTCTAATCTAATCTCTGTAAGTCAGTTATTTCTAGGTTTGAACGTTTTTCTCTGTTCGTGACATGAAATTAAAGGAATAAAAGAATATGCCAAATCTCTCTCTCTCTATTCGAATCAGTGCCTATACTCTTGAACCTAATTAAGAACGGTTATGATTCGAGGACAAATAAGACCGTGACTATGAAACTATGGACCTTAAAAACCATTGCCTATGACCATGAACATTTGCCTATGACTATGAACATTGCCTATGACTACGAACATTGCCTATGACTATGGACATTGCCTATGACTATGAACATTGCCTATGACTGTGACTGGGACTATGAGGATTATTTCCTTGACTAAGCCTATGCCTTTGATTAGGAAATAAAAACTATTGCCTATGACATAACAAGGACATCTGTGATTAAACACCTGTGATTCATGACTAGGAAAGTGTTGCTTAAATTTTGTGACTATGAAATTGGGTCTAAACCCGATCATCTATTCTGTCTATTCTTGGTTATCTTTGGTTTTAGACCTTGGGAATTTACCTATTAAGTTAGGTCTACCCATGTTCTTGAACCTACGTATCTATTCTGTCTATTCTTGGTTTTCTTTGGTTATAGACCTTGGGAATTTACCTATTAAGTTAGGTCTACCCATGTTCTTGAACCAACGTCGTTATTCAACCCTTTTTATGCCAGTTATTATGTCTATCTTTTGCATAGCATCTTTGGTTCATTCCCTATTTTCTGCGAATCTAGATTTATCTATAATCTAGATTGAATCACGATTATACGAACGGTGGGAATACGATTTGGGCAAAATATGAAATTTACTAAAGCGTAGTTTTTAACTTGGAAATTGGCATAAATTGGGAACATGCATTACGGCATGCAAATTGGATAAATTTGACATGAATTATAGGATGTGTAATTTGAATCTAGTATTGGCGTGTAAATCTAGCATTTACATGAATTGTGAACTAGAGTAATAAGTCTAGTTTGACGTGAATTAGAATGTTAAATCGGAATTGGATTAGCTAATTTGGCACGGTAAGTTTATTGGCATAAATGTGAAATTGGCCATAGTTGGGAATAACTATCAGGTTTAGCAAAGTCATGGTTAGTGACACTTAATTTGGTATAGTTTACATACCAAAAGGGCATAAATATGATATAGAGGGGAGAATAGGCCATAAGAATAAATGTTGACAATTTACATAAAAAGAGTAATTGGGAAATAAGTAAATTAGGAATAATTTACTTATAGAATTTGTCCTAAATGAGGAAATACTAATTTAGACAAATTAAAGGTTTATTAACGACATCTCTTTTGATAATACACCAGAAAGTTCTAGGGTGACAGAGAGGATAGTGTCTAGGCTTGAGTTTGGAAAATACAAGTTTGCTGCTCTCCCTGGCTATCCCTAACTGATCCGACGGACGGGATGGTTACTTTCAAAATCTGATTTGAAAATTAATCAAAACCCTTTGAACTAGAAAACATGAATAGGCCTAACCCGAGGTTAGACTGAGTTGCGATGTAAACCTGCCCGGAACTAACCGGCACATCCAGTAATCGCAACATTATCTGTCTAATGTGAGTGGTCGTGGCTTTAATTTATTTAGATAAAGCTAGAACAAGAATGCTAGGGTTAAGTTAACTAAGACACTTAACCAACTCAACATGATAACAAGACTGGTAGGTGGGGTTAGGTTCATACAGTTAAGCTAGAATGGGAGGGTTAAGTCCATAGGAACACTTAACCAACTTAAGCACAGTTAAGCTAGAACGGAGGGCTAAGTCCACAGGTACACTTAACCAAACTCATGGTAACAAGACAAGATTTGTAGAGGTTAACTAACTAAGAAAACACTTAGCCAAATTAACATGTTAACTAGTCTAGAAAGTGGGGTTAAGTAAAGTTAATACACTTAGCCAAATTAACATGTTAACTAGACTAGAGGTTGGGGTTAAGTAAGATTTAATACACTTAGCCAATTTGATATGTTAGCTGGGCTAGACCGTAGGGTTAAGTAAACTTGAACACTTAACCATCAGATTTTGATAAAGGAATAGGGTTAAGTCTAAAACATGAAGGGATAATACTTAACCGTTAATAACAGGTTAGTTAAAACAGACGGGCAAGGTTAAGTTAAAAAGGAACACTGAACCAATACAGGGTGAATGGGTAAGGTTAAGTAATAAGAAATACTTAATCGATATAACTTGGTTTGTGGTGGGGTTAAGTTAACATGAATTACTGATAACACTTAACCAGTTTGACAGGATAAATGAAGAGGGTTAAGTCGGCTTGAATTGACTAATGACACTTAACCAATCCAAATTGACGGGAAAGGGAACTAAGTAGTAAACCTTAGTTAAGAAAACAACGATTCTGGAAACTAAGTGGTAAATCTTAGTTAGTAAAACTAAGTAGTAATTCTTAGTATAACACGGGAAGGAGCGAATGTCCGTCTGAGTAAAAAGAAGGCTCCAACGAATTGGGTTACGAAGCCCGAGGCTTCGAGGGGACGTGAGGGTACTCTTGGTATCCCTCTGTGAGGCTGCAGATGATTCTCCTGGGCTCACAGAGGTTAAGGTATGCGTAGAAGAACCAGGAGTATGCCTTGGTTGCAATACATGGCAACCTACAGACCAGGATGGACCAGCGTGATTCGGCGAGAAGACGGTAGCCCTGTGATAGCAACTCGCCGTCTACCATCCATCTTGAGTCAATCGAGATACGTGAAGCGGAAAGGCGGAGAACTCCAAAAGACCATATACTTGCTATCTAGTTATGGGTGAGGATGGCCATAGGATAGTGGGGCACCGGGGGCCGGCGTATAGTTCTCATTTTACAAGGTGTGCCTTTCATTAGTTGAGGGAGGGGTCAAGTGGGACCATAGCCACTGGAATAAAAACAGACCTTAGCATCTGCATCGGCAGATATCTGAAAGCTCCCGACCGAGTTCTGTATTCCTTGATTTGCCTTGACACAGGACTCGGGTCGCACATTACAGGACATGTGCATCTAGACAAGCGATAACGATTCACGATACATGTGTGGGGAAGTATGGGAACATATACCACTCTAGGTAGTGTGTCCTAGACTTGGGGGCATCGTTCGTCAGGTAGCATAATCCCTAGTTGGACTAGGTGGCATGAACCCTGAATCCGAGAAGCATTCAGCAGATAGCGTAAACTCTAATTTAGAAAGCATTTGATAGAAAACCCTAGATTAAGATCTAGGTAATAAATAGTAAATGGATGCCCGAAGGCAATGAAAGATACAGGGATTGGGATCACGTTGTCGTTACTAGTTGGGACACTAGTTAGGTGGTGCAGAGATATAGAAACCAGTATAACAAGGAAATAGCGAAGCGGCGAAAGTATTAGAGCATATCCAGTTTATCTTATCTTAGCATATCTTGTGTTAATCTTGTCTAATCTTGCTCACCCTATCATCATGGTGTTATCTTGTATTCAGTTAATTCATGTCGTTTTGTTTTTCCATGTTCACATGCTAGAAGTAACTGAACTTACTCAGGCTTTATGTCTGACTCTGTTTTTCTTTCGTCTTCTTTTCTTCCGTCCCCCCCCCCCGGTAGTAAAGGAGGGAATAGTATAGCTCAGGCTAGGTTGGACCGTCACTCTTTCCCAGCTTGAAGATTTGTCGAAGTTTTGCTTGGATTCTCTTTCCAGATGCTATGGCTGGCTCTTGCTACATTAGGGAATATAAATGTATTTTTATGCTTCTTTATTTTGTAAGACAGATGGTACTCTGATATTGTAAAGAAATCATTGTACAAACTATTTTATCAATAAAGCAAAGTTTTATTTTCCGCTGTTTAATTTCTGTCTGTCTTGTAATTTATCTGCATCTTTTACCCTAAAATGCTCCACAGAACTTAGTGCATTCCCTTTGTGAGTGACACTAACGGACGTGGGGTGTTACACGTGGTATCAGAGCCGAAGGTTACCGGATCAGATAAAAGATTTGAAAATTTATTTTTCAAAACGGTTTTTAAAGAAGCATTTTCAAAAGAAAAGTTTTGTTTTAAAGGCATATTCCCCAAAGCCATACGCACTGTCTTCTCTTCCTCTGTTTGAATTCTTGTCTCCTTCTTTCTTGAGTCTCTGGGGCTCCTGGCTTTCTGGGAGGTAACCTCATCGAAGGGCAAAGTAGTGTCCGACTTCCATCTATGACCATAGTTGTTTCACTTACGACCAGTCTTCTTTCAAGCTTATAGGGTTTTCCGGACGATTTAGGCAGTTTTCAAGAGATTTGTCAACATGGTTACACACGGAAGGGGATGAGGAGTTTGGCTAAGGAGCATAACCCTAGGATGAGGAATTCATGGATGTAGATTTAGCTCACGAAGGAAGAAGAAATTATAAAACCTAAGACAAGAGGAAGTATCTTAACTAGGGTATGATAGGGCATAGAATTAAGGACAAGGGCAAGAACGAGGAACTAGATTTTCAGAAGGGCAAGTACATACTTTCACCACCAAGCACACCTAGGAGAAAGGAAGTAAAGTTCTGTTGGAAGAGTTTAGTTTTCTGTCCGTACTCTTCCGGTTTTTGCGCTTCGCAATTGTTCAAACCCACTTCCATAGCTGAGTCTCTGCACCATAGCACTTGTATAGTAAAAGGATCCCACTAGAGTCTCAAATCCAGTTGGTGGTCCGACCAGTTTATTTTTGGTTAGTAGGGGATTTGAGAATAGCTATCGAGTTTGCTTATATCATCTCACGTAGATCGTCTAAATTCGAAGGAGGTATTCCTTGGGTGCTTGTCTGATATTGGTTCAGGCCTTTGGGGCTTGTACTTGAGGAATGTCAAGTTCGACTAGGATGGTTTGCGTGAAGGATGAATAGTTGTGGCAGGTACTCTAAAAAGCACGTAGTAACCTTTCGACCCCTATAGTTATGGCATGGCGGATAAGAGGGAGACCTCTAATCATCTTAGTACATATACTTGGTACCGAGATTGACATCTGTTTATTTTGAATTGGAGGTCAGAAACTTCACAATCGTGAAGTTAAATTAGTTAAGATACAGTGGAGTAAAGCTCAAGAAGGCTAGATACTAGCGTCATACCCTTTTTCTTAAGGGTGCATCCTTGATTTCTTTGTGTAGGAGCTTTACGCATAATTGTTTCTCTCTTTCCGAAGTATATCACCTAGGTCGTATCTTCGATCTTTAGGTAGAAGCCAATGGATGTAAACATGTGTTTGAAACATGTTATGGTTGGTGGTTGCAAGTGGTTGCTAATGGTTGCTCGTGAATGCATATGCATACGTATTAGGCACTAGATCAGTTCGGACGCTTTCATATTGCATTTACAGGAATGTATTTGTTTGTAAGTTGAGCCTGATATGTTATCATATGGATGTTGCATATGGATGAATGGCTATGCACACATGTAGTATTTACATAACTAGGGATGCTTGCATACATGATTGGACGCATGACACTGACATGATTTGCATTAAGGAGGTCAACTGAATCAGTAGACCGCCTGATTTTGCATTAGATAAAGACATATACACACACACACTATGCATATGAACATGAAAGCATTAGAAAACTTTTAAGGACAATGGATGCCTGTGATTGAATGGTTGAGTAGATGGGTGATTGGATGGTAGGACACATTCTTCCTGACTTGAAGATTTCGGGGACGAAATCCTTTTAAGTGGGGGAGAATGTAACACCCCGTAATCCTGTAACACTAAGATTCACAAATCAGGGTATAATTAATTTTTAAAAGAAGAATTAAGGGAAACGGGTTGCGCCATTGCGTTCGTCTCGAAATTCTGCTTGAGATAGAGTCCGAGTTTGCATAAATCGGACTCCGTATGAAGGAGATATGGACGAACGAAGTTAGGCAGAGAAACCGGAAACAGACCAGAATGCACTGGCGCACTTGTGAAGTGCGCCCGTACAAAAATGCACTGGCGCACCTGCCAAGTGCGCCCATACTAATCCAGCACCGAATTCTGGAGTGTTCTGTGCTGACGTGTCTCCTTTTGAGTGGTTGGATGATGTGTATTCGACCTGTGCGATTCTGATGGCTTCTATGATGATCTAAGGGCCCTAAAACACTCTCTACACCTATAAAAGAATGCCTAGACCTAAGGGGTCCTCCACACAAATTCTCTAAGGCATTTACATGCTGCTTCTCTCTACTCTAGCCTCCACCATTAAAATAAATCTAATTCTCCACTAAAACAAGTTATAGTTCTTCTTCTAATTGGAGATTCAAATCAAGATTAAAGCTTCAAGAAGGGGTTCAAGTCAAGCTAGGATTCAAGAGGAGGTTCAAACAACTTCAACGACTGTTTTTCTACGAATCATAGCAACGCCATCTTTCTATTCTAATCTAATCTCTGTAAGTCAGTTATTTCTAGGTTTGAACGTTTTTCTCTGTTCGTGACATGAAATTAAAGGAATAAAAGAATATGCCAAATCTCTCTCTCTCTATTCGAATCAGTGCCTATACTCTTGAACCTAATTAAGAACGGTTATGATTCGAGGACAAATAAGACCGTGACTATGAAACTATGGACCTTAAAAACCATTGCCTATGACCATGAACATTTGCCTATGACTATGAACATTGCCTATGACTATGAACATTGCATATGACTATGGACATTGCCTATGACTATGCACATTGCCTATGACTGTGACTGGGACTATGAGGATTATTTCCTTGACTAAGCCTATGCCTTTGATTAGGAAATATAAACTATTGTATATGACATAACAAGGACATCTGTGATTAAACACATGTGATTCATGACTAGGAAAGTGTTGCTTAAATTTTGTGACTATGAAATTGGGTCTAAACCCGATCATCTATTCTGTCTATTCTTGGTTATCTTTGGTTTTAGACCTTGTGAATTTACCTATTAAGTTAGGTCTACCCATGTTCTTGAACCTACGTCTCTTTTCTGTCTATTCTTGGTTTTCTTTGGTTATAGACCTTGGGAATTTACCTATTAAGTTAGGTCTACCCATGTTCTTGAACCAACGTCGTTATTCAACCCTTTTTATGCCAGTTATTATGTCTATCTTTTGCATAGCATCTTTGGTTCATTCCCTATTTTCTGCGAATCTAGATTTATCTATAATCTAGATTGAATCACGATTATACGAACGGTGGGAATACGATTTGGTCAAAATATGAAATTTACTAAAGCGTAGTTTTTAACTTGGAAATTGGCATAAATTGGGAACATGCATTACGACATGCAAATTGGATAAATTTGACATGAATTATAGGATGTGTAATTTGAATCTAGTATTGGCGTGTAAATCTAGCATTTACATGAATTGTGAACTAGAGTAATAAGTCTAGTTTGACGTGAATTAGAATGTTGAATCGGAATTGGATTAGCTAATTTGGCATGGTAAGTATATTGGCATAAATGTGAAATTGGCCATAGTTGGGAATAACTATCAGGTTTAGCAAAATCATGGTTAGTGACACTTAATTTGGTATAGTTTACATACCAAAAGGGCATAAATATGATATAGAGGGGAGAATAGGCCATAAGAATAAATGTTGACAATTTACATAAAAAGAGTAATTGGGAAATAAGTAAATTAGGAATAATTTACTTATAGAATTTGTCCTAAATGAGGAAATACTAATTTAGACAAATCAAAGGTTTATTAACGACATCTCTTTTGATAATACACCAGAAAGTTCTAGGGTGACAGAGAGGATAGTGTCTAGGCTTGAGTTTGGAAAATACAAGTTTGCTGCTCTCCCTGGCTATCCCTAACTGATCCGACGGACGGGATGGTTACTTTCAAAACCTGATTTGAAAATTAATCAAAACCCTTTGAACTAGAAAACACGAATAGGCCTAACCCGAGGTTAGACTGAGTTGCGATGTAAACCTGCCTGGAACTAACCGGCACATCCAGTAATCGCAACAATATCTGTCTAATGTGAGTGGTCGTGGCTTTAATTTATTTAGATAAAGCTAGAACAAGAATGCTAGGGTTAAGTTAACTAAGACACTTAACCAACTCAACATGATAACAAGACTGGTAGGTGGGGTTAGGTTCATACAGTTAAGCTAGAATGGGAGGGTTAAGTCCATAGGAACACTTAACCAACTTAAGCACAGTTAAGCTAGAATGGAGGGCTAAGTCCACAGGGACACTTAACCAAACTCATGGTAACAAGACAAGATTTGTAGAGGTTAAGTAACTAAGAAAACACTTAGCCAAATTAACATGTTAACTAGTCTAGAAAGTGGGGTTAAGTAAAGTTAATACACTTAGCCAAATTAACATGTTAACTAAACTAGAGGTTGGGGTTAAGTAAGATTTTATACACTTAGCCAATTTGATATGTTAGCTAGGCTAGACCGTAGGGTTAAGTAAACTTGAACACTTAACCATCAGATTTTGATAAAGGAATAGGGTTAAGTCTAAAACATGAAAGGATAATACTTAACCGTTAATAACAGGTTAGTTAAAACAGACGGGCAAGGTTAAGTTAAAAAGGAACACTGAACCAATACAGGGTGAATGGGTAAGGTTAAGTAATAAGAAATACTTAACCAATATAACTTGGTTTGTGGTGGGGTTAAGTCAACATGAATTACTGATAACACTTAACCAGTTTGACAGGATAAATGAAGAGGGTTAAGTCGGCTTGAATTGACTAATGACACTTAACCAATCCAAATTGACGGGAAAGGGAACTAAGTAGTAAACCTTAGTTAAGAAAACAACGATTCTGGAAACTAAGTGGTAAATCTTAGTTAGTAAAACTAAGTAGTAATTCTTAGTATAACACGGGAAGGAGCGAATGTCCGTCTGAGTAAAAAGAAGGCTCCAACGAATTGGGTTACGAAGCCCGAGGCTTCGAGGGGACGTGAGGGTACTCTTGGTATCCCTCTGTGAGGCTGCAGATGATTCTCCTGGGCTCACTGAGGTTAAGGTATGCGTAGAAGAACCAGGAGTATGCCTTGGTTGCAATACATGGCAACCTAAAGACCAGGATGGACCAGCGTGATTCGGCGAGAAGACGGTAGCCCTGTGATAGCAACTCGCCGTCTACCATCCATCTTGAGTCAATCGAGATACGTGAAGCGGAAAGGCGGAGAACTCCAAAAGACCATATACTTGCTATCTAGTTATGGGTGAGGATGGCCATAGGATAGTGGGGCACCGGGGGCCGGCGTATAGTTCTCATTTTACAAGGTGTGCCTTTCATTAGTTGAGGGAGGGGTCAAGTGGGACCATAGCCACTGGAATAAAAACAGACCTTAGCATCTGCATCGGCAGATATCTGAAAGCTCCCGACCGAGTTCTGTATTCCTTGATTTGCCCTGACACAGGACTCGGGTCGCACATTACAGGACATGTGCATCTAGACAAGCGATAACGATTCGCGATGCATGCGTGGGGAAGTATAGGAACATATACCACTCTAGGTAGTGTGTCCTAGACTTGGTGGCATCGTTCGTCAGGTAGCATAATCCCTAGTTGGACTAGGTGGCATGAACCCTGAATCCGAGAAGCATTCAGCAGATAGCGTAAACTCTAATTTAGAAAGCATTTGATAGAAAACCCTAGATTAAGATCTAGGTAATAAATAGTAAATGGATGCCCGAAGGCAATGAAAGATACAGGGATTGGGATCACGTTATCGTTACTAGTTGGGACACTAGTTAGGCGGTGCAGAGATATAGAAACCAGTATAACAAGGAAATAGCAAAGCGACGTATTAGAGCATATCCAGTTTATCTTAGATTAGCATATCTTGTGATTATCTTGTCTAATCTTGCTAACCCTATCATCATGGTGTTATCTTGTATTCAGTTAATTCATGTCGTTTTGTTTTTCCATGTTCACATGCTAGAAGTTACTGAACTTACTCAGAATTTATGTCTGACTCTGTTTTCCTTTCGTCTTCTTTTCTTCCGTCCCCCCCCCCAGGTAGTAAAGGAGGGAATAGTATAGCTCAGGCTAGGTTGGACCGTCACTCTTTCCCAGCTTGAAGATTTGTCGAAGTTTTGCTTGGATTCTCTTTCCAGATGCTATGGCTGGCTCTTGCTACATTAGGGAATATAAATGTATTTTTATGCTTCTTTATTTTGTAAGACAGATGGTACTCTGATATGGTAAAGAAATCATTGTACAAACTATTTTATCAATAAAGCAAAGTTTTATTTTCCGCTGTTTAATTTCTGTCTGTCTTGTAATTTATCTGCATCTTTTACCCTAAAATGCTCCACAGAACTTAGTGCATTCCCTTTGTGAGTGACACTAACGGACGTGGGGTGTTACATTGATTGTTATATTTGCTTGTTTGTGATGTATGTGATGTTATATTGATTTTATTTTGTTCTCACACTTCAAGTTCCCTTAGATTTAGGAAAATCACTATGGGTTGAAATGATACATACCCGAACGACTATATATATTTAGGAAATAAATTCGAACCGTTTTGGGATGCGAGTTGAAATGATAAATACCCAGGATTTGAATTTAAATTATAAAAACAGATTGAAATGATAAATATCTGTATTACTTGACCATAGGATAGTAAATTATACACGGACGCAATGGCCAATAAATAAAAAATATTTTCTGGAATTTTATAACTATGTATTTGTTTTGAAATTAAATTTAAATATCTTAATTAAATATGTAGATTTGAAATAGTTTTTAACTTGAATCTATGAATTTAAGAAAATTATATGAATGAAGAATTTAACATAATTTTCAAAATTTGGGTTTATTGTTGAAGATAAGTTCACCTTCTGAAATCTTGTAAGTATTTTTCCTTATTGAATTGGTTTCAGATATTTAATTTATATCTCAAGTTTGAAATTGATGATTTGTATATTTAAATTTGAATCTATAAGTTAAACTTAATCGACTTAAGGATTGGTTTTAAATAAACTTTAAATTAGAACATTGTGTCAAAAGCTAGCATATAAATTTAATCAAGGATTTCAAATGATTTAAGATTTAAATTTATTTAGATCGGTTGATTGGAAAATAAATCTGATATCACTAACACTTATTAAGTTTTAATAAGTAAATTGTTTTAAATGATAAGTCTGTGCAAAGTGTATTTAAGTAATAAGACTTAATAGTTGAAATGCTGGCTTAAAAATCAACGCAATGAAATGATTTTGAATGCTAGTTCAAATCAAATTGAATTTATGGGTTAAAGGTGGAATCAAAGTTATGATATAAACTTAAACACTTGGTTTAAACTTGATTTTTTTTTGCCTATTGAGTCTTTTAAGTTAAATTGAATTTAACTTCGCAATCAGAACCAATGTTAAGTCGAGCACTGGAATTGCAGATAATTGATTCAGATTGGATTATTGCTTGAAATTAGTATTATTTATTTTACAACTACTATATAAAATTTATCACCATTTTTCTTAATTGTTTATATTAACCTAATCTATCTTTGTTGAACTATTTCGTATATAAAACATAACATTTTATTCAATTATTTTATACCAAACTTTTATATTTTATTTAAGAATACTTTATATCAAAACCTATCTATTGAAATTATACTATTTTGTATCAAACTTTATTACTTCATTTAAACTATGTTATATTTAATTAAATTTTTACATACACTATTTCATTGTTACCTTAAGTATTTTCAAATGAAGTATACATTCCAATCCGAGCAATTCAAGTTGCAATGAGTATATATATACACGGATTCTATTGAGTAACGATATATTTGTGATATGTAATCCCAATCAAATGTGAAGCATGTATAATGAATTGATTTGTAAATATGAATTTTAAATTTTAAATGATATCGAACAATTGATCAATTTGAGAAAATGAAGAACAAAATCGATATGTGATGTTAATTAATTTATTACATTTGAATATGATTTCAAATTAATGGCCATACTCTCCGCCAATACCGATACCACTTTAACAACTGTGCACGTGGTGGAGAATCCAGAACGAAGTAGGTTGGTATGGAGGCGATCACTAGATTGAAGAAAGAGAACGATGATGGATTGGCCTTGACCTTCAGGTCATAATTAAAATGACTAAAACAGGTGCTATACTATGACTAAGTGAGGTCGCACCTCTGATCGGACTTGCTTCTTCGATACCATCTCTTACTATTGTGATTGATTGGTGGCCACCCTCGATTATGGGAGTGTGTTTCGAGGTGGGTGGTAGTTGCTACTATGCGTTACCACCGGTCCGGCCATGCAAATGGTAGAATCCTATCCTGGTTATTCCTCAATGCCTTGTCATATTTATCCTGATCGAGCCCCCTACGATTTTGATTTGACGTTGTCGTATCGCGGCACATCCCAATCTACCGACGTACTGGTGTTTTATATGCAATGTGTACGACAATGTCTGTTAACGATGTAAGGGTAAAATTGTAATCCTGCTTATGCTATTTTATTTATATTTACTTTACCGAATAGACACTATTATAATAGCGTGTTATATTATACGTATCTGGTTCCATGGATCCTTAGAGGATGGAAATCCCAAATACTCTCTAAGTTATTGATGCATTTCATTGGGCATTTCAGTTGAGTTAATTAATTTGTATGAGATTGTTAGTCCTGACTCGATTGTTTTGTATTTTTCATGATGCTTGGGTCAGACCGAGTATTACAGCTTTGATATCTCATCTTTCGGAGTTGGCGATTTTTTAAAGACTCATATATTTATTTATTTTAATTCCATATGTATTTGGAAATCAAATGTATCAAATTTCCTCTGCATTTATTCATATAAACTCTGATATATTGTATAAATTATATTCCGTTATGAGATGTTGTATCATTTATGTCTGATTATGTGATTTGATTCTTATTAAACCCCATAACAATAACAATCTGTCGTTTTAAATGGTTCGAGTTGGTTTTATTACCGACTTGGAGCGGTCAAAATGACATGTCGTTACAAAATCTCAGTTTCTTATATTCGTTAGAAAGATATTGTTAAACAGATTCAAATATTTCTTGTTTCATTTAATTCTAATTTAAAATGAATTTTGTACATTCAGTTAAAGTTTAAAATTAAATTTTCAAACTGCCGCGCCATTTCAGGCTAGTTTTATAATTAAATTATTACGTTTTACTTTGATTAAAATAAATTTTTTGTCGTTATTATTTAAAATAAATTATTTTAAATATCCATAATCCATTAAAATTTCTACAATATTTTTTTTTAAATTGGTTCCAAAATTCCGGGTTGTTACAATCTCCCCCACTTAAAGTCTTTTCGTCCTCGAAAAGGAACGGAGCTGGAAGTTGTTTAATTAAGCAATTCAGTTTTCATTCTTTTATTGGTTTCAATAATTTTATTTGTTGAACTAATAATCACACAACACAATCATTAATAAATTAGTTGATTAGCTTTTCAAATATATATAACTTTTAAATATTTAAAAATCATATTTTCTAAGATTGAATTATATATAATCGCAAATACGTTAATTATAAACTTGTTACTCTCAACTCATTCTAGGGCATTTCTAACCCTATCTCTAACGAGTTTTCTCATTCTAGAATACTACTAATCCTATCTCTAATGAGTATTCTTTTATAGGATGTTTCTAATCCTACCTCTGATGAGTCTTTTGTTCAGTTCTAACGAGTTGTACCCCAAAGATTTGAGCTAACCAGAGCTCTGATACCACGTGTAATGACCCAAAAATCCCCGCCCTTTGAATCGACCATAAACCATACAGGTTTGATCCAGAGGTTGGAAATCCTTGAACACATTAACTTTGGGCATGCAACACATCAGAACAAATAACAGCAGACTTTTATAAACATTATAATAATGTTACATCAGAGTACAAAATATTAGAGTACATCGAATATAATAATACAACAGCGAAAAATAATTTACAATGAATTTAATACAGTGCAGCGGAAATGAATAAACTAGCCCAGCGGAAGACTATCAATGCTCTGGACACAGCTTTAAGCTTCGATCCAGATTCCTGCTCAATCTATCTGCAAAATAAGCTGCTCGACTGCCCATGTGGAAAAGAGGGCACCCAAGTTTGCAAAGTGAAACAAACTACGAGTCAGTCGTGGGACTGGTATGAGAAATCTTTCCTAACTTATCTAACAATATGGCTAATCACAGGACCACGCCGCTAACGTGGAACGGGTTTACTCCATTGGATTGCCAGTGCATAAATTAAAATTTTTATTCAAAACAACGCAATGCTTTTTAGAAAAATGAAATCATTATAAGATTCAAGTCGCATCGCACAATGCAACGCAAACCGGAGGATAGAGTTTTACCTTATAATGATCAAACATGCTTGATACGTAGAAAATAACATTTTAATATTATTACTAGTGTATAATCAGTTTTAAAATGCTTCGAAGTAAACGTATCAATCCTAGACAGCATAGTACCCCATCTTACTATATCGCCATATATAGGTTTACAATCAAAACTGTAATGTCATATTGGAAATTAGGTTTCCATCATGAGTCAAGGCTAGGGACGATCTCCTTACCGATTCGAGACACTCTAGCAATTGTCTCAGGATTCGGATGTTGGCGAACCCTTGGATCCTGCAGGATCGGTCCACAAATACTTTAGTGGAGTGGAAATTCCTGAACACACGCTTCCTGGTCCTATTGAACCTATAAATTGGTCACTATCGACCAATGTAACCGAGGCCTCGTAGTCCATCATCCACATAAGTAAAATGTCAGAGCTTGCAAAACCCTGATACCACTTCTAGCTAGAAAGAAACGTGTGCACTCCCTGCGTTCCCTTGTCCCGTTTCTAACTCTTACCGGGGTGTGAGGCTCGTGAAGTAAAGCTATACACAAAGCTATGCCTAAACAGGTCGTGCTTTGATCATCAACCACGAGACTCTGTTTTTCAACAAAAGCCTTGATTATTTGCATCTTGGCATGCCACATTCATTGACAATCCATGTCATGCGGTCAATAACTACCAATATATAACCTTTGAGCTCGTGCGTCTCAGAGAAGGGTGTTAAGAAAGAGAATAAATTCTCCGCCACCAATCAGAAATATATTAAATAGAAATCAATTTACATGGAATGAAATCCAATGTCAGACACACATCCATTTACAAGTCCGTTCTGGGTCTGAACGAAACCGGATACACCTTATTCCTCGTCCTGTATGTCCAATACGAAAGAAAGGTGCTAGCTTATCTGGACGATCAACAAGTACGTCCGGACAACTACCACTTTAACCCTTTCCTAGGAGAGACCCAGTGTCGGGCATCAGTAGTCGTCCATTTGATGTGAAGATCGTCGGTCGTCAATCACCATCTTCAATATCTTCGATTTAAATCGTCGTATAATTATTTGAAATGAGATTGAACTCGGTCTTTTCAAATAATTCTCGCATATATAATTTAAAACCATTTTGTATCGTTAATATTATTTAATAACGATTTATCGCTATTTTTATTTATATAAAAATAGCGAAACTTAATTTAACGATGCTCCGGGTCTATAGGCGGCCCTGGCATTGCTTTTATCAAAATTTGATTTACACATATCCCAAAATCTAACCGTTGGATTTTTAACAAAATTTATATGGTTGGAAAGATCTTCCCAAAGCGGTCCTAACAGTTCCAATTTTGGGAAAATCCGACGGTCGGATTTTTCGGTATAGTCGTTTAAAGTTTTCTGAAACGCGAACTACCGTGCGCGGTTCGTTTAATTTTAATTTATATTTTTATATATAAAATTATATATAAATATATATTACTCGACGATTCCACTAACGTGGTTAACACGGCAAATAAAAGGATGTTTTATTGGCATATCATATCTACATGTTCACAATGTCAAATCAAATGTATTTTATTTACATGACAATTGAGCTAATGACAAATAAAAAGATAATTTTTATTTGTATTTCTATTTATAACTCTAACAAATAAGAAGGAAACATTTTATTTGTTAATAGTTTCAATGCATGTTTTGACAATAAAAATAATTCATACAAATTCTAATATATGTATTGTTAATAAAATTGATATCTTAACTTTGCATACAGATTCTAATACATGCATTATCAATAAAAGTGATTCTTTGACTTTGCATACAAATTCTAATATATGCATTGTCAATAAAATAATTTCTTAATTAACATACAAATTCTAATGTATGTTTTGACCATAAAAATAATTTCTTTAACTTACATACAAATTCTAGTGTATGTTGTGACAATAAAAATGATTCTTTAATTAACAATCAAATTATAATGTATGTTTTAACTATAAAAATGATTCTTATGTTTGTATACAAACTTAGTTTCAACAAAATGCATAAAAAGTGGTACATTCATTTTTGTTGACAATTCTATTTCAACAAAATAATAAAAAGTGGTAATTTCATTTTGTAAACAAATGTAGTTTAACAAAATGAAATATAAGCGATGATTGCATTTATGTTGACGATTCTAGTTTGACAAAATGATTACAAGAGATAATTTCATTTTATTAACAATTCTAGTTTAACAAAATGAATACAAGAGATAATTTCATTTTTGTTGACAATTCTAGTTCTATAAAATGACATAAAAGTGATTATTCATTTTTGTGCACCAATTCTAGTTCAACAAAATGACTTAAAAATGATTATTCATTTTTGTTAACAATTCTAGTTCAACAAAGTAATTAAAATTATGACTTTGTTTTGTCATCAAATCAATCTCAACAAAACAACTAAAAATGATATTTTTATTAGACAAAAATATATTCTTATCTAAATGAAATATTTATTTACAAAATATGTTTTCTAACATAGATGACATATTTATTTACAAATTATTTCCTATGTATTCTAATGACAAATAAAAGGATATTTTATTTGCGTACATTTTCCTATTTGACATAACAAATAAAAACGATAATTTTATCTGTTTACAATTTCTATTGCAACTTAACAAATAAAAATAATGACTTTTTATTTTGTTGACAATAATCTAATTCAACAAAATTGATATTTTAACACAAATCTATTTAACAAAAATGTTATTTTTGTTCTAATTCAAATCTATTTAACAAAAATGTTATTTTTGTTTTAACACAAATCTATTTAGCGAAAATGTTTTTTTTTTTCAACCATCACATTTGACAAAATATAACTTTTTGTTTCAACTATTATTTTTTGACAAAAATGTATCTTTTGTTCCAACTAATCTAATTTGACAAAAATGTATATTTTGATTTAACTAATTCATTTTGACAAAAATGTATCTTTTGTTCGGGGATTTTTCCCACAAGGACAAACTCATCAAATTATTTGCCCAAAAGGACAAGCACCAAAATTTTTTCCCAAAAGGACAGGTTTTAGTGCAAATGGTGAATTTCAGGGGGGTCCCATGTTTTTCCACTTTGCACTAAAACTTGTCCTTTTGGACAAGTTTTTTGCCCTTTGTCCTTTTGGGCAATTTTTTTGGTTTTTTTGTCCTTCACAATTTTTTCCTGTTTTTATTTCAACTAATCTAATTTGACACAAATTTTCATTTTTGTTTTCAACTAATCTATTTGGCAAAAATGTATATTTTTGTTCAATAATATATTTTGGCAAAATTGTATATTTTGTTTTCAACTAATCTTTTTGACAAAAATAAATATTTTTGTTCTCAACTAATCTATTTGACAAAAATAAAGTATTTTTGTTTCAACTGTACTATTTAACAAAAATGAATATTTTGTTTCAACTAATCTACTTACAACAAAATGTTCTTTTTATTCCAACCATTTTGTTACAACAAAAATGTCCTTTTTATTTCAACTATTTTGATTTGACAAAAATGACAAATTTAATTCAACAAGTATATTTTTACAAAAATGTCAATTTTAATACAATAATTATATTTTGACAAAAATGATAATTTTAATTCCATTATTCTACTTTGACAAAAATATAATTTGATTTTGCTATTCTAATTGATAAAAATGATGATTTTTGTTTATCTCCATTCTAATTAAAAAAAATTGTTAATTTTTATTAAACACAATTCTAATTAACAAATATTTGTTTAACTCAATTCTAATTAACAAGAATGTTAATTTTTGATTAACTATTCTAATTAACAAAATGATCAAGTCAACAGATCTACATAACACATCAATCACAGATCAAATCACGTATGACAATCAATAGAATATTACAACGTATGAGTAATACCACAATTATGATTAATTAATTTTAATTATATATAAAAAAATAGAATTTGTCACCTTGATCGGTTTCAGAAATCGATAAAGCGATTACTTTTAATAAAATTAAACAGATGTTTAATTTTATAAAAAATCAAACGGGCTCTATTTCAGTTCTAATCTGTTTCACCGTGTAGTGCTCGACGAGAGGAATCCAACGCAACGAAAATCGTTCAGTTTCGTTTCTGTATGACAAAGTTATAGCAGTTGATATGTTAATCACATTTTGAAATAAGTTAAATATAGTTAATTAAATAATTACACTTGTTTATTACGTTTAACAAAAGTGCTGCCGTAATATTCATCTTCCTTGTTTCACGACCCCTGAACGCCACCAACTCAGGCCATCGACCACCAATCCGTCCTCACCACGTCAAACGGCTGAATGCCATAACCCAGCGCCGTGAGCATGACCCCACTTGCATCTCCCTGTCGATCAGGAAACCGCTCCAAACACCGCAACTTCAAGCTTCGATTACTCCCCGTACACCATACTAGAATTGATCTCCTCCATTGGAATTATAGCTCTCACAATTCTCTTCAGTTATCATATTGAATTTATGTTTTAATTCTTGAAGATCGGTGAGAATTTAAGTGTTTAATTGGGATGATATCAGCACTTTGTTTTAGTTCTGGCGGCGCAGAAAACATAGGGTTAGGGTTCGTGAATACATGGTGGGGTATTTATAATATAATATTTATTTCATTTTTAATTCAATTTTAATTCAAAAATATGAATTTAACATCCGAACTCCGATTTAAACCCAACGACTGTCGCTCTTAGCTAAATACCCCCGTTCCGGACATAATGGAGTATGTTTCATAACCCAATTCAGTCGTTTTACAGTCTGTTTTCTTTAAATTAAAATATAAATCATTTATTTCTTTAATTTTGATCGTACATTTAAATTTATCGAGGCCACATACGGACTCCAAAATTCCCGAAAAAATAAATCTAGCTATGTTTTGACGATACGGTCCTAACAAAATTAATTTTGTCGAATTTGGAGACCGTTTGAAAAATGGCCTTTATCTGGTCGATCCAAATTGACAAAACACATTTTCTTTTTCCACACTCACATATTTATTCCAAAAAATATGAAAATTGGTATCTAGCAATAATTTTACATTCTGGATCCAACAAAAGTGGTTTCGTCGAAAACGGAGGTCATTTGCAAAATGGTTATTTTTAAGGGCTATATATTATATTAAAATATATATAAATTCTACAGTGACTTTTCTAAATTTTAAATTGGACATAACTTCCTATTTTTATTATGAAATCTAAGTTTCTTATATTCGTTAGAAAGATATTGTTAAACGGATTCAAATATTTCTTGTTTCGTCCAATTCTGATTTAAAATGAATTCTGTACATTCAATTAAAGTTTAAAATTAAATTTCCAAACTGCCGCGCCATTTCAGGCTCATTTTATAATTAAATTATTACGTTTTACTTTGATTAAAATAAATTTTTCATCGTTATTATTTAAAATAAATTATTTTAAATATCCAAAATCCATTAAAATTTCTAAAATAATTTTTTTAAAATTGGTTCCAAAATTCTGGTTTATTACAGAGGACCTCGGTCCCGAGAACAAATCACCATCTCGTGGTAGAGGTGGCGATGGCGGGATGGGTTCCAGAGAAGCTTCACCTCATTTTATTTCTCTCTGCTTTTTATTATTAATGTCATTGCATAAAATCACACTATATGGCGAATGCAACTAATAATGTCTTTTCTTCAGCCCAAGTGATGAAGTTAAAGACTTAAAACACTAGCTCCTTTCGCTGAGAGGCGATTGGATCGGCTTATGTAATTTTCTGTCAATCTCGATTGCCAAGCGATGACTATATGGACTTGCAGGGACAGACCGTGAATTCCTTTTACCAGATATTAATGGATGAATTCATACGAATGAAACATGTAACAACCCGAATTTCAACAGACCGATTTTTTCTTCAAAAATCATAATCTATCGAAGCTCAAGTTGGCTTAAAAAATATATTAGATGTAACACCCCACGTCAATTAATGTCACTCACAAAGGGAATGCATTAACTTCCATGGAGGTTATAAGTGAATATAGAACAGAAAAATTACAACAAGACAGATAATAAATAGTACTTGGAAATCTAAAACTTCATTTTATTGCAGCGGAAATTAAACATGTTTGTTACATCATAAAACCATAGATCATAACCAAGTACAATATCCATCTTCATAAAAACAAAATACATAATCCCATTACATAAATAGCCATTAAAAGATAACAAGCCGGACTTTACTTCAACGGTCCAAGCTTTCCAAAGAGAGATGAAGCAATTCAATCAAACTCCACTAGAGCTGGGCCCAACCTGAGGACCTGGAGGGGGGAAAAGGATAGAAATAGAGGGGGTCAGACATAAAGTCTGGCGAGTATGATAATTCTAACAATACTATTATCAAAATAACTAGACTAAGGCATAAGCTGGAAGACAAGTAAATGTCTATGAAATCTTAGGAAGATAAAGATAGCGTTTAAGATAACGTTAAAGATAATGGTAAAGGCACACCTAATTACTAACGAATGATTACTACACTGCACCGCACATTACTACACTGCACCACACCAGTCACCCTATTGTTTGATCCCACTTGCTTCACACAGAAACTTTATAAATAGCCTTACGTACCCCTAGCTGACTACGTAGGTGCCGTCTGCCCCTATCTCCACTAGGTGTACCCCACTACCCACTTTCGATCGGCTCCCTACTCATAGATACCCGTGCTGGCCCCACAGTGGGGTGTATCACTCCCCTAAAGTGGCAACCCGATACAACTTGAGAATGCACGGCTTATACCTACACGATGCAACAACGTCTTACCTACCAGCCCGGGTCCACACACGCATACGAAACCCGTTGGACTTGCGTTGTCACCGCTCCCCGTTTTGGCCTCTTACAGTCGAACCCAGCATGCGTGTCCCATCCTCGACTTGGGTCGAGCCCACAAAGATACGTTTGGGATACTGGTCGAAATGGGCCCCCACAAGCTACCCACCTAAGCTTGTCACTAGTATATCCCACTTAACCCTCTTAGTCATGTTCATTTACATGTGTGTTTGGTTAAGTCTTACTAATCGTATTTCACATGCCACTAAGGGCACCCCCTAGATTCCTCATGCCACCCAAGGCACCTACTTAACCCCCATGTCCCACCTTACATGTTTATCTGGTTAAGTATTTCTTAATTCATTTAGGCCATAACCTCATAAAGACCTCTCACATTAGACTGGCATTTATGGCAGCTGGATTTGTCGGGCGGGTCCGGGCAGTCTTACACCATAAAAGAGTCTAACCTCGTGTCTTTACAACCATTATGCTTTAGTTTAGGCCTAGGACCTCTCACATTGGGCTGACATTTGTGACCACTGGATTTGCCGGGCGGGTCCGGGCAGGTTTACGTCACAAACGAGTCCAACCTCGTGTCCTAAGCATTGATTAACACTTAAAATCTTTTACCCCAGTTTTAATAATTCCCTATTCAAATTATTAATTAAGTCAACTTTTAATGATGTCCATAATTGACTCAATTATGGCCATCCACTTATGGCATGCAAAATCATATCAATTGCACCCCAACTTTTTAATATTAAATCCTTAATATTACCCCTACCCCACATTTATACGTTCGCTTATTCAACGCATAATATAGGCTAGACTTGTATAGTCTAACACCTAGCACAAAGATAAATTATCACAACATATAGACAATTAAAATAAATCTAATCATAATAGGGGTGAAACTTGCATAAACTACACATGTTAAGGATCAAAAGGTGTCAACTTGTTAAATGTCTCTATTTATATGATATGATCATAGCCCAAATCTATACATAAACTTGCATATGGGGTTTTTAGGCAACATAATGATGGTGTGAACTAGCATAGGATATCACATATGTCATAGCATAATTCTAGATGTCATCATAGATGTCTTGGTATATGTTCATAACTTTTCTAATCAATCTAACTTGCATATGTGACTTGTCATATAGATCAACATAACCCAAACATGATGATTTAATTAATATGAACTAACTAGCATAGATGGTAACATCATAGCCTTTTTAACATGTATGATTCATCACAACTTAGCATAGAAACTTTCAACATACATAACATCATCATAGCATGATTTACAACATATAAGATATCATCATCACATAACATTGGATTTACAATATACATGATAGCAAAAGGGGTTTACAACAACATATATGATAATTCACATCATCTACTCATAATCCATTCATAACTCAACCTAATTAAAATGATAATAATCTTGTTAAGATCATCATACTCACAATTTAGAGAAGAAAAGAGAGAGTTTTGCTTTGCTTTAGGGTTGAGAGAATTAGAATTGAATTTGCTTTTCTTCTTTCTTAGTTGGCGGCGGCTCCATTGATTTCCATGGCGATGGTATGACGGTAACTATTATATTTTAATTAGGTTTAGGGTTAGCATTAGGATGTATTTATAGGTGTAGGAAGTTATTTAGGACCATTAGATTAACCCTGAACCATGAGAACCAATCAAATGCAAAATCTGCATTTGAGCGAATTATCCCACGGGTTGACAGCCAAACACCCTGGATTAACCCCTAGTCGACCCAGCGGGGCTCAGGTCGAGCTCAAAAATGGGCCGGTTCGGTTATTTCCCCTCCCAATTCGCTGTTTTGAACTTTTTCGCATATTTAATTTTTAATATATATATATATATCAATATATATATATTTCTCTGTGCAACCCATTTCACTTAATTCTTTTCTAAAAATTAAGTATACTTTAATCTGTGAATTTTAATGTTATAAAATTACGGGGTGTTACATTCTCCCCTCCTTAAAGGATTTCGTCCCCGAAATCTCCAAGTCAAGAAGAATGTATATCCTACCATCTAATCGTCCATCTACTCAACCATCAAACACCAGCATCCATTGTCCTTAAAAGACTTCTAATGCTTTAATGTTTATATGCACAGTGTGTGTATATGTCCATATCTAATGCAAAATTAGGCGGTCTACTGATTCAGTCGACCTCCTTAGTGCAATTCATGATAGTGCCATGCGTCCAATATGTATGCAAAAGATTCCTAATGATACATATTAATTCTATATGCGTGCACAACCATCCACCCGAATGCAGCAACTATATGATAATACAACCATTATACATCCATTTTACTAAATACATCCATATATATGCAATATGCAATATGAAGTGACTGAGCCGATCTGGTGCCTAATAGTGTGTGTATATGCATCCACGAGCAACCACTAGCAAACACTTGCATCCACTTTTCATCCACCATACATAACATGTCTCAAACACATGTTTCAACCATAGGATTATCCTAACTAAAGGTCAAAGATACTAGCGAGAGGATATACTAAAGATAAGATAAGTACAAGCTAAGCGATAAAGGAGAAATTAAAAGACATACCCTCAAAAAGAAAAGGGTATCGTGAACGCATCTTCTCTTCTGTCTCCCAAGTAGCGTTGCTCTCATCATCTCCCCATTGCACTTTGACTAGTCTGACCTCTCGATTCCTCAACCTCTTGATCTCCGACCCAAGAATGTGCGTAGGAGCTCGTCGAATTGTCGCATCACGCTCTATCTCCACCTCTCTAAGAAAGCTCGGCTCTACCACTCCCGCGGTCTCGTGCAAGCACTTCCTCAAATGTGACACATGGAATACGTCGTGTACACCACTAAGTCTCTCGGGCAACTCCACTCTATACGCCATCTGTCCAATTTTCTCCTTAATAGGAAACGGCCCTACAAACCTTGGTTCTAATTTCCCAATGGACCCAAAGCGAACAACGTTTCGTAATGGAGACACTTTGACAAAGACCATGTCCCCAACTTCAAACTCGAGATCTGTCCTCCTCTTATCCGCATAAGATTTCTGCCTATCTTGCGCTGCTTTAATCCTCCTTCGAATCAAGTCGATCTTCTCCAAAGTCTCCCTAATCATATCGGGCCCAAGTAAGAACTTATCCGTAGATTCCCACCAACATGTAGGTGAACGACAAGGTCGTCCATATAGAGCTTCGAATGGTGCCATACCAATGCTGGACTGAAAGCTATTATTATATGCGAACTCAACCAATGGAAGATGCTCTTCCCATGTACCCCCAAAGTCTAGGATACATAGCCTTAACAGATCCTCTAGAATGTGATTCACCCTCTCAGTCTGGTCGTCCGTCTGAGGATGATATGCGGTGCTCAAACATAACTGAGTCCCTACCGCCTCTTGTAAGCTTCTCCAAAATTCGCTAGTGAAAATAGGATCGCGGTCGCTCACTATGCTAGAAGGAACACCGTGCAAACGAACTATCTCTCGAACGTATACAGAGGCTAACCATGGAGCAGTCCTCTTACTCTTTACGGGAATGAAATGGGCGCTTTTAGTAAGTCTATCTACTATAACCCAAATTCCCGTATTACCCTTCCTTGATCGCGGTAACCCATCCACAAAATCCATCGAGGCACTTTCCCACTTCCATAGTGGAACCTCCAATGGGTGAAGCAACCCACCGGGTTTCTTTTGCTCCGCTTTTACTTGTTGGCACACCAAGCATCTAGCGACATATTCGGCCACATCTTTCTTCATGCCGGCCCAAAAGTAAACTCTCTTCATGTCTTTGTACATCTTGTCCCCGCCGGGATGAATGGTCATCTTCGAATGATGTGCTTCGTCAAGAATAGTCTTCCTTAGGTCATCGTCTTTTGGTACACAAAGTCTACCGTCCCTACGTAACCAACCCTTATCGTCTAGGGTATACCTACGGAGATGGCTTGATGACTCCCCTCCTTTGAGTTTTTCTACTAACTCAACCAACTGCGGGTCATCTCGCTGTGCCTCGCCAATCCGTCCCAAAAGCGTAGGTCTGACCTCCAAGGATGCTAGCAAACCGGGTATGAAGTCAATGGAAGGTCTAAAGTCAAACATCGAAATGAATTCTAAACTTCGCAGCTCAACAAACAAAGGACTTAAGGATAATCTTTTTCTACTTAAGGCGTCTGCCACCACGTTACCCTTGCTAGGGGTATAGGCTATTTCGAAGTCGTAGGACGCTAAGAACTCCATCCACCTTTGCTGCCTTAAGTTCAAGTCCTTTTGAGAGAATAGGTATTTTAAAGACTTGTGGTCAGTGAATAATTCGAATTTCTCGCCAAGAAGATAATGACGCCAAGACTTAAGCGTGAAAACAATAGCGGCCAATTCTAGGTCATGTGTAGGATAATTTTTCTCATGCGCTCTCAACTGCCTTCCACCATAGGCTATTACCCTACCCTCTTGCATTAAGACTGCGCCTAGTCCTGTCCCACAAGCATCAGTATAAACGGTAAACGGCTTACTCCCGTCTGGAAATACTAAGACTGGGGCTGAAGTCAAAGCTCTTTTCAAACGTTGGAACGCATCATCACAATCTACGTCCCATGTGAAAACTAGGTTCTTCTTCGTAAGCGTGTCAATGGAGCTGATATCTTTGCGAAGTCTTTGATAAACTTCCTATAGTAGCTAGCCAACCCCAAGAAACTTCTCACTTCGGTAGCATTTTTAGGGACCTTCCAATCTTGGATGGCCACCACCTTCGCGGGATCCATGGCTATCCCTTCTTTGGAAACCACGTGCCCCAAGAACCGTACTTCCTTCCTCCAGAAGTGACACTTAGAAAATTTAGCTTTAAGCTTATGCGCTCGAAGAGTCTCCAACACTTCCCTAAGATGTAGGGCATGCTCTTCTTCATCCTTAGAAAAGATCAAGATGTCATCTACAAAGACTACCACAAATTTGTTAAGGTACTCCCTAAACACCCTACTCATCAAATCAACAAAGTATGCGGGGGCGTTTGTCAAACCGAAGGGCATCACTAGCCATTCATAGAAACCGTCCGGAGTCCTAAAGGCAGTCTTGTCAATGCTATCCTCAGCCACTCTCAACTGATGGAAACCAGTGGCTAAGTCCAACTGCGAAAACACTGAGGCGCCAACTAACTGATCGAAGAGATCGTCAATTCTCGGCAGTGGGTGTCTGTTCTTCTTAGTAAGCTTATTAAGTTCTCTATAGTCCACACAAAGTCTAAGGGACCCATCCGCTTTCGTGGCAAATACTACTGGAGCACCCTACTCCGATATACTTCGTCTTATGAACCCATTCTCAAGCAACTCCTTCACTTGCTTACCGAGTTCCCTCCTTTCACGTGGAGCCATGTGGCGTACTAGCAAAGATACTGGTTTCGCATTATCCACAAGATATATTCGAAAATCTATCTCCCGCTTCGGAGGCAAGCCCTTCACCTCCTCAAACACATCCGAATATTCTCGGACCACTCTAACAGATCGTAGATTTTCCTCAGACGCGTCAAGCGATTCTAGATAACTTAGCATAACCGAATTTATGGGATTACAGAAGATTTCGAGAGTGTTGCCAAGGTGAGTCACGAGCCTAACTACTCTCCTTTCACAATCAAGAACGACCCCATTTCTGGATAACCAATCCATTCCTAAAATTAGCCCATAGCCCGTGAAGCCCAACACATAAGCATCACATCTAAATTCAATGCTAAGTATGGAAATTTTCAAATCCAAACACATCATGGACAAATAAGCTAAGCCCCCTATTGGATTCGAAACAACTAAGGGATCCTCTACTAAACTGGTGTTTAAGTGCAGTGATTCAACTAATGATGTAGAGATAAACGAATGTGATGCGCCCGGATCGAATAAGGTACAGACAGGATGATCAAACAGAAAAACTAAGCTTTCAACATAAATGGTTCTACCTCGTTCTTGCAGCGGTGGGACCGCGAGAGCCTGAACTTGTCCCCTAGCCTGCCCTGGTGCCATAAGAGCCTGCACCTGTCCTCCCGAGGTAGCTCCTGCCCTCTACCCCTTCTTTGGGCAGTCCTTCGCTAAATGTCCCGCATCGCCACAATGAAAACAGCCTGTCTTCTTTTTCTTTCGGCAATCCTTGCTGAGATGGCCTGGTGTCCCAAAGTTAAAACATTTCTTCTTTCCCTTGCCGTTATTGTCTTTACCACCCTTCTTGTTTTGCTGTTGTGGTTTCTTCTGATCCCCCTTCTTCTCGGGTGCCTTATCAGCTTTAGCGCTTTTCTCCTCATGCATAAGTGCCATTTCTACTAACTTCTCAAAGGTGGCCCCCATAGGGATGTGGGTCATAGCCAACCCTTGCAATGGTTCATTCAAGCCATTCACGAACCTCAGCGCCTTCTTCTCCGGCGTGTTCACTAAGTCCAAGCCAAACCTTGCTAACTGATTAAATTTATTGACATATTCTTTCACTGATGAGCTTCCTTGCTTCAATGTCAAGAACTTTTCCATATATAGATTTTCTTCCGCCCTTGAGAGAAACTTCGCCTCGAACCTACGTCTGAAATCCGCCCAAGAGTCAACAGGACGCTCCCCATTAGTGACCTCCCACCAAAACGAGGCCTCTCCCTTCATCAACCAAGCTGCTAAACGAACTCTCCTCCCTTCTTCTACTTCAAAGATTTCTAGCAATTCTTCCACCTCCTTAAGCCAATCTCTAGCTCCCACAAACGTTTCTGACCCTTGAAATGGTTTTCCACCCATAGCCTTGAATTCCTTGCACGTCTTTGCAAAAGTATCTACGCAAGGAGGAGGAGGAACGGGTGCAACTGGTGGTGGAGGAACATTGGCTGGACCCGCAGCGGCCCTAGCCTCCAATAGCCTCCTATACCATCCTGGTATCGTTACACCGTCGGGTGGATTAAGATCTTCAGCCATGCTGAAACGAAAAAGGAAAGATTCAAAATGGAGAATTCGAAAGATAAAGATATGTAGCTATTGGGGATTATGTTTTTCTTAAAAACTTTTCTCTTTAAATTTCTCATTAAAACATGTTTTTGAAAACACTTCTTCCAAAAATAACTATTTTTCTAAAGTATTTTATTTGTTCTGGTAACCTTAAGCTCTGATACCACGTGTAACACCCCACGTCCATTAATGTCACTCACAAAGGGAATGCATTAACTTCCATGGAGGTTATAAGTGAATATAGAACAGAAAAATTACAACAAGACAGATAATAAATAGTACTTGGAAATCTAAAACTTCATTTTATTGCAGCGGAAATTAAATATGTTTGTTACATCATAAAACCATAGATCATAACCAAGTACAATATCCATCTTCATAAAAACAAAATACATAATCCCGTTACATAAATAGCCATTAAAAAATAACAGGCTGGACTTTACTTCAACGGTCCAAGCTTTCCAAAGAGAGATGAAGCAATTCAATCAAACTCCACTAGAGTTGGGCCCAACCTGAGGACCTGGAGGGGGAAAAAGGATAGAAATAGAGGGGGTCAGACATAAAGTCTGGCGAGTATGATAATTCTAACAATACTATTATCAAAATAAATAGACTAAGGCATAAGCTGGAAGACAAGTAAATGTCTATGAACTCTTAGGAAGATAAAGATAGCGTTTAAGATAACGTTAAAGATAATGGTAAAGGCACACCTAATTACTAACGAATGATTACTACACTGCACCACACCAGTCACCCTATTGTTTGATCCCACTTGCTTCACACAGAAACTTTATAAATAGCCTTACGTACCCCTAGCTGACTACATAGGTGCCGTCTGCCCCTATCTCCACTAGGTGTACCCCACTACCCACTTTCGATCGGCTCCCTACTCGTAGATACCCGTGTTGGCCCCACAGTGGGGTGTATCACTCCCCTAAAGTGGTAACCCGATACAACTTGAGAATGCACGGCTTATACCTACACGATGCAACAACATCTTACCTACCAGCCCGGGTCCACACACGCATACAAAACCCGTTGGACTTGCGTTGCCACCGCTCCCCGTTTTGGCCTCTTACAGTCGAACCCAGCATGCGTGTCCCGTCCTCGACTTGGGTCGAGCCCACAAAGATACATTTGGGATACTGGTCGAAATGGGCCCCCACAAGCTACCCACCTAAGCTTGTCACTAGTATATCCCACTTAACCCTCTTAGTCATGTTCATTTACATGTGTGTTTGGTTAAGTCTTACTAATCGTATTTCACATGCCACTAAGGGCACCCCCTAGATTCCTCATGCCACCCAAGGCACCTACTTAACCCCCATGTCCCACCTTACATGTTTATCTGGTTAAGTATTTCTTAATTCATTTAGGCCATAACCTCATAAAGACCTCTCACATTAGATTGGCATTTATGGCAACTGGATTTGCCGGGCAGGTCCGGGCAGTCTTACACCATAAAAAAGTCTAACCTCGTGTCTTTACAACCGTTATGCTTTAGTTTAGGCCTAGGACCTCTCACATTGGGCTGACATTTGTGACCACTGGATTTGTCGGGCGGGTCCGGGCAGGTTTACGTCACAAATGAGTCCAACCTCGTGTCCTAAGCATTGATTAACACTTAAAATCTTTTACCCCAGTTTTAATAATTCCCTATTCAAATTATTAATTAAGTCAACTTTTAATGATATCCATAATTGACTCAATTATGGCCATCCACTTATGGCATGCAAAATCATATCAATTGCACCCCAACTTTTTAATATTAAATCCTTAATATTACCCCTACCCCACGTTTATACGTTCGCTTATTCAACGCATAATATAGACTAGACTTGTATTGTCTAACACCTAGCACAAAGATAAATTATCACAACATATAGACAATTAAAATAAATCTAATCATAATAGGGGTGAAACTTGCATAAACTACACATGTTAAGGATCAAAAGGTGTCAACTTGTTAAATGTCTCTATTTATATGATATGATCATAGCCCAAATCTATACATAAACTTGCATATGGGGTTTTTAGGCAACATAATGATGGTGTGAACTAGCATAGGATATCACATATGTCATAGCATAATTCTAGATGTCATCATAGATGTCTTGGTATATGTTCATAACTTTTCTAATCAATCTAACTTGCATATGTGACTTGTCATATAGACCAACATAACCCAAACATGATGATTTAATTAATATGAACTAACTAGCATAGATGGTAACATCATGGCCTTTTTAACATGTATGATTCATCACAACTTAGCATAGAAACTTTCAACATACATAACATCATCATAACATGATTTACAACATATAAGATATCATCATCACATAACATTGGATTTACAATATACATGATAGCAAAAGGGGTTTACAACAACATATATGATAATTCACATCATCTACTCATAATCCATTCATAACTCAACCTAATTAAAATGATAATAATCTTGTTAAGATCATCATACTCACAATTTAGAGAAGAAAAGAGAGAGTTTTGCTTTGCTTTAGGGTTGAGAGAATTAGAATTGAATTTGCTTTTCTTCTTTCTTAGTTGGCGGCGACTCCATTGATTTCCATGGCGATGGTATGACGGTAACTATTCTATTTTAATTAGGTTTAGGGTTAGCATTAGGATGTATTTATAGGTGTAGGAAGTTATTTAGGACCATTAGATTAACCCTGAACCATGAGAACCAACCAAATGAAAAATCTGCATTTGAGCGAATCGGCCCACGGGTTGACAGCCAAACACCCTGGATTAACCCCTAGTCGACCCAGCAAGGCTCGGGTCGACCTCAAAAATGGGCCGGTTCGGTTATTTCCCCTCCCAATTCGCTGTTTTGAACTTTTTCGCATATTTATTTATTTAATTTTTAATTTATATATATATATATATATATATATATATATCAATATATATATATTTCTCTACGCAACCCATTTCACTTAATTCTTTTCTTAAAATTAAGTATACTTTAATTTGTGAATTTTAATGTTATAAAATTACGGGATGTTACATTAGAGCTCGATAAAACATCACACAGCGGAATGGATAAAATATAATAATTAAATATAGCCTTACCGAAATAATAACACTGTCTAAGAAGTGTCCGAAGGCTACCAAATCTCTGCCATAAACCTAACCTGTGAGTATGTTATGAGGAGGTCAGAACACAAAGTTAGGATGATTGGATAAATTATACATTCTAAAATAACCTTACATATACCTTTCAGTTATATTTTCTTAATTATTAGGTTATTTAGGTTAACAACACTCAAGGCTCTATACTCACGTCATAACCATCTACTCCCCGGATTAAACCTAATATAGTATATAAGTAGTTATACTCAACATCCCAAATACAACCTATAGTACCCTCCTCGTTTGGTCTCCGTCGTCATGCCACGGAAGCATATACAACATACATCCTACACCAAATCGCATATGGAAATCTATATCTTTACGCCACGTAATCGCAAAGAACTATCACCGCTATACCACATAAGTGTATGGATCGTCATATCCAAACTCCTAGGTCGAATCATGTCTCAACATAGAGTAATGGCCTACTGTCTACAATAAACTACACAGTGTGTGTATCTAATCCCTCACATGAACGTACTGTCGACTGTTCCCTGAGTCCCATAATAGAGATTCATCTAATGCATGAAACTCGGTTAGGAGCTTTCCATATCTATAAAGGTCCGCCTCATGAGGCCTACAATACAGATATCCAAGTATGGTCTGCATTTTCATGGTGGTTATGTCCCCACTCAGGCTCCTCCCTCAACTAGTAAAAGAATACATTAAGAACTAAGTGATGTACCCCTATCAAACAATCTAACATCCAATTTGGCATGTCCTATAACCAACGTCTCAATAGTGAAAGATCGATGGTCTCTAGGTTTAGCTCTAGTCTTTCTGCGGCACACGGACTACCGATGATAGGTATCCGACGATTAATAGCCTCTATTGGTCCTGACCAGCCACTCCGAGGCAAACCACCAAATCACCTAGCGTCATCCGCCACAGCCTTCTGACTACCAAATTACCATTGTAGTCAAGGTATACTCACTGGGTGATACCATGTGTTAGATCTAGATTAACCCTAGAGGGGGTGAATAGGGTTTTTCATAGTTTTTACGGGATATTAAAAATTCACAAAACAAATAGCAATAGAGAATATAAAAGCAGAAAGTAAATGACACACAGATATACCCAGCTTCGGCAAAATCCTGCCTACTGTTGCATTCCTAAGGTTTCTACTAGGTAATAGAACAGATCCCGCTTACAAGACCATGTAAACTCGCGAACCCCTCGCTCATATTCTGAATCTACGCTCAAAACCGTAGACTGATCTATATCCCCTAGATCAGATTTTCCCTAGCTACAAACCCGTATCTAGTAAACCTTAGTTTTTATAGACTCTAGTAAACTGCTTAGATTTTACAGACTCTAGAAACCTGATTGGACAAGTACAGAAATAAAACAATACAATCAAAAATAAAAAAATAAAAAAAACTGCCTTTGAACTAAATTAATATAGGTCGTCCCCTTTCTTATGTATGCACCCTTATTTCCATTCCCGATCTCTTTTTCTCTAGAAATAAAATATGGCGGCTTAGGCGATTTAGGGTTTTCCTCTGCTCCCCAAATCCCGACTTTGATCACAAAAAATATGGTTCTCTGATGCTCGAATTCGTTAGTCTCTCTGTTTGGTGATTTGGGAATACTTGCGACTGAAAACTATGTCAGTAACTTGATTATTCGGTTTCTGCTCTTTAAGTTTGTGGCTTGTATTTTCGATACTTAGCCGATAATGAATAGGTGATAAGTTATAGGGTTTAGCATACCCTAATTACTCTCTGATTTCAAGAAATGACTTGGCCAATTTCCTTGATTAATTCGACAATGATTTCTCTTCTTTGATGATTTGCGTGAATTCCCCTTTCGATTTCCTCGGTTTAATTCGCTCCTCACTATTTGAATGTTGATTTCTAATATGTTGCCTTTTGTTGCTTGCTGTGTATTTCTGGGAATCTTTTTGGTCATGCATTGATGAACTAACTGGAGAAAAAACTAGAAATAATCTGAATGATTTTCTAATCCAAAAATTTAGATTGAAACATTGCCAATTTTAGTAATTCGAAACAGGAAACAAGTTAATCTAAAAATTAATTACCTTGCCAAACATTATTCATTGAATATCTTCGAAAATCAAACTGCATGATTTAGGGAATGAGTCCATACATGTATTTGGTTTTCCATGAATCTGGTTAATAAAACTTACACATTTAAAACTTGTTATTCTCTGTTGTTGCACCATGTTCTCGATTAAGCATTCTGACATGTTGTTCTTGCACACCTGAAATTTCTTGGACATCACTTAAACATGCTACTCCATATTTACTAGCCATCACATATGTTTGTTTGTGCCGGTGAGTTTGAACCTTCCCATGAATGTGTATATACATTTGTTGTCTGATGGCTCGGCATTAGTTGAGCAAAAAATCTGTCACCTACTTGAACTATGCACTGAACATATATACACACACACACACACACATACATGTGTATGCCCCTTGTTCATACTTATTCACTATTCTCCTCTTGCTTGAACCGGTTAAACTTGAGTGCTTTGAACTATATTTTGAAGTTTTGTACTTTTATGCACCTGTGTATCTTGACTTCACTTGAAAAACCATGAAGTTGTGTAGTTTGTATTCATATGTACATGTCCACATAGTTTTGTTTGTGAAGTCACTTATGTGTCTTGCACTGGAAAAATTACATCTGACTATTTTGAAATATGTTATGAAAATACTTTGCATATAGACTCACTTGTGCCATTCCAGTTGCTGTGAGCATGTGATTCATGCTTGACTCTCCTAAGGCTTGAGTTGTGTCATTTCCATTTGCCTGTGGCCATATTAACTGTATACATCGTGTTTCTGTATCACCTTCTGTCTCAAACATATTTGTTGCTCATGTATACATACACACAATTGTGTGTGTGTGTGTATTATATGTTGTTATGCTACACTGTTTTGAGTTGTCCACCATGCTGCAGTAACTTATTCATTTTGCACCATTTATTACTCCTCTATTCTTCACATGCTTGCCTTGATCATCTCTTGTTTACTGAACCTTGTCTTGATCATATTTGCACCTGAAACTATATCATGCTGAATTGTTGCTTTAAATTAATGTACCATTGGACTTAAAATAGCTTGCCTGGTGCATGTATTGTTGCCTTGTGACCATCTTATACTTGCTGATTGAATCATGTATGGTTGTATAAACTTGTTTTGTGTGACTTGTTTAATGCATGATGATCATATATGTGCACTGAGTCGAGTTGGTCCACGTGGCTGCTCCTTAGTTTCTATACTGCTTTTCGATTGGCGTGGCAGTGCACGCGTGTGTATTTATATACGTGTGTATATGTAGTCATTGAGAATTTTTTTCCTGTCCCTGTACTGTAATATGTGTATATACATACAATGTATGTGTATACATGTATAGTAAACATCGAGATAATATATATGTAAGTACTACAGTCGATGTCTACCTTGTGGTATTTACAGTGTATCACTGTGAATATCACAAGCTGTCTAGACATAGATGAAAGGATATATAAATCAGATCAAGTCATGAAATATGATGAGAAACACACCAAAATTCTTAAGGTAAATAAATTTTTAAAATAAAAATTATATCTTCTAGAATATAAAATATTATTTCTGTTCCAGATACTCTGTGTGCGTGTGTTTCTCTATGTGACAGGTGTGGATGACTAGACTGTCTGCAAGCTGTGAAGACAGAAGACAGAAAATTGTAGTGACTGAATGTATGTAACAATGTATGTAAAACTGAGTGACAGAGTGAATTACTGTAGTGAGGAACATTGTATGAATTGAAATTAATTGTACTGTATTGTATTTCAATGACATGTACAAATAGTGGAGTTATAAATTTTGTATTGTTAAGATGTTGAAATAAAATATTCTATTTAAATAAAATACTATTTGAATATTTTAATTTTTGTATAGTCGTATTCTATTTAAATATCAATATTATATTCCTGTCTGTGATGTATATATGAAACAGTACACTAACAAACACATTTATAATAATATATATTTGTTTGTTTGTTATCATCAAACAAAAATCATATAACTATTATATACAACAATGTTATATACAACAATCTCCCCTTATCTGAATGCTCCCCTACAACAGAAATTCCCCCTATAACTGTGCAAGAGCGAAAAGAAAGAAAATTAAATGGAATTTTCAATATTATTATTTTTCATAAAATATTCGCTCATAAATCAAAATCTTAGCCCATTCTCCCCCCTTTTGTTATCATCAAAAGGATACATAATTTAAAATATAGATGAAAAATGAACAAAAATATAATATCAGCTTAAGAGGAAGAAAGGTCGTCATAAATCTCGGTCAGTCAAACAAAAATCATAATATTCTAAGATCTAGTGGCATATTTCACATTGTAGAGAATGATGGATTTATGATGAAATTTATAGAAATGGAGAGAGTATTAAAAAAATATGATTCCAATTATTTTTTCAAAAGAACTTTAAAAATGATGCAAAAAAACAATGATGGATTTGGATTATAATTATAAATTCAATTTAAGTAACGCAATCATATAACTCAAATCACAATAGCTATCAATCAACAGATCGTAATACATTATAAGATATTAACACGTTTCACAAATTAGAAAAATGGATTGATGGTCTGGTTTTTACACACTAAGGAGAATTTCATATAAATTTTATTTATTCAAAATATTTCCTTTTTCTTTTTATTTAAGAGCACACTGATCATGCATAACCAGATCTTGGATTTTTAAATGAGGTCAGTCGCAGCTTAAATTATAAGTAATCTCTTAACCATGCATGACCAGAGCTTGGATTTTTAAATGAGGTTAGAGACACACTTAAGAATATTATATATATGTTTATCATTTTCTGTTTCAAAAGAAAAACTCCTCTGTATATAAAACCAATACGGATGATAGAGATGTGGTAGGCACAGAAATGGTCGTGAAATAAATTTCTAAATTAATCATATTATGAAATATGCTCAATTGTATCGGAATTCTTGAAAATTTTCAATTATCACTAATTCTACAAAAAATAATATAACCACAATTCCATCACATATATTTCCACTGTTTATTTAAGATGATTTTTAAAATATATTAAACTCTCCACGTTAATATAAAATCATGATGGATGACAGAGTGATGATAGAAATGGAAGGTGGCTGTGAAATTAGCCCCAATTCAAAGATATTATAATCGCTATTCAATCATCATGGATAATTAAATAAATTTTCCCTTTGTTGTGAAATATATTATAGTCACAACTCATCATAATTTCAATAATCTGATAATAATTTTGATGAGTTCTAAATATAGCTCAATCTGGTCATTGATTTCAATTTATAAATAAATAATCAATAAATGGTTTTAAAATTGAAAAATCAATTACAAGAGGGAATTTAAAAGATAGACAAGAAGGATATAAAAAATACATACAGAATGAGAATAAGATTAATAAAAAATTTCATCACTTCCTAATCTGATACCACTTGTTGTCTTTGCAAACGAGGGTATTAATATGCCACTGGTGGTTAACAGGGGTATCTCAGACAACAGAATTTAATCACAAAGCCCAAGCAATAAAATCTAACAATTCAGTTCCATTAATCAGAGCCGTAAGACATGTTCAAAACAAGTTTCACAAGAAAGTTCTTATACAATTACAACAAATCCAAGAGGTCAAATCATGATTCAATTCAGACCATTTTATCAGAGTAACAAATGATTATAAAACAAGCAGTCCCAAAAAAATCATTTTCCACTTATCAGAGCAGCACAATGGTGGATTTCAAAGCAGACTTGTCAAGATAATTTTTCACAAATATGACAGTCACATAAGATGATTCAAGACCCAAGATTAAAAATACAGTTTATTTTAAATCATTTGAAGGAATCTGAAATTTTCACGATTCAATGAATCGATCACACCGGATAAGTTTCAAATCCAAGATTTGTGTGAGATTCACGAATTAATAATTTCAAATGATTTCAAACAAACAAATATTCAAATCAAATGATCATGAAATAAGAGTGAGTTTTAAGACCCGATTTCAAAGAAATTTTCACAATTATTTCTGACAAGCACAAGAAAGATATCAGATTATTTACATCAAGTTTGAAAGATATTCACGATCCGGAAAAAATAATTTATTTGAAATCACTTGAATGGATGTAAATTTTGAGATACAAAGAATCAATCACACAGGATTATTAATTTCAATTCTAAGAGGTGTGTGAGATTCAAAATATCAAAAATTTCAGATAATTTCAAACAAACAAATTCCAAATAAAATGATCATGAATAAAGATGAATTTCAAGATGTAACACAGGGTTTCAAGTCAATTCAAAATATCCAAGCCAATCTAAAAATCAATTGAATTATCACAACTGGAAAATAATAGTGTGATGTAATGAGTATAATATTTCAAGCCTTTCCAAAATGAATTAGTAGAAACTCAAAACAACAGAGGTGTGTGAAATTTCATTAAATATTCAGATCTTCAGAAAAAATTAGAATTCAAATTAACAGTGTTCAAGATATGATATGGATGCTTTAGCATTGTTAGGAATTCACAAACCAGAAAATAAACTTCAAAACAATTGCGGAAAATTACAAATTTGAATTCAAGATTTGGATTAAAACATCAAAGTTTAATACAAATGAAGTGAATTTCCAAAAAATTATGAATTTTGCAGTTTGAAGTTAAGAAAGCTCAGAGAAGAAAAAATATAGCAGTGACAAATCAAATCATCATAACCAATAAAAAACCCAGAAGGGGTAGAAGGAGGAATACACAAAGAAAAAATATATTTGCAAAGATGAGTTTAGAGGTCATACCTAAAATCAATGTAAATCAGAATCTCTAACTCATCAAATCCTGGTTAAGGAACTGTGAATAATTCATAAAGCAAATTGAATTCAACTTCTCTTTCGCAAAGTAGTTCCTCAGCCTCCTTCGATATCTAACAATTTAGGGGATCGAGTGGTCTAACAAAATTAGTAAAACCACTCACAGTTGTATTCATATGTTTTGGTACTCGGACTTGTTTGTACAACAAACCATTAGAATTAACTTTTGTACCCTTAGGAACCCAAATCTGTTTGAATTTAACGAAGCCCATTTTATTACCTTTTGGGATCCAAGATTGTTTAAATGGTTTGTTATAAAAAAATCTCATCTCGGTTATGATTCAAAAATCCTTTGAAATTATCAAATTGATTCTTTTCAAAGAAGTTTGAAGGATTTTTAAAATCATTTGAATTCTGTTTTTGAAAAATATTATTTTTCCCGAAGCCAAAACCACATTTATTTCCAATAAAATTTTGGTTTTGCAATAACATATTCAATGATTTTTCCCTATTAGAAAATTTCTCCAAAGTCAATTCTAGTCATTAAATTTTGGATTTAAGATCATTGTTCTCTTTTATCAGATTTGAACAACGATTAATATTGATCTTTCTCTTTTCAGCATCATTTTGTTTATAACCAAGTTTTCATTTTCAAGCAATTTGATTTTGGTCTTGGATTCAAAGATCTCAGATTCAAACTGAATTTGTTTTTCAAACTGTTGTTTCTCAGAACTCTTTAAATTTTCAATCTCGTTTTCAAGCTCTTTCAAAATAGATTCTGTTTTCAACCATCTTTCTTTTTCAAAAGTTTCAAGTTTGGAATTTTTAGATGTCTTAAAAATATCCAATTCCTTTTGGAGAAAATTATTCGAGCTTAATAACTCAATCTCGTTCTCTTTTAGGATCAATATTACATTCTCAAGTTTTTTAATATTTTTATCGGGATGAATGAGATTGGTTTTTAATTTTAAACAATTTTTACAATCAGAATTTTCAAATTACCTAACGTTTTCAAGCCTTAATTCCAAACTATTATTTTTGTTAGTCAACTCAAGATTTTTAGATTTTAGAGTTTTATTTTTCATTGGAGTTTATCAACAGATTTAGTTAAATCAGCACACATATAAACCCAATCTTCGTATGAGTAACTTTCAGTCTCATTTTTTGTTGAGTCTCCATCGTTTGATCTACTTGAATTTTCATCTATTTCTTCTTCCAAACATAATCGGAATCTAAGTTGACCATTTTGGGTTTTCAGAAGCTGCTGTCAATTTTTCCATACTTCGTATCGAGAGTATCCCAGATTTCCTATGCAGTTAAATAATGAGAGATAAGGCTATATTGGACATCATCAATATAAGAATATAAAATGTGAATAACACGAAAATTAAAGCCAATATCATTCCTATTAACCATGTCATACCCATTTATAATAATATTCCAACATTTAATATCAACAGATTTTAAATAGGATTCCATTCCTAATTTCCAATTTAAAAAGTCTGTACCATTAAAAATATTATGAATACGACTGGATTGACTCTCTATGGAATGACAACTAGGGAACACCATTACTCTGGAGTTAATAGAAACCTGCTCTGATACCACTTGTTGGATCTAGATAAACCCTAGAGGGGGTGAATAGGGTTTTTCATAGTTTTTACGGGATATTAAAAGTTCACAGAACAGATAGCTGTAGAGAATATAAAAGCAAAAAGTAAATGACCCACAGATATACCCAGCTTCGAAAAAATCCTGCCTACCGCTGCATTCCTAAGGTTTCTACTAGGTAATAGAACATATCCCGCTTACAAGACCATGTAAACTCGCAAACCCCTCGCTCATATTCGAATCCTACGCTCAAAACCCTGGACTGATCTATATCCCCTATATCATATTTTCCCTAGCTACAAACCTGTAACTAGTAAACCCTAGTTTTTACAGACTTTAGTAAACTGCCTAGATTTTACAGACTCTAGAAAACTGAGTGGACAAGTACAGAAATAAAGCTATATAATCAAAAATAAAAACAATAAAAAGAAAACCCCTTTGAACTAAATTAATATAGGTCGACCCTCTTTCTTATGTATGCACCCATATTTCCATTCCCGATCTCATTTTGTCTAGAAATAAAATATGGCGGCTTAGGCAATTTATGGTTTTCCTATGCTCTCCAAATCCCGACCTTGAATGTTGAAAAATTGGCTCTAATGCTCGAATTTGTTAGTCTTTCTGTTTGGTAATTAGGGAAAACTTGCGATCGAAAACTATGTGAGTAACTTGATTATTCGATTTCTGCTCTCTGAATTTGTGGCTTGTATTTTCGATACTTAGCCAATGATGAATAAGTGATAAATTATAGGGTTTAGCATACCCTAATCACGCTCTGATTTCTAGAAATGACTTGGTTGATTTCCTTGATTAATTCGACATTTATTTCTCTACTTTGATGACTTGCGTGAATTCCCTTTTTGACTTCCCCGGTTTAACTCGGTCCCTACTGTTTGAACGCTGATTTCTAATATGTTGCCTTTTGTTGCCTGCTGTGTATTTCTAGAAATCTTTTTGGCCGTGAATTGATGAACTGATTGGAGAAAAAATTTGAAATAATCTGAATGATTTTCTAGCCCAAAAAGTTAGATTGAAACATTGCCAATTTTAGTAATTCGAAACAGGAAATAAGTTAATCTAGAAATTAATTACCTTGCCAAATATTATTCATTGAATATCTTCGATAATCAAACTGCATGATTTAGGGAATGAATCCAAACATGTATTTGGTTTTCCATGAATCTGGTTAATAAAACGTGCACATTTAAAACTTGTTATTCTCTGTTGTTGCACCATGTTCTAGATTAAGCATTCTGACCTATTGTTCTTGCACACCTGAAATTTATTGGACATCACTTAAACAAGCTACTCCATATTTACTTGCCATCACATATGTTTGTTTGCGCCGGTGAGTTTGAACCTTCTCATGCATATGTATATACATTTGTTGTCTGATGGCTCGGCATTCATTGAGCAAAAAATCTGTCACCTACTTGAACTATGCACTGAACGTATATATATACACACACACACACATGCACATGTGTGTGTCCCTTGTTCATACTTGTTTGCTATTCTCCTCTTGCTTGAACCGGTTAAACTTGAGTGCTTTGAACTATATTTTGAAGTCTTGAACTTTTATGCACCTGTGTATCTTGAACCATGAAGTTGTGTAGTTTGTATTCACATGTACTTGTCCACACAGTTTTGTTTGTTAAATCACTTCTGTGTATTGCATTGGAAAAATTGCATCTGATCATTTTTTGAAATATGTCATGAAAATACTTTGTACATGGACTCACTTGTGCCATTCCAGTTGCTGTGAGTATGTAATTCATGCTTGGCTCTCCCTTGGCTTGAGTTGTGTCATTTTCATTTGCCTGTGGCCATGTTGATTGTATATATCGTGTTTGTGTATCACCTATTGTCTCAAGTATATTTGCTGCTTATGTATACATGCACATACAATTGTGTGTGTGTGTTTGTGTACTATATGTTGTTATGCTACACTATTTTGAATTGTCCAACATGCTGCAGTAACTTGTTCATGTTGCACCATCCATTTATTACTCCTCTATTCTTCACATGCTTGCCTTGATCATCTCTTGTTTACTTGATAGTTGATGTAAGTTTACTGAACCTTGGCTTGATCATGTTTGCACCTGAAACTATATCATGATGAATTGTTGCTTTAAATTGTTGTACCACTTGGACTTAAAACAGCTTGCCTTGTGCATGTATTGTTGCCTTGTGACCATCTTATACTTGCTGATTAGATCATGTATGCTTGTCTAAACTTGTTTTGTATGACTTGTTACATGCATGATGATCATATATGTGCACTGAGTCGATTTTGTTCATGTGGCTGCTCCTCAGTTTCTATACTGCATTTTGATTGGCGGGGTAGTGCACGCGTGTATATTTATACATGTGTGTATATGCTGTCATTCAGAATGATTTTCCTGTCCCTGTACTGTGATATGTGTATATACATACAATGTATATGTATACATGTATAGTGAACATCCATATGTGAGTACTATAGACGATGTCTACCTTGTGGTATTTACAGTGTATCACTGTGAATATCACAAGTTGTCTAGATACATATGAACGGATATATAAATCGGATCAAGTCATGAAATATGATGAGAGACATACCAAAATTTTGTGGCAAATAAATTTTTAAAATAAAAATTATATCTGCTAGAATGTAAAATATTATTTCTGTTCCAGATACTCTGTGTGTGTGTGTGTTTCTGTATATGACAAGTGTGGATGACTGGACTGACTGAAAGCTGTGAAGACAGAAGACAGAAATTGTAGTGATTGAGTGTATGTAAAACCGAGTGACAGAGTGAATTACTATAGTGAGGAACATTGTATGAATTGAAATTAATTGTACTATATTGTATTTCAATGACATGCACAAATAGTGGAGTTATAAATTTTGTACTGTTAAGATGATGAAATAAAATAAAATGTTCTATTTAAATAAAATACTATTTGAATTTTTGTACAGTCGTATTCTATTTAAATATCAATATTGCATTCCTATTTGTGATCTATATATGAAACAGTACACTAACAAGCACATTTATAATAATGTATATTTGTTTGCTATCATCAAACAAAAATCATATAATTGTTATATAAAACAACCTTATATACAACACCGCGCAGACCAAACCTCTGCGAGTACAACATAAGCATGTGCAGTACAAAGGACCACCTGGAGTACCCTACCACGTCCCATAGAAGTCGCGTTGCTTCCCTACAGTCATAGAGAGCAATAATACAGAATAATTAGGCAGAATAATCAAGCAGAATAATCAGATGGACGTTCTCCTCGTGCTCCCCTCGTGTCTCCAAACACCACAATGATCTACCCTGTTGGGTTGTTCACCTTCATACGTGCGGGCTGGTCCAAGCGCATCACAGTAACATGTTATTAGATCTAACATCTAACCTTTTAATCACGCTCTTGCTTTAACTTAACAGATTGCTAATTAACTTGATTATCCACATATCCAGTTTTTATTCAAGTTACAAGGTTCATTAGCTCACAACTGGTTGTTTACTCACTTTATGCATCCCTACGTCGTCGAAGCAATCTTCCGCTTATTATTTATTATGTTTATTAGACTTAATGCTTTCAATTATAAGTCTACCAATAATAAGTCTACTTCCTTTTTTTCTTATTTCATCATAACCTTGTCTTACCCTGTTATCACAACCTGTTGTTGTCGTTTACTTATTAACTTAGTTTTCCTAAATAGGGTTTACTAATAAGTTTTCCTTTCATTTATTTTAACCCATGTTATAATTTCACTTGTCCCTAGGACAAGCTAACTTATTATATTACATTCTCATTCATATAATTATTTATAATATGTCATATTCCCGTACATTTCTTATTAGATTCCTTAATATGGACAAACTTTTATCGTTGTCATCTTTCTTTAATTATCGTCATGTACATTCTTATTATTTAAAGAAAACATTTCATACACCTCATTAGATTGGTTAGTGGAAAGCTGTAAAGATCAATTTTCATAACGTGCATCAATTAAGATCTGTAGTTGCAAGCTATTTCTTTTATTTTCGTTGTGGACATACATGTACATTTTATTTGATTAGTGTGCAATATGGTAAAAGAATCCCTATTTCACACTAATCCCTTTTTCCTTTCTTTTCTTGCAACTATGTTCTTTATAATTTTACCATCATGGAAATGTATCTACTTTCCTCAAAATCCAACTAACTCAGTCCATTACTAACTTTTCCCTTTTTTATTTTCTGAGTAAAATATTAATTCATGTTTTTCATTTGTTTTCAATTACTGTCGATTTTCCATATCATTGTCAAGCTAACATGTTTTCCAAATTATTGTCAAGTTAACATGTTTTCTAAGTTACTATCAAATTAATATGTTTTTTTCAAATTAACTGTCAAACTAACATGTTTTCCAAATTATTGTCAAATTAACACGTTTTCCAAGTTACTGTCAAATTAACATGTTTTCCAAATTACTGTAATTCTATTTACAACATAGCCAATTTTTCATTGCATGACAATTTTAGGAGCATATTCATATTTATTGTAAATTCCACAATTTCAGTATAATTCTTTTTCAACATGTCAGATTTATTGTAGAATAGTAATCTCAAGACTGTATGCATGGTTATTATCAAATTTACCATTTCGGTATTATAGTAATTCTTAACCCGAACAGAGAATTAATTAAACAAATTATAATAATAATATGATCAACTTATTTTAAATAAGATTCAATGCAATTACCAAAAATTACAGTTATTTAATATGTTAAGAATTATGGGGAATGCAGACGGTAAATATACTGTTACCTAAAAGGTATAATTCTAAATCCATTCACCGGCTGCTTTCCAATCCTCGAATCTGATTCAGATTTGTGATTTTGTGGTCATTATATCTGAATCTAGTATTAATATAACCACAGATTTACAAATCTAATAGAGAAAGGAAGAAATAAACCTAAATAATTCAGATTCATAGGACTTACCTAACGCTGATCGAAAATCTAGACACCTATGTTGTAAAATTACATTCTTTGTCTTCGATCTTGAATCAGAACTCCTAAAAACTAATACTTTATTTCCTGAAAGATTTGGAGGAAAAAGAAAATGACAGAGCCTTGGCGTCGTCTCAGAAAATACGAGTTGAAATCTAGGCCCTGCTAATCTATTTATAGGTGTACTTGTAACACCCCGAATTTTTGAATAATAGAATTAACTAAATTCAAGAATAATTAATCTCAGACGTGAGAATTAAGGGAAACGGGTTGCGCCATTGTGTTTGTCTCGGAATTCTGGTTGAGATAGAATCTGAGTTTGCGGGAAACGGATACCGGATGAAGGAGATATGGACGAACGAAGAACAAGAAGAAAAAAAATATTGCACTGGCGCACTTGGGAAGCGCGCCAGTACAAATATTGCACTGGCGCACCTGCCAAGTGCGCCCAGGCCGAGCAGCAAGCCTGCACAGCTTTATGGTGCAGTCTGATCCATATTGTGACTCACTGCTGAGTCCTTTCTGACTCCTTGCTGAGTCATTAGGGCTGAGGTGTTAACCTATCCCGACTGAGTGATTTTAATTAACCCTAAGATCATCCAACGGCTATAATTAAATTGAAATTCTATATAAACATGGGTAGACTCAAACCCTAAAATCAAATTAAAATCTGAATCATGGTCGTCAAGCTGTCATCTTGTAACCTATTGTAGCTGCCACCAACTAGAGGGAAATCAAAGCTAATCAATTCAGTTCTATTCAACTCTAATCTAAACAATAACGAATCTACTACAAAGGCGAGCTAAATCAATTTCAGAACTCATATTTCAGAACGCAGGACCTTCTTTTTGTGAGTTCGATTTCTTTAATAAGATAATTAATAATTTAATTGGATTGAGCTATGATTTGGATTATATGGTTATGTTGTGAATGATTGACCGTATGTTATTATCTATGTTGTAAAATCTATGATGTTATGTTGTGAATCATTGACCGTATGTTATTATCTATGTTGTAAATTCTATGATGTTATCATCTATGTTGTAAATTCTATGATGTTATCGTCTATGTTGTAAAGTTGTGATGTTACCATCTATGTTGTAATTCTATGATTGGCTTATGTATAATCAATTCATAATGATGTTTCATATGCTAATTTGGTTATGTTGTTGGAACTAATTCATATGATAAATCATATGTATGTATGCAAGTTTAGATGTTAATTTAGATATGAATCATATGCAAGTTAGTGAGAATCATATACAACCTTACATGTTTTGTGACATCTATTTTATGTGTAAATTGGATCTAAAGTTAGGCTATGACATATATGAGTTAGATGCAAGTTTACATCATAGTCTATGTTGTATAAATCACATATGTAAGTTTACACCTTATGACTAGATCTATGACATCCATAGTTATGCAAGTTTGTGACTATTGCCTATGCAAGTTTACACCTTATGATTAGATCTATGACATCCATAGTTATGCAAGTTTGTAACTTTGGCCTATGCAAGTTTTAGATGAAAAACCTTATTCACACATGCAAGTTCACCCCTTATGTTTAGATCTAGTTTTAATTTTATGCATGTTGTGATGTTTTCTCTTCATTCCATAAGTTAGACTATTCGAGTCTAACGTATATTTCACGTTAAACGAACGTACAACGTGGGGCAATGGGATAATATTAAAAGATTTAATATTAAGAATTGACATAAATGCTTTAAATGTGATGTTAATTGGTATAATTCTATATACCATAAATAGATGGACATAATTGAGTCAATTATGGACATAGTTAAATTTGTAATTGATTGACAATTCGAATAGGGAAATTAATTCAAATTGGGGGTAATTAATTATGTGTAATTAATCGCATAAGACACGAGGTTAGACTCTTTTGTGGTGTAAGACTGAACGGACCCGCCCGGCAAATCCAGCTGCCACAAATGCCAGTCTAATGTGAGAGGTCTTAGGCATAAATTAAATGCGTAACAATTGTAAAGACACGAAGTTAGGCTCGTTTGTGGTGTAAGACTGCCTGGACCCGTCTGTCAAATCCAGCTGCCACAAATGCTGGTCTAATGTGGGAGGTCTTTATAAGGTTACGGTCTTAATAAATTAAGAAACACTTAACCAGATAAACATGTAGTGGGACAAAAGGGTTAAGTGGGTGCCTTGGGTGGCATGTGAAATTAAGTGGGTGCCTTGGGTGGCATGTGAAATATGATTAGGTGTCTTAATAATTAATTAATGCTGATTAAAGACAAATATGGATGACAAACAGAAGTTTAATTGAGTGAGTGATTCTCTGAGTAACGATCTGATGTTGATCTCGGTCTTCGGGGTTGGTACTTAGGGAGTTATTCTCTTAACCAATGTATCTGTGGACTAAGAAGTACCTAATCCTAAACTAAGTAAAAGGGGTTAAGACTAGCTTAACCAATAAAATGATAAGTGGGTAGGGTTAAGAAAAACTTAACCAATAATTTGATAAGTGGGTAGGGTTACGACAAACTTAACCAATAATATACATTGATCTGGTGGGGTTAAGACAAACTTAACCAATAATTTGATAAGTGGATAAGGTTAAGACATGCTTAACCAGTAGAACATGTTGATTTGTTGAGTAAGTAACATGGGTGACATGTGGGATATAATTATAAAAACTTAACCAAGTTGAAACATGTAAGAAGACATGAATAAGAGGGGTTAAGTGGGAAATTCTAGTGAGGACCAAGCATAGGGGGAAAGCTTTTGTGGGGGCCCTTTTCAAACTAGTAACCCATTAAGTATCTTTGTGGGCTCGACCCAAGTCGAGGACGGGACACGCATACTGGATTTGATTGTAAGAGGTCAAAACGGGTTAGCGGTGGCAACGCAAGTCCAACGGGTTCATATGCGTGTGTGGGCCCGGGATGGTAGGTAAGACGTTGTTGCATCGTGTAGATTATAAGCCGTGCATTTTTGGTTGTATCGGGTTACCACTTTGGGGAGTGATACACCCCACTGTGGGGCCAGCACGGGTATCTACGAGTTAGGGAGTCGATCGAATGGGGAAGGGAGTGGGTACACCTAGTGGAGATAGGAGCAGATGGCACCTATGAAGACAGCTAGGAGTATAAATACCATATTATGAATAAATATTGTAATTAGAATAGGGAGGGTAGTGGGTACACCTAGTGGAGATAGGAGCAGATGGCACCTATGAAGACAGCTAGGAGTATAACTACCATATTATGAATAAATATTGTAATTAGAATGGGGAGGGTAGTGGGTACACCTAGTGGAGATAGGGGCAGACGGCCCCTATGAAGGCAGCTAGGGGTACAGGAACTGCCATTATCATTATTAAGTTTTGTAGGTGGGATCAACCTTTAGGGTGACTAGTGGTGGTGCAGTGCAGTAATTATCTTATAGTGATTAGGGGCGCCTTTAACGTTATCTTGGTTCATCTTATTTCCTCGTTTTGTTCTGTCATACCCAATTGTTCACAGTCGTTTCCTTATTTTCCAGCTTATGCCTTAGCCTAGTTATTTTGATAATTATATTGTTAAAGTTATCGCACTCGCCAGACTTTATGTCTGACCCCTTTTCTTTCCACCTCTTTTTATCCTTTCCCCCTCTCAGGTTTGCAAGGAGGGAATACTACAGCTTAGTGCCGATTTCTTTCAGTTGCTTGAAGAGAGTAGATGTATCGCTTGGGACCCTCTCATCTTTATGGCTTTGCTTATGCTTAGTGGGGATTTATGCATTTATGTTTTTGCTTCTTTATGTACTTTGAAGTTTTTGGAAAGACTACTGATCCTGTTGTAATGGTTTTGTAAACTGCTTATGTAAACTTGTTTTGAGTTATAATGAAATAAAATAAGTTTTATCTTCCGCTGTGTTGTTTTATTTATTTATTCTTGTAACTTATCTGTTCTATACAACAATAATGCTTCATGGACATTGATGCATTCCCTTTGTGAGTGACATTAATGGACGTGGGGTGTTACACGTGGTATCAGAGCCAGGTTACAAGAAAAGATAAAAAGTTTTGAAAAGTGTTTTCAAAAGTATTATTTTCCTAGAAAGTATTTTCAAAAACTTGTTTTAAAGAAGCTATTTTCAAGGAAAAGAGCATAATCCCCGCAAGCCATACATCTCTCTTTCGCTTCCCTTGTTTTAAAACTCTTTCTTTTTCTTTTCAGCATGTCTGGAGCATCTGAGATACCAGAGGGTGTTCATGTACCCAGTTGGTTTCGTCAATATCTCGAGCCTAAGGAAGTTACCGCGGGACCGGCCAACGTTCCTCCTCCTCCTCCCCCAGCTCCAGCCATTCCCCCGCGTGGAGATACTTTCTCCAAGATATGTAAAGATTTTCATTCGATGGGTGGAAAATCTTTTAGTGGGACTGAAACGTTCATTGAAGCTAGAAATTGGTTGAAAGTAGTGGAGGATCTGTTTGGCATCTCCGATTTGGACGATTGTAACAAGGTCCAATTGGCTGCTTGGTTGATGAAGGACGAAGCTTCGTTTTGGTAGGAAGTCACTAATAGGGAGCGTCGAGTTGATACATGGCCAGATTTCAGGCGTAGATTTGAGGCAAAGTTTCTCTCACGGGCTGAAGAGAATTTATATATGGAAAGATTTTTGGCATTAAAGCAAGGGAATCTGTCAGTAAAAGAGTACGTCAACAAGTTTAATCAGTTGGCGAGATTTGGCTTGGACTTGGTGAATACACCCGAAAAGAAGGCCTTGAGACATGTTAAGGGTTTTAACGAGCCACTACATGGGTCAGCTATGACCCACATCCCTGTAGGGGCTACCTTTGAGAGACTAGTTGACATGGCGCTTATGCATGAAGAGGAGAAAGGTGCCAACGCAAATAAAGCACCCGAGAAGAAAGGGGATCAAAAATCGCAACAGCAACAGCAGAACAAGAAGGGTGGTAAAGACAACAATGGCAAGGGAAAGAAGAAGTGCTTTAATTGTGGGACACCAGGCCATCTGAGTAAAGACTGTAGGAAAAAGAGGAAGACTGGATGTTTCCACTGTGGAGAGGCAGGTCATCTAGTTAAGGACTGCCCAAGGAAACAGGGACAAGGGTCTACCTCGGGAGGGCAGCTTCAGGCTCTCATGGCACCAGGGCAGGTCCAGGCTCTCATGGCCCCACCGCTGCAAGAACGAGGTAGAACAATTTCCATTGAAAGTTTAGTTTTTCTGTTTGATTATCCTGTTCGTACTTTGTTTGACTCTGGCATATCACACTCGTTTGTATCTGCTTCGTTAGTTGAAATACTACACCTAATTACTAGTTTAGTTTCGGATCCCATAGTAGTCTCAAATCCTACTGGTGGTTCGGCTCATCTTTCTATGATTTGTCGGGATTTGAGAGTGTCTATCTTGGGCGTTAGGTTTGAATGCAACGCCTTTGTTCTTGGCTTCATGGGCTACAGCTTGATTCTAGGTATGGATTGGCTGACTAGATACGGTGCCATCCTAGATTATGAGAGAAGGGTAGTTAGATTTTTGACTCGTTGTGGAAAGACCCTTGATATTTCTTGTGACCCTGGAGGTCCAGTAATGCTTAGTTACCTAGAATCTCTTGACGTATCCAATGATGATTTGAAATCTGTTCGTGTGGTCCGTGAATATAATAACGTCTTCGAAGAGGTTCGAGGATTACCCCCGAGGCGTGAGATAGACTTTCGTATTTATCTTGTAGACAATGCAAAACCAGTATCTCTGCCAGTACGCCACATGGCTCCTCGTGAGAGGAAGGAGCTCAATAAGCATGTAGGGGAGTTGCTTGAGAAGGGGTTTATAAGACATAGTATATCGGAGTAGGGTGCTCAATTGTTTGGTTGCTTTGCTAGTATCATCTCACGTAGATTGTCCGAATTCGGAGGAGATATTCCTTGGGTGCTTGTCTAATATTGGTTTAGGCCTTTGGGGCTTATGCTTGGGGAATGTCGAGTTCGACTAGGATGGTTTGTGTGAGATAAATAGCTGTGGCGATTTTCATTGCATGATATCTTGATTTTCTCGAGAAGTGATGTACAGCCGTGACATGATAAGACTATTCGATGGTATGGGCTGCCCCGAGTTAGATTCAATAGGGTTATGAGATGACTCTAGCGGGATGTAAAGTTATGGATTGTTTAGGACCCTATGTTGATGCCATTTTTTTTGAGGAAAAAGGCAGGATTCTTAGGACACGTGGTCTCTAAGGAAGGGATAGCTGTGGATCCTGCGAAGGTGGCGACAATCCAAGAATTGAAGGTTCCAAGAAAAGCAACGGAAATAAGAAGTTTTCTAGGAGAGGATTGGACAGATGGCGTATAGAGTAGAGTTTCCTGAGAGACTTAGTGGTGTACACAACGTATTCCATGTATCACATTTGAGGAAGTGCTTGCACAAGACCGGGAATTGGTAGAGCCGAGCTTTCTTAGAGAGGTGGAGATAGAGCATGATGCGACGATTCGACGAACTCCTATGTGCATTATTGGGTCGGAGATTAAGAAGTTGAGGAATCGAGAGGTCAAGTTAGTCAAAGTGCAATGGGGAGATGATGAGAGCAACGCTACTTGGGAGACGGAAGAGAAGATGCGTTCATTATACCCTTTTCTTTTCGAGGGTATGTCTTTTAATTTCTCCTTTATCGCTTACCTTGTGCTCGTTTTATCTTTAGTATGTCCTCTCGCTAGTATATTTGACCTTTAGATAGGGTAGTCCTATGGTTGAAACATGTGTTTGAGACATGTTATGTATGATGGATGCATGTGGATGCAAGTGTTTGCTAGTGGTTGCTCGTGGATGCATATACACACACTTTAGGCACTAGATCGGCTCAGTCACTTTCATATTGCATACTGCATATAAATGGATGTATTTAGTAAAATGAATGTACATTAAATGTGTATATCATATGGATGTTGCATTTATATGGATGGTTATGCACACATGTAGTAATGATATGTATAGGATTCTGTGCATACATGATGGATACATGGCACTATCATTATTTGCATTAAGGAGGTCGACTGAATCAGTGGACCGCCTGATTTAGCATTAGTATACGGACATATACACACACTATGCATATGTACATGAAAAGCATTAGAAATCTTTTAAGGACCATGGTTGCTAGTGGTTGATGGTTGAGTAGATGGATGATTGGATGGTAGGATACGTTCTTCTTAACTTAGAGATTTCGAGGACGAAATCCTTTAAGTAAGAAAGAATGTAACACCTCGAATTTTTGAATAATTGAATTAATTAAATTCAAGAATAATTAATCTCAAACATGAGAATTAAGGGAAATGGGTTGCGCCATTGTGACGTTCTCAGAATTTTGGTTGAGATAGAGTCCGAATTTGCGGGAAACGGATACCGAATGAAGGAGATATGGACGAACGAATAACAAGAAGAAAAAAAATATTGCACTGGCGCACTTGGGAATTGCGCCAGTACAAATATTGCACTGGCGCACCTGCCAAGTGCGCCCAGGCCGAGCAGTAGGCCTACACAGCTTTCTGGTGCAGTCTGATCCATATTGTGACTCACTGCTCAGTCCTTTCTGACTCCTTGCTGAGTCATTAGGGATGAGGTGTCACCCTATCCCGACTGAGTGGTTTTGATTAACCCTAAGATCATCCGACGGCTATAATTAAATTGAAATTCTACATAAACATGGGTAGACTCAAACCCTAAAATCAAATTAAAATCTGAATCATGGTCGTCATGCTGTCATCTTGTAACCTAGTGTAGCTGCCACCAACTAGAGGGAAATCAAAGCTAATCAATTCAGTTATATTCAACTCTAATCTAAACAATAACGAATCTACTACAAAGGCGAGCTAAATCAATTTCAGAACTCAGATTTCAGAATGCAAGACCTTCTTTTTGTGAGTTCGATTTCTTTAATAAGATAATTAACAATTTAATTGGATTGAGCTATGATTTGGATTATATGGTTATGTTGTAAATAATTGACCGTATGTTATTATCTATGTTGTAAATTCTATGATGTTATCATCCTAAATTCTATGATGTTATCATCTATGTTGTAAAGTTGTAATGTTATCATCTATGTTGTAATTCTATGATTGGCTTATGTATAATCAATTCATAATGATGTTTCATATGCTAGTTTGGTTATGTTGTTGGAACTAATTCATATGATAAATCATATGTATGTATGCAAGTTTAGATGTTAATTTAGATATGAATCATATGCAAGTTAGTGAGAATCATATACAACCTTACATGTTTCATGATATCTATTTTACGTGTAAATTGGATCTAAAGTTAGGATATGACATATGTGAGTTAGATGCAAGTTTACATCATAGTCTATGTTGTATAAATCACATATGCAAGTTTACACCTTATGATTAGATCTATGGCATCCATAGTTATGCAAGTTTGTGACTATTGCCTATGCAAGTTTACACCTTATGATTAGATCTATGACATCCATAGTTATGCAAGTTTGTAACTTTGGCCTATGCAAGTTTTAGATGAAAAACCTTATTCACACATGCAAGTTCACCCTTTATGTTTAGATCTAGTTTTTATTCTATGCATGTTGTGATGTTTTCTCTTTATTCCATAAGTTAGACTATTCGAGTCTAACGTATATTTCATGTTAAACGAACGAACGCACAACATGGGGCAATGGGATAATATTAAAAGATTTAATATTGAGAATTGGCATAAATGCCTTAAATGTGATGTTAATTGGTATAATTTTATATACCATAAATAGATGGACATAGTTGAGTCAATTACTGACATAGTTAAATTAGTAATTGATTGACAATTCGAATAAGGAAATTAATTCAAATTAGGGGTAGTTAATTATGTGTAATTAATCGCATAAGACACGAGATTAGACTCTTTTGTGATGTAAGACTGCCCGGACCCGCCCGGCAAATCCAGCTGCCACAAATGCCAGTCTAACGTGAGAGGTCTTAGGCATAAATTAAATGTGTAACAATTGTAAAGACACGAGATTAGGCTTGTTTGCGGTGTAAGACTGCCCAGACCCGCCCGGCAAATCCAGCTGCCACAAATGCCGGTTTAATGTGGGAGGTCTTTATAAGGTTACGGTCTTAATAAATTAAGAAACACTTAACCAGATAAATATGTAGTGGGACATGAGGGTTAAGTGGGTGCCTTGGGTGGCATGTGAAATTAAGTGGGTGCCTTGGGTAGCATGTGAAATACGATTAGGTGTCTCAATAATTAATTAATGCTGATTAAAGACAAATATTGATGAAAAACAGAAGTTTGGTTGAGTGAGTGATTCTCTGAGTAACGATCTGATGTTGATCTCGGTCTTCGGGGTTGGTACTTAGGGAGTTATTCTCTTAACCACTGTATTTGTGGACTAAGAAGTACCTAATCATAAACTAAGTAAAAGGGGTTAAGACCAGCTTAACCAATAAAATGATAAGTGGGTAGGGTTAAGACAAACTTAACCAATAATTTGATAAGTGGGTAGGGTTAAGACAAACTTAAACAATAATATACATTGATCTGGTAGGGTTAAGACAAACTTAACCAATAATTTGATAAGTGGATAGGGTTAAGACAAGCTTAACTAGTAACACATGTTGATTTGTTGAGTAAGTAACATGGGTGACATGTAGGATATAATTATAAACACTAAACCAAGTTGAAACATGTAAGAAGACATGAATAAGAGGGGTTAAGTGGAAAATTCCAGTGGGGACCAAGCATAGGGGGAAAGCCTGTGTGGGGGCCTTTTCAAACCGGTAACCCATTAAATATCTTTGTGGGCTCGGCCCAAGTCGAGGACGGGACACGTGTACCGGATTTGATTGTAAGAGGTCAAAACGGGTTAGCGGTGGCAACACAAGTCCAACGGGTGTGTGGGCCCGGGCTGGTAGATAAGACGTTCTTGCATCGTGTAGATATAAGTCGTGCATTTTTGGTTGTATCGGGTTGCCACTTTGGGGAGTGATACACCCCACTGTGGGGCCAGCACGGGTATTTACGAGTTAGGGAGCCGATCGAATGGGGAAGGTAGTGGGTACACCTAGTGGAGATAGGAGCGGACGACATCTATGAAGACAGCTAGGAGTATAAATACCATATTATGAATAAATATTGTAATTAGAATGGGGAGGGTAGTGGGTACACCTAGTGGAGATAGGAGAAGACGGCACCTATGAAGACAGCTAGGAGTATAACTACCATATTATGAATAAATATTGTAATTAGAATGGGGAGGGTAGTGGGTACACCTAGTGGAGATAGGGGCAGACGACGCCTATGAAGGCAGCTAGGGGTATAGGAACTGCCATTATCATTATTAAGTTTTTAGGCGGGATCAACCTTTAGGGTGACTAGTGGTGGTGCAGTGCAGTAATTATCTTATAGTGATTAGGGGTGCCTTTAGCATTATCTTGGTTCATCTTATTTCCTCGTTTTGTTCTGTCATACCCAATTGTTCACAGTCATTTCCTTATTTTCCAGCTTATGCCTTAGCCTAGTTATTTTGATAATTATATTGTTAAAGTTATTGCACTCGCCAGACTTTATGTTTGACCCCCTTTTCTTTCCACCTCTTTTCTTCCTCCCCCCCCCCCCCCTCAGGTTTGCAAGGAGGGAATACTACAGCTTAGTGCCGATTTCTTTCAGTTGCTTGAAGAGAGTAGATGTATCGCTTGGGACCCTCTCATCTTTATGGCTTTGCTTATGCTCAGTGGGGATTTATGCATTTATGTTTTTGCTTCTTTATGTACTTTGAAGTTTTTGGAAAGACTACTGATCTTGTTGTAATGGTTTTGTAAACTGCTTATGTAAACTCGTTTTGAGTTATAATGAAATAAAATAAGTTTTATCTTCCGCTGTGTTATTTTATTTATTTATTCTTGTAATTTATCTGTTCTATACAACAATAACGCTTCATGGACATTGATGCATTCCCTTTGTGAGTGACATTAATGGACGTGAGGTGTTATAGTACTGGAAATTATGAACTGTCGGATTTAATAGTATAAAATTTGAACAGTTTAAACAAGAAAAACACGTCACTCAAAATGTAGATCTGTCCCCGGGTGGATCGACCCATGTGTCGACCCACCTTTAAGATGGGTCGACCCTATGGTCGACCCATGTATGCCCTGGGTATGAACGTGATTTCAGCGGCTATTAATTTTATTTTAATGTTACGTTTAACGTTCGTTTTATTTCTTAATATTGCTTATGTGAATTATTATGAAACTTATCTAATTTCGAATTTGTGCGCATATATACGCATATAACCCTTTAAACCTTTATTCGTTAATAACTTTCCCATACGGACTCTGTTTTGGGCAAGTTATATATCAAAACGAATCAAAAAATTGCCACCAACACAATGACATATGTTTCGGGGCTAAATTCTCAAATCATAAATTATCAATCTTTTTGTTTAATAAAAATATGTGGTGTTACAAAATACAAACTTTGTTACCAGAGAGTGATACGATGCGTTTGTATAGAAATTGTTCTGTCACCGGAGCATGATATGATGAACTTATGAACTATGGGTTCCATCGCCGGAGAGCGATAGAATGAACTCATATCAATGAACTATGGGTTCCGTCGCTGGAGAGAGACAGGATGAAATAATACCGTTGAACTATGAATCCCGTCGCCGGAGAGCGATAGGATGGGTGCATGTCGATAAACCATGAGTACCATCGTTGGAGGGCGATGGATTGGACTCATGGAGAAGAGCTACAGATTCCTCCAACGAGGTGCAATTGGTTGATTCCGTATCGAATTACAACTCGATAAAGGACTTTACTTATCTAGCTAATCCATATTCCTCTTACCAAGGCTTGGAAAGGGCGCCATGAACTCATGTAAGTATTTGATTTAATCGGTTTCGAGTTTCCCCGACTTCCTAACTATGGTTATTTTGGTTATCTCTTAAGAAACGATATAGAGCATCGCCGACTTTTATTGGATTTCGGGCTTTGATTTTGTAACGACCCGGATTTTTCAACCGTTGAATTCTAAATATTTAAATTGGTTTAAATATTTTATTTGAATTATATATTGGAATTTATAAGGAAATTATTTAATAAAACGATATTTAAATGTATAATTTATAATTATATTTTTAAACGAGCTCGTAACGGCGCGGTAGTTCGTAATTTGGCGATTCGAACTTTAAATGAATATACATAATTCGTTATAAGTCAGATTTCTGTGAAACAAGAAACGTTGGAACCGTATTGACGGTAATTTTCATATGAAAGAGAAAAATCCAGATTTCGTATTATAAATATAAAGTTATGGCCAAAACAAAATTTGAAATAATTGCTATGGAAATCGTTATTTAAAATATAGGCCTTCAAAATAGCCGTTTTGCAAACGGACATCGTTTTCGACGAAATCAGTTTCATTGGGACCGTAGCGTTAAATTATTGTACAGTATTAAAATCCGTGGCAAACCAATGTCGTATGTGAACACGATAGCCGTAAACGTCCATTCGTTTTCTATAACGCGTAATTAATTTAATAAAGGGTTATTTGGGTATAACTTGAACAGACGATCGAATTAGGGCGGAAAACCAATTCTGTTGAGTTCGTATCGTCGATTAGAGTCAGGATAGCTATATAGTTTGTTATTTTTGGAGACCGTGTAATTTGACGTTAAAAATGGTATTGCGGTGCGCAATAAAAATAGCCGACCGGGAAAACAGTCTCAGAATGCGACGAAACTGGTGTCATTGGGTTCGTATTGATTAATTATTATAGGATTTCAAAGTTTCAAGTTGTTTGGATTTATCTGGTGATCGTGGAAAATTTAAACGCGTGTTTATTTCCGGTTTTATAAAGGAATTTTTTTTCAAATGACGTCGGAATTCGATGAAACTTGTCCTATTGGGTTCAGAATACCTTTTTACACCAATATTAGCATTTTTATCAGTAAACAGAAGTCGACTGTGGTCAGTTTTACCTGATACTTCACGGCGAAGTTTAGTTATAAAATAATTTAATAAAATATTATTTATTCCACCTATAAATTGACCTCAGTACTCGGTTCCTTACCATCGCAAAATCCCTAAATTCCCAAATTCATTCGAGTTCTTATTTCTGTTCTTACTATTTCTTTTTCCTCTTCCGTACAAACTCATACGCCATATCCCACCTCAAAGCAATCTCCAGCGTGTACCTTGTTTTTCGCAGTTCCATGGTGGCTCTAGACCGAGCCCGCTCCGGTCAATGACTGCTCTCGGGTCACTGTAGAGCCGCGGTCCTCTTTCTTGTCCTGGATATAAAAGCAGAGGCTTTTGCAATTGTTTGGGAGGTGCTGTTCAAGCTGGGAGTGGGCGTGAAGGAATATAGGTATACTTGGGGTTGTGAAGGGGTTGCCAGCATGTTGCATGCGCATCTTTTGAGGGCATGGAGCTGTACGCTGGGTTAATAATGGGTTACGTAGCAGCGATCAAATATATATATATATATATATACATATATAAATTGGTACTTGGGTTTCGGTGCACAGTGCGTGGTTGAGGATGCAATTCAAGGGAGGGTTGCATAAGTTGGTTGAGGGGTTGGCAGAGCAGGAGAGGGTTTCATTTGTTTTAGTTAAGGAAGGACAGTGCGGTTTTAATTATGGAGAGTGGAAAGGGAACGCCTATGAGTCCAGATGTGCCATTGGAGGTCTATGTATTTGCTTTGTTTAATGAGAATCTCAAACCGGGTCCAGGTTCTGAAAGACATTACGGGTTGTTTAACCCGGATGGATCACCTGCATATGATATTGGTGTCAAGGGATTGAACTTGAATTCGAGTAGATAAAAGAAGGTGGATTGGTGTTTAAATGTGGTCAAGGAGCATCTATCAGAAAGTCATTTTGTTCGGTACTAAGAAAAAGGGAGTGCTTTGTTATTTTCAAGAGGGAACAATTCGAAGCAAGGAGATGAATGAGCCGGCTATTTCAAACTAATGTTGAAACGATGGTTTGTCGCATGCGGATTGAAAGGCGTTGGTATGGATGAAGAAGGAATATGTGCGAGGAGCATTTAGAATTTATGAGTGGAGAAGAAACAACTTTCGTGGCCAGATCATAAAGTAAACGGTAATATTACTATTAATATTTTTTAAAATAAAGAAATGATTTATTAAAATTAGATTTTAAAGACTAAGGATGTTTTAATTTACGTCTAAACTTGAAACCCGTATATTTCACTCATTGGTGGACAGAAGTGAACGACGCCAGTTGTAACACCCCACCTCCGTTAAGGTCACTCACAAAGGGAATGCCTTAACTTTGGTGGAGCATTTTAGTAAACAGAACAGAAACTTACAAGACAGATAAAACAGTACTTGAAAAATTTTAACTTTATTACAGCGGAAACAGAAGTTAATATGGTTACATCCTTTCAGTTTCAGAATTCAAGTACAAAATATCAGTCTTGTACAAAAGCCTTCAAAATGCATAATTTAAAATCATAATCCCCATGGAACGGAAGCTATACAGAGCCAAGCCATACTTTAAGCACTTCAAGCAAAGAGAAATCCGGATCAAGCTAAAGTATTTCCCTCCTTGGATAACCTGGGGGGGAAACGGAAGAAAGGAGGCGAAACAACAAGGGTCAGACAAAAAGTCTGGCAAGTCCAGTGACTTTCAGCATATGAACAGATAATAATATGATATGAACATAAAACTGGATGTGAGATAACTATAACAGGTGTAGCAGATATAACAGAAAAACAGAATGATATAAACTATTGTTTTACACTTCTCTGCACTAATACTAGTATAACAGAATTAGGTGTCACCCTAATGTCTAAATTGAAGCAGGAACGGGTACAGAATTCTTTAACAGAAACAGAATGTTAATAATGGGCCTTTACTACCCGATCAGAAACAGACAGAAGCAGAAACAGATTTTATCCCTACGGAAACAGAATGTGGAATTAGGTGTACACTAGTAATGGGCCTTTACCACCCGAACAGACGGTACCACACAGAAACAGACAGGTGTTACCACCCAACAGAAACAGACGGTACCAACAGAAACAGACAGAACTAAGCGTACCCTAAAACCCTACCCCAAGCGATCGGCTCCCTAATACATAAATATCCTGTGTCGGCCCCACAGTAGGGTGTATCACTCCCTAAAGTGATAACCAATTGGCACAGACCTATTTACAGATGTCACGGCGTCTTACATCCTCAGAGGCAGACCGGGATCCATGCACGCACATGACCCGGTTGGAACGCACCATCAACACCCCTCGCCATTATCAGAATGAACCACTTATAATTAGTTCAGTAAGCGTGCCCGGACCCTACCTACTGTTGGGTCAAAGTTTTGATACCAGAAAGGGTTACTGACTAATATGGGTCCCAAACAACAGATGACACAAGTAATTCCCCTCCTAACCTTGTGTCCCTAGACTAACAGATTTCAGATTTACAAGTTCAGACATACAGAATTCAGATTTACTAATTCACAAATTAAGTTAACAAGTTTTCAGACTAACAGGTCAGATGTACAGATTTTTCCAGATTTGTCTATCTTTGTATTGGGCCTACAGATTCATGGACGGGTTTTACTACATCTATTAATCCCTTTGGTTTAACCCTATTTTCCCCAATACGTTTTAGACGTCATTCTTATCTTAGATTTTGCATTAATTAATTATTAATGCACAGACCTCTCACATTAGGTCGGTAGCTTGTGGCCGCTGGATATGCCGGGCGGTTCCGGGCAGACTTCTGCCACAAGCCAGACCTAACCTCGTGTCTTACGCATGTTATGACTAACTTCTCACATTAGAACCTATTGTTTGCGGCCACTGGATGTGCCGGGCGGTTCCGGGCAGATTTACGCCGCAAACTCATTCTAACCTCGAGTTAGCCATGTTTATCTTTGCGGCCAATTAATTAATAATTTACCGTTTATGCGCACGCCCAATATATATGCCAATTCAGATTATATCAATAACAGGATGATTATATCAACATAGCAGATAACAGATTTTATATGACTTAACGGATTTAACAGATCTAGCAACTTAGCAGATTTTGGCATATAACAGGTTAGGCATTTCAACCGTCAAATTTAACAGATTAGGCATTTCAATCTAATTAGCAGTCTAGGCAATATAACAAAACTAGTAGTTTAGGCAACTTGACAAATTAGCAGATTTAGCAAATTTAATATTTCTAAAAGTTCTATTTACATGCCTTGCCCAATCATAAATTGGCCTAAATTCATATACTTACATAATTGTCATGATTCACAACATATACTCCATGTTTGCATAAGCGCAGAATATGGACATAATTTGCCATATAACATATGTTCCAATTTTTGTTAAACTAGCATTTTACAGCAGATTCACATATAAATTATACCAAATATAACCATTAATTTCAATGCATGCCATATATCCAAAAATCCCTATTTAGGTGTAATCACAATAATAAATATCCTAATTAATGTAAATCTTTACACCTAAGTTTCCATATTTTCTTCTTTTTGAGTCATGAATCATTATGCAAACTATACCCAATAATATAAATCTTTAAATCATATCTTCTAAAAATCATATCTTGACTTTTATATGCATTTTGTCCAAAGTCTCAAATCATATGTAATCTTACAATGGTTCCTCTTTTCTTCTATCATAGAATATGCATAGATCCAAATCTAGTTTACAACATATGCTCATTAATTACAGTTCTAAATTACAACATAACTATGCATACAACATGCATAAATTATATGTTCATAGTCAAATTTATGCATATGTCCAATATATTTTATGCCTCAGACCTAAAGTCATACATTCAATTTGGTCTTGTCAAATTTCGCATCATTCATTATTTATCCCAAAATTTGCGTTCATACGTTCATCTCTTATGAGATTAGGCACAGGCTCGTGGTAGCCTGGCTATCAAAACAGAAAAGAAGAAAAGGGATACAGAACTGTCACAGAAAAACAAATCTGACAGAAGAGAATATATATACAATCTCAGACTCAGAATTAAAAACATATCAAAATTATAATTAACGTTTATAGCGGAAAATAACTGTACTTGCCTTGATTGGATTAAAGAAAGAACTTTAACTTGTTGTAGAATCTTTGCAGAAACTTTAATCTCTAGTTTGAATTGAGTTGCTTAGGCTGATGTTGATTATCTTCTAGTTTTAATTCCAGCAGAGCAGCGACGCCATTTTTATTTTTTTATTAGAAGAAGAGAGCAATGGAGGCTAGAGAATTGTGTAAGAAACCTAGGTAGAGTCTAGGGTCATTTTATAGAGGTTATGAACTGATTAGGACCATTGATGTTGCTTGGATTGATCGTAGCCATTCATCCTAAGGAGAGACCAATTAGAGCCTGCCACCTAGCCCTAATGACAAAGCAGACTTCTGAAAATCGACCAACATAGACTAGGCCAGCCAGGGTGGACTGGGTTCGACCTGGGTCTGGACCAGGTCGACAGCCCTGTCGACCTGGCTAGACCAGGTCGACAGCCCAGTCGACCTGGGTGTCTTAGGCGGGACTTTTCCCGCCCTGGCCAATTGGGCCCGATGCTTAATTCAGAAACTTCCGGAGTCTATATCTTCTTCATACGGATTCCGTTTTTCGAAAACTCGGACTCTATTTCGCGTATTTTTCCGAGACGAACGCAATGGCGTATCCCGTTTCCCTTAGTTCTTTGATTTCAAATTAATTATACTTTAATTTGTTAATTCCACAGTTATAGAATACATGGGGTGTTACATTCTCCCCCACTTAAAAGGATTTCGTCCCCGAAATCTTCAAGTTAAGAAGAATGTGTCCTACCATCCAATCACCCATCTACTCAACCATCATCCACAAGCATCCATTGTCCTTAGAAAACTTCTAATGTTGTATGAACATATGCAAAAGTGTGTGTATATGTTCCTTATCTAATGCAAAGATCAGGCGGTCTACTGATTCAGTTGACCTCCTTAATGCGAATTATGTCAGTGCCATGAGTCCAACATGTATGCAATAGAGTTCTGATGATATATATTATTTCTATATGAGTGCACAACCATTCACTCAAATGCAACATCCATGTGCTGAATCAACCAATTTGCATCCACAAGAATTGAAAAATGCTCACCCATCCATATGCAGTATGAGAGTGTTTTCGAGCCGATCTAGTGCCTAGTGTGTGTATATGCATCCACGGGCAACCACTAGCAACCACTTGCATCCACTTGCAACCATCAAACATAACATGTCTCAAACACATGTTTACACCCATTAGTTTCTACCTAAAGTTCAAATATTCGATCGATAGGATACAGTCGAATGATGGAAGCGAGTACAGATAGAACGAAAATTTGGTTCCCATTAGACATGGGTCCTAAGTATCGGCCCCAAAGACCGAAACCAATATCAAATTGACACCCTACGAAAACTCAGAATGTATGCGTCATACTTGACGCCTAACACAGATATCCCTCAAACCCCAGTCTCAAACAGATGATCCATAACCCTTATGGGTCTGAGTCTATAGCGGAATTCAGAAATAATACTAGCATTAAAGTGCAGAGTATCGATTACAAAATCAAAATACCAAAATCAGAAAAAGTCTTAACTCCATAATCAGATAAAGAAATTAAACCTACTATAGAAATTTTCCTATATCTATCCTAGCCACTAGCCTCAAGATTATTCGCCTGCCCTCCTTGTCCTCGTCTCTTCGGGCAGTCCCTAGTGAAGTGTCCCATCTCCCCACAGTTGTAGCAAGCGCCCTTCCTTTTTCTGCAATCCTTGTTCAGATGAGTCGAGCTTCCACAAGTAAAGCACTTTTTTCCCTTCTTATCTTTAGTCTTCTCATCCTTCCTTTGTGTTTCCTTTTTGGGCCCCGCTTTCTTATTCTGTGGTTCTTCCTTCTTTGTCTCTTTCGGGCCCTTGTCTTCCTCGTGCAGTAGTGCCATATCCACCAATTTCTCGTAAGTTGCTCCCATGGGTACATGGGTCATGGCTAGGCTGTGCAGTGGCTCGTTCAATCCTTTAACAAAGCGGAGAGCCTTTTTATGCTGAGTGTTGACTAAATCCAATCCGAACCTAGCCAGTTGGTTGAACTGGTTGACGTATTCCTTGACCGTCATACTTCCTTGCTTAAGAGATAAGAACTTTTCCAATTGTAAACTTCGTTCAGCTTGCGAGAGGAATTTTGTCTCAAACCTTGTTCTGAAATCCATCCATGTCTCAACCGGCCTCTAGGCGTTAGTGACTTCCCACCAGTAGGAAGCTTCGTATTTGAGCAGCCATACTGCCAACTGTACCTTCTGCCTATCGTCCACCTCGAAGATAACGAATAGATCCTCAGTTTCTTTGAGCCAATTCCTTGCTTCTACGAATGATTCAGTTCCTTTGAAATCCTTCCCACCCATGGCCCTAAAATCTCTACAGATCTTTGAGAAAGCAATTGCACGAGGAGGGGGTGGAGGAGGGGGATCATTTGCTGGACCTGCAGCGGCGGTCCTAGCCTCAAGATATTGACGAAACCAACCGGGTACATGGACACCCTCTGGTATCTCAGATGCTTCAGACATGCTGAAACGAAAAAGGAAAGGTTCAATACAAAAAGGACTGAAAGAAAGATATATGGCTCTTGGGGATTATGTTTTTCAAAATAAGCTTTAATTTTGAAAATACTTCCTTTTTAAAACCTTTTTGAAAATAGTTTTCAAAAACTTTTACCCAATCTGGTAACCTTCAGCTCTGATACCAAGTGTAACACCCCACCTCCGTTAAGGTCACTCACAAAGGGAATGCCTTAACTTTGGTGGAGCATTTTAGTAAACAGAACAGAAACTTACAAGACAGATAAAACAGTACTTGAAAAATTTTAACTTTATTACAGCGGAAACAGAAATTAATATGGTTACATCCTTTCAGTTTCAGAATTCAAGTACAAAATATCAGTCTTGTACAAAAGCCTTCAAAATGCATAATTTAAAATCATAATCCCCATGGAACGGAAGCTATACAGAGCCAAGCCATACTTTAAGCACTTCAAGCAAAGAGAAATCCAGATCAAGCTAAAGTATTTCCCTCCTTGGATAACCTGGGGGGGAAACGGAAGAAAGGAGGCGAAACAACAAGGGTCAGACAAAAAGTCTGGCAAGTCCAGTGACTTTCAGCATATGAACAGATAATAATAATATGATATGAACATAAAACTGGATGTGAGATAACTATAACAGGTGTAGCAGATATAACAGAAAAACAGAATGATATAAACTATTGTTTTACACTTCTCTGCACTAATACTAGTATAACAGAATTAGGTGTCACCCTAATGTCTAAATTGAAGCAGGAACGGGTACAGAATTCTTTAACAGAAACAGAATGTTAATAATGGGCCTTTACTACCCGATCAGAAACAGACAGAAGCAGAAACAGATTTTATCCCTACGGAAACAGAATGTGGAATTAGGTGTACACTAGTAATGGGCCTTTACCACCCGAACAGACGGTACCACACAGAAACAGACAGGTGTTACCACCCAACAGAAACAGACGGTACCAACAGAAACAGACAGAACTAAGCGTACCCTAAAACCCTACCCCAAGCGATCGGCTCCCTAATACATAAATATCCTGTGTCGGCCCCACAGTAGGGTGTATCACTCCCTAAAGTGATAACCAATTGGCACAGACCTATTTACAGATGTCACGGCGTCTTACATCCTCAGAGGCAGACCGGGATCCATGCACGCACATGACCCGGTTGGAACGCACCATCAACACCCCTCGCCATTATCAGAATGAACCACTTATAATTAGTTCAGTAAGCATGCCCGGACCCTACCTACTGTTGGGTCAAAGTTTTGATACCAGAAAGGGTTACTGACTAATATGGGTCCCAAACAATAGATGACACAAGTAATTCCCCTCCTAACCTTGTGTCCCCAGACTAACAGATTTCAGATTTACAAGTTCAGACATACAGAATTCAGATTTACTAATTCACAAATTAAGTTAACAAGTTTTCAGACTAACAGGTCAGATGTACAGATTTTTCCAGATTTGTCTATCTTTGTATTGGGCCTACAGATTCATGGACGGGTTTTACTACATCTATTAATCCCTTTGGTTTAACCCTATTTTCCCCAATACGTTTTAGACGTCATTCTTATCTTAGATTTTGCATTAATTAATTATTAATGCACAGACCTCTCACATTAGGTCGGTAGCTTGTGGCCGCTGGATATGCCGGGCGGTTCCGGGCAGACTTCTGCCACAAGCCAGACCTAACCTCGTGTCTTACGCATGTTATGACTAACTTCTCACATTAGAACCTATTGTTTGCGGCCACTGGATGTGCCGGGCGGTTCCGGGCAGATTTACGCCGCAAACTCATTTTAACCTCGAGTTAGCCATGTTTATCTTTGCGGCCAATTAATTAATAATTTACCGTTTATGCGCACGCCCAATATATATGCCAATTCAGATTATATCAATAACAGGATGATTATATCAACATAGCAGATAACAGATTTTATATGACTTAACGGATTTAACAGATCTAGCAACTTAGCAGATTTTGGCATATAACAGGTTAGGCATTTCAACCGTCAAATTTAACAGATTAGGCATTTCAATCTAATTAGCAGTCTAGGCAATATAACAAAACTAGTAGTTTAGGCAACTTGACAAATTAGCAGATTTAGCAAATTTAATATTTCTAAAAGTTCTATTTACATGCCTTGCCCAATCATAAATTGGCCTAAATTCATATACTTACATAATTGTCATGATTCACAACATATACTCCATGTTTGCATAAGCGCAGAATATGGACATAATTTGCCATATAACATATGTTCCAATTTTTGTTAAACTAGCATTTTACAGCAGATTCACATATAAATTATACCAAATATAACCATTAATTTCAATGCATGCCATATATCCAAAAATCCCTATTTAGGTGTAATCACAATAATAAATATCCTAATTAATGTAAATCTTTACACCTAAGTTTCCATATTTTCTTCTTTTTGAGTCATGAATCATTATGCAAACTATACCCAATAATATAAATCTTTAAATCATATCTTCTAAAAATCATATCTTGACTTTTATATGCATTTTGTCCAAAGTCTCAAATCATATGTAATCTTACAATGGTTCCTCTTTTCTTCTATCATAGAATATGCATAGATCCAAATCTAGTTTACAACATATGCTCATTAATTACAGTTCTAAATTACAACATAACTATGCATACAACATGCATAAATTATATGTTCATAGTCAAATTTATGCATATGTCCAATATATTTTATGCCTCAGACCTAAAGTCATACATTCAATTTGGTCTTGTTAAATTTCGCATCATTCATTATTTATCCCAAAATTTGCGTTCATACGTTCATCTCTTATGAGATTAGGCACAGGCTCGTGGTAGCCTGGCTATCAAAACAGAAAAGAAGAAAAGGGATACAGAACAGTCACAGAAAAACAAATCTGACAGAAGAGAATATATATACAATCTCAGACTCAGAATTAAAAACATATCAAAATTATAATTAACGTTTATAGCGGAAAATAACTATACTTGCCTTGATTTGATTAAAGAAAGAACTTTAACTTGTTGTAGAATCTTTGCAGAAACTTTAATCTCTAGTTTGAATTGAGTTGCTTAGGCTGATGTTGATTATCTTCTAGTTTTAATTCCAGCAGAGCAGCGACGCCATTTTTATTTTTTTATTAGAAGAAGAGAGCAATGGAGGCTAGAGAATTGTGTAAGAAACCTAGGTAGAGTTTAGGGTCATTTTATAGAGGTTATGAACTGATTAGGACCATTGATGTTGCTTGGATTGATCGTAGCCATTCATCCTAAGGAGAGACCAATTAGAGCCTGCCACCTACCCTAATGACAAAGCATACTTCTGAAAATCGACCAACATAGACTAGGCCAGCCAGGGTGGACTGGGTTCGACCTGGGTCTGGACCAGGTCGACAGCCCTGTCGACAGCCCTGTCGACCTGGCTAGACCAGGTCGACAGCCCAGTCGACCTGGGTGTCTTAGGCGGGACTTTTCCCGCCCTGGCCAATTGGGCCCGATGCTTAATTCAGAAACTTCCGGAGGCTATATCTTCTTCATACGGATTCCGTTTTTCAAAAACTCGGACTCTATTTCGCGTATTTTTCCGAGACGAACGCAATGGCGTATCCCGTTTCCCTTAGTTCTTTGATTTCAAATTAATTATACTTTAATTTGTTAATTCCACAGTTATAGAATACACGGGGTGTTACACCAGTTACATTGGGATTTAACGACGAAATATACATTGTAGAACTATATACCGCAGAGAACGGAGCTACTGGAATTCCGTGACAAAATCAAACATCTGTTTGATTTTAAAAGCAGAATCGTCAACTGCGACCAAGGTGAGCAAACTCACTAACTCTGGCTCGTTAATATTTGTATATAAACGAGTTTTAAATTTATTTATAATAAGTTTTTACTGTGTGATGGTTGCTTGGCTGAATAGTTGATAAAATTGGTTGATAGGATTACATCGTTGATCGATTATTAGTTCTGATATTTCATATTGATGTGAAACAATATTATTGATGTTATTAACATCTGTGGATGCAGGGAAACAGGTTGGAGGGATCCAACTAGATTCCTCAACATTTTATTTACTGTTTTATTTATTGTGATATATGATTGGTAATTGATAATGTTATGGTTGAATTACATTGGCCCCATATTTTGGTATTTAATTACCATAAAATATTTTAGAATGGAGAAAAGAAATTTGAGATTTTAAAAAGGAAATTATTTTCCAAAATATAGAAAGTAGATTTCAAGTGGATTTAAAGTAGAAACTTGTTTAATATACATATAAAGTAGTTAGATATATAAATGATATTTATATATAAAGTGAAATATCCATCGTTGGATAATGTATAAAAAATATAAATTCAGGTTGGATTTATATAAGTAAAGTGGAATTCGGTGTTGACACCCATATTAAAGTGGGACTTAAACACAGTAGTTTTAAAAGAGATTTGAGTTGAGAAAAAGATAATTTGAATAATTTGAATAAGAAATCGATTTCAAAAGGAAACGATGGGTTTTATTCCAAATTTGGGATATAAAATAAATTGAGATAAAATCCAATGGATTAATAAACGGGAAGTGTTCATTGAGTAACAGTTTTATAAACAGAGTTTATAAGTGAAATAGAATATGATGTGGTTTTAAAATATACCCGATAACTAGAAGTAGAGCAGTAATGATACCTATAAACAAAAATCAAGTTGATTTGAATAAACGAGTTTAGATTCCTATTAAGGAATGAAATTCATATTTGAAAATGAAATAACAGTTTGAAAGAAAATGTTTATGAATGAAATGGTTATAAAGGTTTTGTAAATTCTAAACAGCAATTTTAACGCTGTCGTTATAATGAATGTTTTGTAAATCTAAACAGCGGTCTTAATGCTATGGTTATAATGAATGTGCTATAATTCTAGACAGCGATTGTAACGCTGTTGCTAAAAGCAATGTTTTATAAATCAAATATTTGGAAACAGCGATTATAACGCTACCGTTATAATCAATATTTTTCTGTAAAGGAAGTGTGTTCTTAGATTGAGTCCGAGAGTCGCGTAAGCGACGGTTTGTTTAAAATTGTGAGCTTTGACTATTTCAAAGTTGAGAATGTGGTTCAGTTAAGGTCTGAGAGGTAATTATACCCCAACTTGATTGACTTCATGATCGATGGAGGAATGGTTAAGGTTTGATGGTGAAACTTGGTTAAGAAATATGGTTAGCTAATAAACGATTTGTGGGTTGAGTTATAATAACAATGTTTTATAACATCACATTAATTTGAAATGTTTTCCCCAAATAAAATGAGGGATATTTTCTACTTATAGAGAATGAGATGAATTGGTCAAAGAGGAATTAAGAAAGGGAATTGGAAATACTAATATAATCAAGAATTGATTTAAAGGGGCATAGTGTTGTTTGATGCTTGAGCGGTAGAATTTCCATTTGGAAATAGGACCGTTGGTTGTATGGATGTTTCTTTGATAGTTAAATCACCAACTATCAAAGTTCTGATTTATTTTATTCCTCCGTTGTAAATACAGAGAGACCGGGATCAGATTTAATATCTGAAAACCACTTTGTATTGGCATAAGTATTACGAATCAACTTATGTTGAAGAGATTATGAAGATGTTGTAAAGTGCAAGGGTCGTCCTGTTAATCCTAGGTAGAAATTGCCTAAGATGGATGAATAGAACGGTGCCTTTGGTTTGTCCAGACCCAGGGCAACTTGTAAGGACGAGCGTCTGACAGAGTATTTCCAAAGGGATTACGTACGTTGATTCCTTCAAATGTACGAAGTTGGTGGCATAGAAGGGAAACTTCTTTAGCCTAACAATCTGAGTATTTTTGTGGGAATCAGTTAGTGATTTCCGATGGATATGACAATGTGACATTCAAAGTGAATGGTGGCCAGATGTTCTGGAAAATAATTCAAACCTCAAGCCTCACAACCGGGAATTGACAAAAATCGGGCAGACAGCATGGCTATGTGGGTCGTCCCCATTAGGATGTATAATCACCTATCTAGAGAAATTACATTTGTTCTTAATTTATCAATGCTGTCCCTTTCGGGAGACAGTTGTTGATCCCAACCGTTGGTGATATACGTTCGATACACTCAAGCGAAATGAGTGGTCGGTCATGTGTGGGCCGGGTTGCAAGACGTTCTTGTTGAACCCAGTGTATTCGCCTCTAGAGATACACTATCGGCAGGTGGTCCCATACCCTGTCATGTTGGACATCCAATCTCCAATAAGCACCTTGCGGGTTTTCGATTTTATATTATATACGGAGCGTGAGATGCAAGTGTTCCGCTAGATTCTATTTATTTGATGTAGACATTATTATAATATCACCGGATTTGATATCAAAAATATTTTTGGTTATCGTAAGGTAAAAACCATCCGTGTTTATGTGTGGATCGGTCTTACGATTATCATTTCTTTCGAAAGGATTTTTAAAGTTAAACAAATGGTCAGAGTTTACTCACACTAGTCCCATGACTGACCCAGAGTTTATTTTGTTTTGTTTTCCCTAAACTCTTAGGTGCCCAAATTTGTACGGGCAGTCAAGTAGTCGGGATTTTTCAGATTCACTTGGAGGAGCTCGAAGCAGGAGGCTTCACCAGTTGGCTATAGACTACTATATTTCCCGTTGTGTACTATGTTATATCTGGAAACATGTGTTTATAACTGTTCCAGGAATAAATTTTGTGCTCTGATGATGGTATGTACATATAAAGTTACTAATTTGTATTTCAAAGTTTATGTTATCTAATATATTTTATTCGTTCCGCTGTGAGTTTGTGATCTTCATTTTCTTCTATTCTAATATTTATTTCTTTCTATTTCTCATCCTCTAACTTCTTTCTAATAATGATTCGTGGTTCTGTGCGATTTGGGTTGGACGTGTGGTGTTATTAGTCGACTCAAAGAGTACGGAAATTCGGGCCATTACATTTGGTATCAGAGCTGAAGTTTGAGTAGTAACCTTGGCTCTGTGGTGTGACTCAATAGAGATAAGGTTATAACACCTTAGATTGAGTTTGAGTGTATATGTATGAGCGCGTATTTGTAGATTTGACATAAAAATTGTTTTATATTGTGTTGGCTGGTTTGTTGAGTGGTTTATGAATTCTGGTCGATACAGGATGTACAACTGTATCGATAGGCGTTTCTAAACTCTCGAACAGAACAATTCGACGCAGTATTGTTGAAAGATGGGTAAATGATATAATTTTTCCCAAAAGATATTTTGATACAAAAGGGAATTTTCTGAAATTATTGATTGTGTTGATTTTTATTACAATCGAAGGAAATTATTAAATATTGAAATGATTATATAATTTGTATACGGATAAGATATACAAATGAGATAAACCAAGATTAAGTTCAAATTAGAATTGGAATTTAAATTCTGGGTGTTTAGAAAATATTTTCTAAAATATTATAAAGTAATATAACATTTCTTTAAAAAAAATTGAATAAGAATGGTTTTAAATGGACTTTTAAAGAGATTAAGCACTGAAATCACTTCAGTGGCAAGAAAATAATTCTGATAATGGGTCGCGACATTACAGTATTCATTTTCGAGTTTCTGAGTGATGGATTGCTACCATAGTAATTTGGGAATGAAAAATTTGTTTGAAAAGGACATGATGATTTAGGAATTCAGATGTTTTGAGTTGAGTTGATTATAAATATGTATATAAATATATATGATTTCAAACAAATTTGGAATAAAACCCGGGAATTTGAATTCCGAAATTAAAATTTAACTTGTACAAGTTGAATAGATTTAAAGGGTAAAAATGTGTCAGATGAATTGAAATTTAACTTAAGTTAAGTTAAATAAAATTGGACTGGATTAAAAATAATCCAGAACGAATCAAACAAGTTGAATATATATTGGGCGTTGTTGTTTAGAATTAAACTGTGATGGAACTGAACTCAAGCAGAATAAGAGTTTCGATTTTAGGAAACATAACTCAGTTTGGATTAGTGAATGGGAGTGAACTAATCAGAAGTTGATTAGAGAGTTAAAAACTGGAAGTGGTATTGATTTGAACCCAACTGGAAAGGGATATAGGTATGCTGAGCAGATATTGAATGGAAGCAAATGTAAGAGATAGAATTATGCCTGACAAAGAGGCACACGTTTACAATATTACATGGGTTTGATGATTTTATGAACCTATGGGGCTAGCCGCTTGGCTTTTTGATTTTCTTTTGGACTGGAGACACCTAGAAAGGCGAGTTGTGGTTATACCGATTAAGCTGTGCAGAGGAGATGCTACAGAAATTTTTCAGAATTTAAAGTGTTAGAAATTTTCAGAATTTTTGAAAATTTTCGTTAGTAAAAATGAATTGATATTTTAATTGAAATAAGTTGGTCCAGTTAAACTAAAGTTAAGAAGTAAACTAAAGGATTTTTGGACCTAGTTAATAGGGTATGTAGCATCTTTTCCTACATTAGCAATTTCGAGGACGAAATTATTTTAAGGGGGAAGGAATGTAACGACCCGGATTTTTCAGCCGTTGAATTCTGAATATTTAAATTGGTTTAAATATTTTATTTGAATTATATATAGGAATTTATAAGAAATTTATTTAATAAAACGATATTTAAATGTATAATTTATAATTATATTTTTAAACGAGCTCGTAACGGCGTGGTAGTTCGTAATTTGGCGATTCGAACTTTAAATGAATATACAGAATTCGTTATAAGTCGGATTTCTGTGAAACAAGAAACGTTGGAACCGTATTGACGATAATTTTCATATGAAAGAGAAAAATCCAGATTTCGTATTATAAATAGTAAGTTACGGCCAAAACAAAATTTGAAATAATCGCTATGGAAATCGTTATTTAAAATATAGGCCTTTAAAATAGCCGTTTTGCAAACGGACATCATTTTCGATGAAACCAGTTTCATTGGGACTGTAGCATTAAACTATTGTACAGTATTAAAATGCATGGCAAACCAATGTCGTATGTGAACACGGTAGCCGTAAACGTCCGTTCATTTTCTATAACGCGTAATTAATTTAATAAAGGGTTATTTGGGTATAACTTGAACAGACGATCGAATTAGGCCGCGAAACCAATTCTGTTGAGTTCGTATCGTCGATTAGAGTCAGGATAGCTATATAGTTTGTTATTTTTGGAGACCGTGCAATTTGACGTTAAAAATGGTATTGCGGTGCGCGATAAAAATAGCCTACCGGGAAAACAGTCTCAGAATGCGATGAAACTAGTGCCGTTGGGTTCATATTGATTAATTATTGTGGGATTTCAAAGTTTCAATTTGTTTGGATTTATCTGGTGATCGTGGAAAATTTAAACGCGTGTTTATTTCTGGTTTTATAAAGGAATTTTTTTCAAATGACGTCGGAATTCGACGAAACTTGTCCCATTGGGTTCAGAATACCTTTTTACACCAAGATTAGCATTTTTATCAGTAAACAGAAGTTGACTATGGTCAGTTTTACCTGATACTTCACCTTGAAGTTTTGTTATAAAATAATTTAAGAAAATATTATTTACTCCACCTATAAGTTGACCTCAGTACTCGGTTCCTTACCATCGCAAAATCCCAAAATTCCCAAATTCATTCGAGTTCTTATTTCTGTTCTTACTATTTCTTTTTCCTCTTCCGTACAAACTCATACGCCATCTCCCACCTCAAAGCAATCTCGAGCGTGTACCTTGTTTTTCGCAGTGCCATAGTGGCTCTAGACCGAGCCTGCTCCGGTCAGTGACTGCTCTCGGGTCACTGTAGAGTCGCGGTCCTCTTTCTTGTCCTGGATATAAAAGTAGAGGATTTTGCAATTGTTTGGGAGGTGCTGTTCGAGCTGGGAGTGGGCATGAAGGAATATGGGTATACTTGGGGTTATGAAGGGGTTGCCAGCATGTTGCCTGCGCATCGTTTGAGGGCATGGAGCTGTATGCTAGGTTAATAATGGGTTACATACCAACGATCATATATATATATATAAACTGGTACTTGGGTTTCGGTGCACAGTGCGTGGCTGAGGATGCAATTCAAGGGAGGGTTGCGCAAGTTGGTTGAGGGGTTGGCACAGTAGGAGCGGGTTTCATTTTTTTTAGTTAAGGAAGGACAGTGCGGTTTTAATTATGGAGAGTGGAAAGGGAACGCCTATGAGTCCAGATGTGCCATTGGAGGTCTATGTATTTGCTTTGTTTAATGAGAATCTCAAACCGGGTCCAGGTTCTGAAAGACATTACGGGTTGTTTAACCCGGACGGATCACCTGCATATGATATTGGTGTTAAGGGATTGAACTTGAATTCGAGTACATAAAAGAAGGTGGATTGGTGTTTAAATGTGGTCAAGGAGCATCTATCAGAAACTCATTTTGTTCAGTACTGAGAAAAAGGGAGTGCTTTGTTGTTTTCAATTGGGAACAATTCTAAGCAAGGAGACGAATGAGCCGGCTATTTCAAACTGATGTTGAAACGATGGTTTGTTGCATGCGGATTGAAAGGCGTTGGTATGGATGAAGAAGGAATATGTGTGAGGAGCATTCAGAATTTATGAGTGGAGAAGAAACAACTTTCGTGGCCAGATCATAAAGTAAACGGTAATATTACTATTAATATATTTTTTAAATAAAGAAATGATTTATTAAGATTAATTAAAATTAGATTTTAAAGACTAAGGATGTTTTAATTTAAGTCTAAACTTGAAACTCGTATATTTCACTCATTGGTGGACAGAAGTGAACGACGCCAGTTACATTGGGATTTAACGACGAAATATACATTGTAGAACTATATACCGCTGAGGATGGAGCTACTGGAATTCCGTGACAAAATCAAACGTCTGTTTGATTTTAAAAGCAGAATCGTCAACTGCAACCAAGGTGAGTAAACTCACTAACTCTGGCTCGTTTATATTTGTATATAAATGAGTTTTAAATTTTGTTTATAATAAGTTTTTACTGTGTGATGGTTGCTTGGCTGAATAGTTGATAAAATTGGTTGATAAGATTACATCGTTGATCAATTATTAGTTTGCTATTTCATATTGATGTGAAATAATATTATTGATGTTATTAACATCTGTGGATGCAGGGAAACAGGTTGGAGGGATCCAACTGGATTCCTCAACATTTTATTTACTATTTTATTTATTGTGATATATGATTGGTAATTGATAATGTTATGGTTGAATTACACTGGCCCCATAATTTGGTATTTAATTACCGTAAAATATTTTAGAGTGGAGAAAAGAAATTTGAGATTTTAAAAGGAAATTATTTTCCAAAATATAGAAAGTAGATTTCAAATGGATTTAAAGTAGAAACTTGTTTAATATATATATATATAGTAGTTAGATATATAAATGATATTTATATATAAAGTGAAATATCCATCGTTGGATAATGTATAAAAAATATAAATTCAGGTTGGATTTATATAAGTAAAGTGGAATTCGGTGTTGACACCCATATTAAAGTGGGACTTAAAACGCAGTAGTTGTAAAAGAGATTTGCGTTGAGAAAAAGATAATTCAAATAATTTGAATAAGAAATCGGTTTCAAAAGGAAACGATGGGTTTTATTCCAAATTTGGGATATAAAATAAATTGAGACAAAATCCAATGGAACGATAAACGGGAAGTGTTAATTGAGTAACAGTTCTATAAACAGAGTTTATAAGTGAAATAGAATATGATGTTGTTTTAAAATATACTCGATAACTAGAAGTAGAGCAGTAATGATACCTATAAACAAAAATCAAGTTGATTTGAATAAGCGAGTTTAGATTCCTATTAAGGAATGAAATTCATATTTGAAAATGAAATAACTGTTTGAAAGAAAATGTTTACAAATGAAATGGTTATAAAGGTTTTGTAAATTCTAAACAGCTATTTTAACGTTGCCGTTATAATGAATGTTTTGTAAATCTAAACAACGGTCTTAACGCTATGGTTATAATGAATGTGCTATAATTCTAGACAGCCATTGTAACGTTGTTGCTAAAAGCAATGTTTTATAAATCAAATATTTGGAAACAGCAATTATAACGCTACCGTTATAATCAATATTTTTCTGTAAAGGAAGTGTGTTCTTAGATTGAATCCGAGAGTCGCGTAATCGATTGTTTGTTTAAAATTGTGAGCTTTGACTATTTTAAAGTTGAGAATGTGGTTAAGTTAAGGTCTGAGAGGTAATTATACCCCAACTTGATTGACTTCATGATCGATGGAGGAATGGTTAAGGTTCAATGGTGAAACTTGGTTAAGAAATATGGTTAGCTAATAAACGATTTGTGGGTTGAGTTATAATAACGATGTTTTATAACATCGCGTTAATTTGAAATGTTTTCCCCAAACAAAATGAGGGATATTTTCTACGTATAGAGAATGAGATGAATTGGTCAATGAGGAATTAAGAAAGGGAATTGGAAATAATAATATAATCAGGAATTGATTTAAAGGGGCCTAGTGTTGTTTGATGCTTGATCGGTAGAATTTCCATTTGGAAATAGGACCGTTGGTTGTATGGATGTTTCTTTGATAGTTAAATCACCAACTATCAAAGTTCTGATTTATTTTATACCTCCATTGTCAATACAGAGAGACCGGGATCAGATTGAATATCTACAAACCACTCTGTATTGGCATAAGTGTTACGAATCAACTTATGTTGAAGAGATTATGAAGACGTAGTAAAGTGCAAGGGCTGTCCTGTTAATCCTAGGTAGAAATTGCCTAAGGTGGATGAATAGAACGGTGCGTGTGTATTTCTTTCTATTCTAATATTTATTTATTTCTATTTCTCATCCTCTAACTTCTTTCTAATAATGATTCGTGTTTCTGTGCGATTTGGGTTGGACATGTAGTGTTATTAGTCGACTCAAAGAGTACGGAAATTCGGGCCATTACAGATTTCATAGTTAATACGATCCAGCGTGATCATGTATTTCTGGTTAACACGATCTGGTGCGATCATGGATTTCTGGTTAGTATGATCCGACGAGATTGCGGCTTTTAGGTTCTTTGGCTTTCTGACTTTCTGGTTATATGGTTTGTCGGATCTAGATTAACCCTAGAGGGGGTGAATAGGGTTTACCACAGTTTTTCGCTGAATTAAAATGTAACGGCTGGAAATTTCCGACTCCTCGAGAGTCGGAAATTCTGGGACGTTAGTTAAAGAATTTAGAAGGTGAGAAAGAAAAGATAGAACTAATAGAATAGAAGAAGAAGAAGAACATCAGAATCATCAGAGTAACACGAATCTCACAGCGGAACGAATAACATATAATATATAACATAACTTTGAAGTACACAGTTATATATATACAATAGCACTTATCAGAGTACAACACTTACAACACAGCGGAAATAACTATAGCTATCAAATCTTGCAGCCTCCTGCTCCAAGTTCTCCAAGTATATCTGTAAATCCCGACTACTTGACTGCCCGTACAAATTTAGGCACCCAAGAGTTTAGGGAAAACAACAAAATAAACTCCGGGTCAGTCATGGGACTGGTATGAGTAAAATAGTTTAAAACAGGTATAGGATATCTCATAAGACCACGCCGTGAATACGGAACGGGTTTTTCCCTTATGAGTATCTGAACAACTTTGACAAGCAATATCATTGTGATATTATAATAATGTCTAAGTACAAATAGGTATCAATCTAGCAGAAACGCTTGCATCTCACGTTCTACATACATAGTATAAAATCAAAATCGCAAGCACGTATTGGATAATGGATTTCCAACTATGACAAGGTATGGGAGCACCTTCTGAATAGTGTACTCTAGAGGTGATACACTCAAGGTTCAACAAGAACGTCTTGCAACCCGGCCACACATGACCGCTCACTCATTTAGCTTGAGTGTCGCGAATATATTGCCACCACGGTTATAGGCCATCAAACCGTCATCCGAAGATACAGAATCAAAAAGAAGTATAAATATGAATATTCTCTAGATCGGTGACAATACACCCTGCTTGGGGATGACCCAACTAGCCATGCTGCCTAGCCCAACTTTTGTTACTTCCTGGTTGTGAGGCTAGAGGCTACGTCTATCTTCAGAACATCTGATCACCATTCACTTTGAATGCCATATTGTCATACCCGCCAAATCACAAATTGACTTATCCAAAAATAACACGGGTATACAGCTAAGAGAAACGAATTCCTCCGCCACCAAACGTGAATACGTTTGAACAGATCAACTTATGCGATCCATTGGATATACTCTGTCAGACCTTCTTCCATATACGTTGTCCTGGGACTGGACAAACCGAAGGCACTATTCAGTATATCCATCTTAGTCACTGTTATCTAAGACTTATACAACAGCCCTTGCACTTTACTCCGTCTTCAATTTATCTTTGGCATATATTGCTCGCAACGCTTATGCCGATACAGAGTGGTTCTTTGGATAATAATCCAACCGGTCTCTCCATATTAACAACGTTAAAATGGTAAAAACTTTGATAGTCTGTGATCTAACTATCAAATGAAAACATGTCGGTGTACAAACAACGATCTTATTTCCAAATGGGAATTCGGTCGATCAATCATCATATGTTAATATTTCCTTATTTCATATATTTAGAAAATATATGTTATTAATCATTGGAAAACATTTCCATAGCTTATTTTCACATCACTATTATTTCGCAACTATCAGTCCCTAACTGTAACTAGTATGAGAACAATTCTCTAAGTGTCAATCCGGAAGGTCGAAACCAACATCAGATCATCACTTAGAAAACCGTTCAACTTACCCTCTCCAGTTAGTTTCTGAATTTTCTTAACTCTATTTCTTAAATTCTTATCATGAAAACATTTCATTTTCTATGTTTAGAAAACATATCTGATTATATTTGGAAAACGTTCCCAAAACTCATTTACGGATTTCAAATGAACGTTGTATAAAACATCGTTTCGCTTAATCCATTTATCGCTTATTCCTTAACTTTATTCCTAATCAACCTTTTAGATCGCACCACAACTATTCCTTTGTCAATTCTGAAGTCAATCAAGTTGGGGTATAATTACCTCGCAGACCTTAATTGAACAACGTCCTTTACTGTGAAATAGATGAAGCTCATCACTCACTTTTTATAATCGTCTGTTTACGCAAATCCTCGGATTCAGGTTACGAATCCACTTCTTATATGACAGTGTTTGATTATAACTATAACGTTATAATTCCTACCCCTAAAATATCTAACCTAAATTATAAATTTATTTCCTAACTCGAATAATTTAACAGACACCTAATTTCTAAATCAATAACTAAATCTTGATTTAAACCCTGGAAAGTAAATAGTACTTTCCCCGAATTCGCTATAATCGAATTCGATGTATAACTCTCTTTCGGGTAATCTCTATTCGATTAACTCTCCCTTTTTAATAACTTATATTCGTTAAACTCTATTTCGATTAACTCCTATCGAATAACTAATATTCGAATAACTCTTCTTGGTTGGCTCTATTTCATTAACTCTTATCGAATAACCAATATTCGATTTTCTTAAATGTGTCAATTCTTATCGAATAACTAACATCCGATTAACTTAAATGGATTTACTCTTATCGAATAACTTATTCGATTAACTCAACTTGATTTTCTTAACTCGATTATCTCAACTCGATTTCTTAACTCAGTTACTTAACTCGATAACTTAACTTAACCCAAATCGATTAACTCAACTCTAATCGATTAACTTAATTTGATTTACTCCTTCGAATAACTCATTCGAATAACTTAATTGATTAACCCCTTCGAATAACTAATTCGAATAACTTACCTTCGAATAACTAATATTCGATTTACTCTAACTCGATTAACTTAATTCTAATCGATTTACTCCATTTCGATTCAACTTAATTCAAATCGATTAACTTAACTCAAATTGATTAACTCTTTTCGAATAACTAAATTCGATTTAACTCTTCTCGAATAACTACATTCGATTAACTCAAATTGAATAACTAATATTCAATTAACTCTTACGTGTTTAACTCTATTCAAATATCTAATTCGAATAACTCATTTCGAATAACTAAATTCGATTAACTCTTTTAACTTTACTCGAATAACAATATTCGATTAACACCTTCTTTCGAATAACTATATTTGATTAACTCTTCGACTAACTCCTTTGGATTAACTAACTTCGAATAACTCCTTTGGATTAACTCTTCGACTAACTCCTTCGGATTAACTCTTCGATTAACTCCTTCGGATTAACTAACTTCGAATAACTCCTTTGGATTAACTAACTTCGAATAACTCTTCGACTAACTCCTTCGGATTAACTAACTTCGAATAACTCCTTTGGATTAACTAACTTCGAATAACTCTTCGACTAGCTCCTTCGGATTAACTAACTTCGAATAACTCCTTTGGATTAACTAACTTCGAATAACTCTTCGACTAGCTCCTTCGGATTAACCCTTCGATTAACTCCTTCGGATTAACTAACTTCGAATAACCAATATTCGATAACTACTCTTCGAATAAATAATATTCGATAACTCTTCTCAAATGAATCACATTTGATTTCTCCACTCGAATAAACTATATTCGATAACTCTTCTCAAATGAATAACATTTGATTTCTCCACTCGAATAGACTATATTCGATAGCTCTTCTTCGAATAAGTGATATTCGACAACGCTACTCGATTAACTCCACTTGGATAACTCTAACTGGTCAACTTTAACTGGTCAACTCTAACTGGTCAACTCTAACTGGTTAACTCTAACTGGTCACCTCTAACTGGTTAACTCTAACTGGTTTAACCTAACTGGTTAACTCGTCTCGATTAACTGAACTAATCCACTTAGTTTAACTTAGCTAATTCACGTTGATTAACTCTAGCCGATTCACTTAGTTTAAATCAACTAATTTACTTCGATTAACCACTTAGTTAACTTAACTAATTCACTTTGATTAACCACTTAGTTTAACTTAACTAATTCACATCGATTAATCCTTTAGTCTAACTTAACTAATTCACATCGATTAATCATTTAGTTTAACTTAACAAATTCACTTTGATTCACCGCTTAGTTTAACTTAACTAATTTACTTTGGTTAACTTAACCAATTACTTTGATTAACTCGACTAACTTGCTTTGGTTAACCTAACCAATTACTTTGTTTAACCCGACTAACTTGCTTTGGTCAACCTAACCAATTACTTTGTTTAATCCTTTATACTCGATTAACAAATATTTCTCCTTTATACTTGATTAACCAATATTTTCCTTTATACTCAAAATCCCCTTTTCTTTATAATATAAAATCCATCGATTTTATATAAATAAATTATTTTCAAATTATAGTTTGAAAATCTCTTTTCTATATCCTGGTATTTCTTATGGTTTTTAACACATCATCTAACAACGATGAATATCGTCCAACCACACATAATCACAATAGATTATATATATCACATTTATATATCACAATACATAAATTACAGTAAAAATAACTGTTGAGGAATCCAGTTGGATTCCTCCAACCTGTTTCCCTGCACCACAGATGTTAGACAACACTGGTATAATATTCTGATAAGCAGAATCAGCATATAAATATTTATCGGTTTATATATATATATATATATATATATATATTCCACTAACTGACTAGCAGTTCAATCAAACAGTCAACACACAGTCAAACAGACAATAGTTAACAGTTCTAAGAATACACTGTAAAAATAGAACTATTTAGAGTTAGTGAGTTTTACTCACATTGGACGATCATCGTAAATGACGATAACCATCGCTTTATTCAGCTAGACAATTTATTTTGCTATAAATTTTGGCGGACTCCAATCGACTCGCGGTCAGTTCCAGTGTGGAGTGCTCGTCCATACGATCCCAACGCAACTTATGGTTCGTCAATCTGACACCGTATGACCAAGTTATTCACTTACGAAGTAAATACACTTTTAATTTGAATTAAAACATGATTTAATTTATAATTGGGCTTACTTTTAAACCACCGCCCATTCTCTTCCCCTTGAAGCCCACTACCGCTCCTTTTAACGCCATCTTCCCCAAAATCAGAACCCGATTCCTCCAGACAATTTCCGCTCCTCCATTCACCCCGTTGACTTGACCTTTGACCGTCGCTCTCCATCCCTCCGATCATCAAACTCCGGCGCAACCACCTCCCACGCACTCACCATCCAATTCCGCACCAGCCCACCCCCCTGAAGCCCAACTCGATCACCTCGTCTCCAGCTCGACGCCGTGAGTCCCAGTGAGGTCATCGACAGTTTTTCTCCACCGATCATCCCAAAGTTCCTCCAACAGGTGCGCCTCCCCACCAATACCCTGAATCCAAACCCAGAAATCCACCTCGATGATTCCCCGGCTCAAGAACGCCAACCCTAGTTTTTACTGCCCATCGTCGACCTAACAAAATGGGCATCGCACCCCTTGAATCAAACACCAGAGCGTAGAGAATTCACCCAGCAACTCAATAATACAACTTTGCTATTTTAGAGAATTTTACTTTTATTGTTTTGACTTTTTCTTTTGGGAAATTTGCTTGCTGTATTCAGTTTATCCGAGATTATATAGGTTGTTTGGGTTGGTAGAGTTTGTGGTTGAGAAGGAAGGCCGCGTGGAGTGTGTGGGATCACAGAAAATGGGGAGGATATTTTTGAATTTGATTTTCTTAATTTATTTTCTCGATTTTCTCCTTATATCCGCCTTCTAAAAATCCCCGCAACCACATATGATCTCCTAAAATCATGAAACTGGACCAGTAGCTAGAGTTCGACATTACGGTCCCAACAAAACTGGTTTCGTCGAATTCCGACTTCGTATGCTCGCACGACATATTTTTAACTGTTGAAATACCGACTATTTTTCACTCTAAAAATCCGTGCGGCCACACAATGACTCTAAAAATCACGAAACTTGGAATCTAACAACTATTTGACATTGCGGATCCAACAAAACTGGTTTCGTCGAATTCCGACTTCGTTTGCAAAAGTGGCTATTTTTAACGCTCTAAATAACCTATTTAAATATATAAATATATTTAAATATAATTAAATTAATTGTTTAAAATTAATTATTATCGTCTGTATTCACAGTGGCATACCACACAGCTCCAGAATATTCCTGTATGTATTTACAGCTCGATACTACCTCGTCAGAGTTATATCGACGCTCGATTTTATTTAAATCCTTATAATTAAATATATTTAAATCGTTATGGTCAGGGCGCTGCATTTCTGATATTTTGATTTGGACGTAACTCAAAATCTACACGATGAAATCCCGATCTCTCTCTTCCACTAGAAAGATATATTCCACCCGCTCCACACGTTTCTTGTTTCACAGCAATCCGATTTAAAACGGACCCTGTATACTTAGTTGAAGTCTAAATCGCCAAATAGCGAACTGCCGCGTCGTTTCGCGCTCTATTTTAATTATATTATAATTAATACGTTTTAACGTCGATTATTAAATCGATTCGTTATTCAAATTCAATTCTAAACTGAATTAAATATTTTAGCTGATCCAATTCACACAGTATTGTGAATTCGGTGATTTCCGATTATTTCGACATTATAATATATTATTATATTATTTATTTTAATTAAATATTCAATATTATTTAATTCAAGTCATCGATATCGCCCAATCGATATTTAATACTTAAATAAATTAATTATTCGACAGCTAACAAAACGCGCCATTACAGACTTCCCCCCTTAAAATAATTTCGTCCTCGAAATTGCTAAGTTAGAGGATGACCCTATATATTGGAACTCCTAAGATTGGTTTGCCCCTTATTTCTGATTTCAACCGAACCACTTATTATCGACTAAAATATTTATTCTTCTGACTAACTAAAATTTTCAAAAATTCTGAAAATTTTCTAACACTTTAAATTTTCGGAAAATTTCGCCATAACCTCCTATGTACAGCCCTATCGGTAAAACCACAACTCGCCTCTCTAGGCCATCTTCAACCCAAAAAGAAAATCAAACAGCCAAGCGGCTTGCCGATTCGGCTCATAAATCTCATGCTTATATCAAAAATAGACTTGTACCTTTTTGTCGGGCATATCACCCTTATCACTTTCAACTATATTAACCCAAACATATACCCAAGGTCTTTTCAATCCAATCTTCAACTCAACCACTTGGTTCTATCCAAGTCAAATTCTATTCAAACTCCAATATCAGATTTCAAACTCTTAACCCATCAACTTAATTCCAATCCAGATTATTCTCTAACCAAATCCCGATTTATTTAACTTGGTTCAAGTTAAATTCTAATTTACTATTTGTTTTTACCATCTTGATTCATTCAACTTAACAAGTTAAATTTTAAATTTCAAGATTTAAATTCCTGGGATTTATTTCAAATCAATTTCAAATCCTAACACCAATTCAAAACTTTTGAATTTCTAAACAACTTGTTTTCCTCAACACCATTTGAAAACAAAACCATTGGTAGTAATCCGCCACTTAGAAACTAAAAAATTACACTGACGATGTATCGATCCATCCTCGGAATTATTTTCCAGTCATCCAGGTGAGTTCAATACTATTTTTATTTCAAATTGAAAAACCTTTTCAAAATCTCCCAGGAACTTAAAATTTCCTTATTTTAATTCCAATTCTGATTTAATTTCAGATTTTAATTCAACTGATTCCACGTATTTTACTTATAGGAATTCTTATTGGTTATATATATAACCATTTAATTTATAATCTTACTCGATTATAATAACAACCAATATATCTAATATATTATAATTTTGATATGTATATATATATCTCTATATCAAAATATACTTTGGGTAAAGTTAAATTCACTTACCCTCTTTCAAAACATATTGTGACGACCCATCGTATTTGAGTGTTTATTTACTCCTACCGATACAGTGGATCAAACTGATCGACCAGAACTCATAAATAACTCAGCCAATGAATCTCCACAATATAAAACCATTTTATATCAAATAAAAATACGCACTCGTATATATACACTCAAACTCAATCTAGGGTATTACTAACCCTATCTCTACTGAGTCACGCCACAGAGCCAAGTAATTCTTAACTTAAGCTCTGATACCAACTATAACGGCTGGAAATTTCCGACTCCTCGAGAGTCGGAAATTCCGGGACGTTAGTGAAAGAATTTAGAAGGTGAGAAAGAAAAGATAGAACTAATAGAATAGAAGAAGAAGAAGAACATCAGAATCATCAGAGTAACACGAATCTCACAGCGGAACGAATAACATATAATATATAACATAACTTTGAAGTACACAGTTATATATATACAATAGCACTTATCAGAGTACAACACTTACAACACAGCGGAAATAACTATAGCTATCAAATCTTGCAGCCTCCTGCTCCAAGCTCTCCAAGTATATCTGTAAATCCCGACTACTTGACTGCCCGTACAAATTTAGGCACCCAAGAGTTTAGGGAAAACAACAAAATAAACTCCGGGTCAGTCATGGGACTGGTATGAGTAAAATAGTTTAAAACAGGTATAGGATATCTCATAAGACCACGCCGTGAATACGGAACGGGTTTTTCCCTTATGAGTATCTGAACAACTTTGACAAGCAATATCATTGTGATATTATAATAATGTCTAAGTACAAATAGGTATCAATCTAGCAGAAACGCTTGCATCTCACGTTCTACATACATAGTATAAAATCAAAATCGCAAGCACGTATTGGATAATGGATTTCCAACTATGACAAGGTATGGGAGCACCTTCTGAATAGTGTACTCTAGAGGTGATACACTCAAGGTTCAACAAGAACGTCTTGCAACCCGGCCACACATGACCGCTCACTCATTTAGCTTGAGTGTCGCGAATATATTGCCACCACGGTTATAGGCCATCAAACCGTCATCCGAAGATACAGAATCAAAAAGAAGTATAAATATGAATATTCTCTAGATCGGTGACAATACACCCTGCTTGGGGATGACCCAACTAGCCATGCTGCCTAGCCCAACTTTTGTTACTTCCAGGTTGTGAGGCTAGAGGCTACGTCTATCTTCAGAACATCTGATCACCATTCACTTTGAATGCCATATCGTCATACCCGCCAAATCACAAATTGACTTATCCAAAAATAACACGGGTATACAGCTAAGAGAAACGAATTCCTCCGCCACCAAACGTGAATACGTTTGAACAGATCAACTTACGCGATCCATTGGATATACTCTGTCAGACCTTCTTCCATATACGTTGTCCTGGGACTGGACAAACCGAAGGCACTATTCAGTATATCCATCATAGTCACTGTTATCTTAGACTTATACAACAGCCCTTGCACTTTACTCCGTCTTCAATTTATCTTTGGCATATATTGCTCGCAACGCTTATGCCGATACAGAGTGGTTCTTTGGATAATAATCCAACCGGTCTCTCCATATTAACAACGTTAAAATGGTAAAAACTTTGATAGTCTATGATCTAACTATCAAATGAAAATATGTCGGTGTACAAACAACGATCTTATTTCCAAATGGGAATTCGATCGATCAATCATCATATGTTCATATTTCCTTATTTCATATATTTAGAAAATATATGTTATTAATCATTGGAAAACATTTCCATAGCTTATTTTCACATCACTATTATTTCGCAACTATCAGTCCCTAACTGTAACTAGTATGAGAACAATTCTCTAAGTGTCAATCCGGAAGGTCGAAACCAACATCAGATCGTCACTTAGAAAACCGTTCAACTTACCCTCTCCAGTTAGTTTCTGAATTTGCTTAACTCTATTTCTTAAATTCTTATCATGAAAACATTTCATTTTCTATGTTTAGAAAACATATCTGATTATATTTGGAAAACATTCCCAAAACTCATTTACGGATTTCAAATGAACGTTGTATAAAACATCGTTTCGCTTAATCCATTTATCGCTTATTCCTTAACTTTATTCCTAATCAACCTTTTAGATCGAACCACAACTATTCCTTTGTCAATTCTGAAGTCAATCAAGTTGGGGTATAATTACCTCGCAGACCTTAATTGAACAACGTCCTTTACTGTGAAATAGATGAAGCTCATCACTCACTTTTTATAATCATCTGTTTACGCAAATCCTCGGATTCAGGTTACGAATCCACTTCTTATATGACAGTGTTTGATTATAACTATAACGTTATAATTCCTACCCCTAAAATATCTAACCTAAATTATAAATTTATTTTCTAACTCGAATAATTTAACAGACACCTAATTTCTAAATCAATAACTAAATCTTGATTTAAACCCTGGAAAGTAAATAGTACTTTCCCCGAATTCGCTATAATCGAATTCGACGTATAACTCTCTTTCGGGTAATCTCTATTCGATTAACTCTCCCTTTTTAATAACTTATATTCGTTAAACTCTATTTCGATTAACTCCTATCGAATAACTAATATTCGAATAACTCTTCTTGGTTGGCTCTATTTCATTAACTCTTATCGAATAACCAATATTCGATTTTCTTAAATGTGTCAATTCTTATCGAATAACTAACATCCGATTAACTTAAATGGATTTACTCTTATCGAATAACTTATTCGATTAACTCAACTTGATTTTCTTAACTCGATTATCTCAACTCGATTTCTTAACTCAGTTACTTAACTCGATAACTTAACTTAACCCAAATCGATTAACTCAACTCTAATCGATTAACTTAATTTGATTTACTCCTTCGAATAACTCATTCGAATAACTTAATTGATTAACCCCTTCGAATAACTAATTCGAATAACTTACCTTCGAATAACTAATATTCGATTTACTCTAACTCGATTAACTTAATTCTAATCGATTTACTCCATTTCGATTCAACTTAATTCAAATCGATTAACTTAACTCAAATTGATTAACTCTTTTCGAATAACTAAATTCGATTTAACTCTTCTCGAATAACTACATTCGATTAACTCAAATTGAATAACTAATATTCAATTAACTCTTACGTGTTTAACTCTATTCAAATATCTAATTCGAATAACTCATTTCGAATAACTAAATTCGATTAACTCTTTTAACTTTACTCGAATAACAATATTCGATTAACACCTTCTTTCGAATAACTATATTTGATTAACTCTTCGACTAACTCCTTTGGATTAACTAACTTCAAATAACTCCTTTGGATTAACTCTTCGACTAACTCCTTCGGATTAACTCTTCGATTAACTCCTTCGGATTAACTAACTTCGAATAACTCCTTTGGATTAACTAACTTCGAATAACTCTTCGACTAACTCCTTCGGATTAACTAACTTCGAATAACTCCTTTGGATTAACTAACTTCGAATAACTCTTCGACTAGCTCCTTCGGATTAACTAACTTCGAATAACTCCTTTGGATTAACTAACTTCGAATAACTCTTCGACTAGCTCCTTCGGATTAACCCTTCGATTAACTCCTTCGGATTAACTAACTTCGAATAACCAATATTCGATAACTACTCTTCGAATAAATAATATTCGATAACTCTTCTCAAATGAATCACATTTGATTTCTCCACTCGAATAAACTATATTCGATAACTCTTCTCAAATGAATAACATTTGATTTCTCCACTCGAATAGACTATATTCGATAGCTCTTCTTCGAATAAGTGATATTCGACAACGCTACTCGATTAACTCCACTTGGATAACTCTAACTGGTCAACTTTAACTGGTCAACTCTAACTGGTCAACTCTAACTGGTTAACTCTAACTGGTCACCTCTAACTGGTTAACTCTAACTGGTTTAACCTAACTGGTTAACTCGTCTCGATTAACTGAACTAATCCACTTAGTTTAACTTAGCTAATTCACGTTGATTAACTCTAGCCGATTCACTTAGTTTAAATCAACTAATTTACTTCGATTAACCACTTAGTTAACTTAACTAATTCACTTTGATTAACCACTTAGTTTAACTTAACTAATTCACATCGATTAATCCTTTAGTCTAACTTAACTAATTCACATCGATTAATCATTTAGTTTAACTTAACAAATTCACTTTGATTCACCGCTTAGTTTAACTTAACTAATTTACTTTGGTTAACTTAACCAATTACTTTGATTAACTCGACTAACTTGCTTTGGTTAACCTAACCAATTACTTTGTTTAACCCGACTAACTTGCTTTGGTCAACCTAACCAATTACTTTGTTTAATCCTTTATACTCGATTAACAAATATTTCTCCTTTATACTTGATTAACCAATATTTTCCTTTATACTCAAAATCCCCTTTTCTTTATAATATAAAATCCATCGATTTTATATAAATAAATTATTTTCAAATTATAGTTTGAAAATCTCTTTTCTATATCCTGGTATTTCTTATGGTTTTTAACACATCATCTAACAACGATGAATATCGTCCAACCACACATAATCACAATAGATTATATATATCACATTTATATATCACAATACATAAATTACAGTAAAAATAACTGTTGAGGAATCCAGTTGGATTCCTCCAACCTGTTTCCCTGCACCACAGATGTTAGACAACACTGGTATAATATTCTGATAAGCAGAATCAGCATATAAATATTTATCGGTTTATATTTATATATATATATATATTCCACTAACTGACTAGCAGTTCAATCAAACAGTCAACACACAGTCAAACAGACAATAGTTAACAGTTCTAAGAATACACTGTAAAAATAGAACTATTTAGAGTTAGTGAGTTTTACTCACATTGGACGATCATCGTAAATGACGATAACCATCGCTTTATTCAGCTAGACAATTTATTTTGCTATAAATTTTGGCGGACTCCAATCGACTCGCGGTCAGTTCCAGTGTGGAGTGCTCGTCCATACGATCCCAACGCAACTTATGGTTCGTCAATCTGACACCGTATGACCAAGTTATTCACTTACGAAGTAAATACACTTTTAATTTGAATTAAAACATGATTTAATTTATAATTGGGCTTACTTTTAAACCACCGCCCATTCTCTTCCCCTTGAAGCCCACTACCGCTCCTTTTAACGCCATCTTCCCCAAAATCAGAACCCGATTCCTCCAGACAATTTCCGCTCCTCCATTCACCCCGTTGACTTGACCTTTGACCGTCGCTCTCCATCCCTCCGATCATCGAACTCCGGCGCAACCACCTCCCACGCACTCACCATCCAATTCCGCACCAGCCCACGCCCCCTGAAGCCCAACTCGATCACCTCGTCTCCAGCTCGACGCCGTGAGTCCCAGTGAGGTCATCGACAGTTTTTCTCCACCGATCATCCCAAAGTTCCTCCAACAGGTGCGCCTCCCCACCAATACCCTGAATCCAAACCCAGAAATCCACCTCGATGATTCCCCGGCTCAAGAACGCCAACCCTAGTTTTTACTGCCCATCGTCGACCTAACAAAATGGGCATCGCACCCCTTGAATCAAACACCAGAGCGTAGAGAATTCACCCAGCAACTCAATAATACAACTTTGCTATTTTAGAGAATTTTACTTTTATTGTTTTGACTTTTTCTTTTGGGAAATTTGCTTGCTGTATTCAGTTTATCCGAGATTATATAGGTTGTTTGGGTTGGTAGAGTTTGTGGTTGAGAAGGAAGGCCGCGTGGCCTGTGTGGGATCACAGAAAATGGGGAGGATATTTTTGAATTTGATTTTCTTAATTTATTTTCTCGATTTTCTCCTTATATCCGCCTTCTAAAAATCCCCGCAACCACATATGATCTCCTAAAATCATGAAACTGGACCAGTAGCTAGAGTTCGACATTACGGTCCCAACAAAACTGGTTTCGTCGAATTCCGACTTCGTATGCTCGCACGACATATTTTTAACTGTTGAAATACCGACTATTTTTCACTCTAAAAATCCGTGCGGCCACACAGTGACTCTAAAAATCACGAAACTTGGAATCTAACAACTATTTGACATTGCGGATCCAACAAAACTGGTTTCGTCGAATTCCGACTTCGTTTGCAAAAGTGGCTATTTTTAACGCTCTAAATAACCTATTTAAATATATAAATATATTTAAATATAATTAAATTAATTGTTTAAAATTAATTATTATCGTATGTATTCATAGTGGCATACCACACAGCTCCAGAATATTCCTGTATGTATTTACAGCTCGATACTACCTCGTCAGAGTTATATCGACGCTCGATTTTATTTAAATCCTTATAATTAAATATATTTAAATCGTTATGGTCAGGGCGCTGCATTTCTGATATTTTGATTTGGACGTAACTCAAAATCTACACGATGATATCCTGATCTCTCTCTTCCACTAGAAAGATATATTCCACCCGCTCCACACGTTTCTTGTTTCACAGCAATCCGATTTAAAACGGACCCTGTATACTTAGTTGAAGTCTAAATCGCCAAATAGCGAACTGCCGCGTCGTTTCGCGCTCTATTTTAATTATATTATAATTAATACGTTTTAACGTCGATTATTAAATCGATTCGTTATTCAAATTCAATTCTAAACTGAATTAAATATTTTAGCTGATCCAATTCACACAGTATTGTGAATTCGGTGATTTCCGATTATTTCGACATTATAATATATTATTATATTATTTATTTTAATTAAATATTCAATATTATTTAATTCAAGTCATCGATATCGCCCAATCGATATTTAATACTTAAATAAATTAATTATTCGACAGCTAACAAAATGCGCCATTACATAAAACTTACGGGATATTAAAGTAATAAACAGATCACAGAATGCAGCAAAACTAAAAGTGCAGAAAATAAATCACACACAGAGATACCCAGTTTCGGCAAAACCCTGCTTACTGCTGCATTCCTAAGGTTTCTACTAGGTAAAAGAACAAATCCCGCATACAAGACCATGTACACTCGCGAACCCCGCGCTTCTATTCTAGTCCTATGCTCAAAACCCTCGACTGATCTAAACCCTTAGATCAGATTTCCCCTAGTTTTACAGACTCTTGTAAACTGCCAGTTAACACCCTACCTGGTCCCCCCTAGATTTTACAGATTCTAGAGCTGTTTTGTTGGTTTACAAAAAGAAAATGAAAATAAAACAAAAGTTAAAAAGAAAAATCACTAAAATTAAAAATTAAAATAATCTCCCCTTTTTAAATTAAACTTTGTCTTAGTCAAGTAGAGAATAGGTCGGCCAGCTTTAGTTGGTTTCACCATTCTCTATTTCACCCGTCCACTTTGGTTTCTTTGTGGAGAAATGGCGGCTCTGGAACTTCGGGGATTAGTGTTTCTCTGAAATCCTCTTAATCGAATCGATCTCTGGAAGAAATGAAGTTCTCTGATGCTCGACTTCTCTGTTGCTTTTTGATGCTTCAATTTGGGATTTTCTCGATCGAAAACGATGGAAAATTTGTGAATATTCTCTGATTTGAAAATTAGCTCTCAAGTTGATTTTTGGTTTTCGATAAATAAAATTGCCTGTGATGATTGGTTTATATAGGGATTAGAAAACCCTAGACAACTCTGATTTCGTGTATATGACTTGGCCTGATTGATTGTGTGTTTCCTTGATTAGCTCGACTCTGAATTGATGAATTTGGATGCACTTCTGAACCATTTCGAATTTGAAAATATATGCTGCCTTGATTGCTCTGTGATATGTTTTCCGTGAGTTTCTGGTTCAAATATGGAAACAAATTTTTGTGACTCCTTGAAGTTCTTTGCATGTAATTCCCCGATTAATTTATTGCTGAGTAAAACATTGTTGGTCCCTTGCATGATTGAATATCTAGAAAGAATTGATTTGTTTCCCCTTAAAACAGTTGCCAAAAATACTTATCTGAATTCTTAAATTCTGGAAATTTGATTGAGAAATTTTTCGTGCTCCCTTTTTGCTGACTGCAAACATGTCTTGAAATGCCTTCACTAAATTTCTGGAGATCATTTAAACCCAGATTTGCATTGTGTTTTATTGCTTGCCAAAACAATTTTTTCTATCCAAAACTGAAAACATATCTAAAGAGATTTCTTGTTCCTTAAACTCATGTCGCGTTTATCATGTACCCAAAACTGATTTCTCCAACGCTTTGATTTGTTGCATATGTGATAACCCAGATTTCTCCTTGTATTCTTGCACACTAGCTTTCTTGAATCTGAACACCATTCTTTGTCATTGATTCTTGTTGCATTGACTTGTGTATGTACCACTTAGCATTTGTATGGCTTGGCGTGTATGCAATTTGACTTGACATACATGTTGCCTGCATCTTGTTTCCTCACGTTTGAACCATATTGAGTTATTGGCACTTGAACTTGCTGCATCCATTTGCACCATGCTGTGCATATATATATATATATATATATATATAAAATCTGATTTGCAACATTTCTGCATTGTAGTTCCATGAATCCATGCATTGAATGTATCATCATGACATTGCTTTATTTCACCCATGCTTTTTAGTTGCTGCACTTGACTTGGCTGATATGTAACTCAGCTTGTAGCCAAAAAAAGAAATGCATTCACCATATATTTGAAGTTGTTGTGTACTGAAACATGTTGAATTTGGCATGACTCTATGACAATGTTCATTTATACACTTGTGCATGCTTAAGTGTTAGCATGCTATGTCCAGTTCAATCTGAACTGACCTCAATGCACACTTGTTTGCTAAAATTTCTTGTATGCACCTTATTCCATCATAATTGTATATTGCCATGCTTGTTAGGCCTTGTATTACCATTGCTGAACTGATTTTGTCATACTTGCTTGAATCTGAACCAATCTGAGTTGACATTGCTTTGTCACCATATATATGAGCTGCTGTAAGAACCACTTGCATATCCATTAAAAGTTGTACCCATGCTTGTACAATGTTGTTTGAATAGAAAGTGATTTGCCAACTAAAATCACTTGATTTTGTGTGATCTGCCAAGTAAAATTCCTTGTTTTTGAATGATCAGCCATGCTGCAGAACTGATTTTCCACGCTGAAACTCTTGCTGATTTACCATTTTAAAAACGCTGATTCGCTATGTAAAATCATGTGATCTTGTGCTGATCTGAAACTTGAGACATGAACTTTGATATGCCAGTCTTGATTCTTGCATTTGTCCATATATTTTGTTGTTTGGGTCGAGATGAAATAGGCCGCCTTTAACTTTTATTGCCGTAGCACTGAGTCGAGTTGGTCCACGTGGATGCTCCTCAGTTGCACACTGATTGGTGGGACAGTGCACACGTGTATATTTATACACATGTGTATATGCAGCCATCAGACAATATTTCTTGTCCTTGTACTATACATATACAAACTGACTAAACACAGATGAATCAGGTCAAATCATGAAAAATAATGAGAAATACACCAGAAATTTAAGGCAAATAATTTTTTTAAAATAAAATAAAATTTATATTCACATGTATTTAGTTTTATTTCTATTGTAGTGTACTATGTGTGTGTATTTCATGTGACAGGTAAACAGGTGATGATCGGACTGACTGAGAGGATGCTGTGAAGACAGAAGACCAGTATAGACAGTGAAATGTATGAGTGTCTGTATATGAGTCAATGTGAATGTATATATAGAAATGTATAACTAAGTGACAGTGTTATAGTGAGGAGCAGTGTATGAATGTATAATGAGAGAATTGTACTGGTATTTGTAATAAACAAATTCGATTGAAATAAAATATTATTTTATTGTGTTCAAGCAAACTTGTCTATTATACTCAGTTTATTTACAAGTACAATATTCTGTAAATGTATATGAAATGTGATGTGTTCAAATAGTGGAGTTATAAATAGTTGTACTGTTTGAATGTTTGAAATATTATAATATTCAATTTAAATAAAATACTGTATGAAAGTATAAATGTCTGTATAGTCGTATTCTATTTAAATATAAATATTATATTCCTATCTGTGATGTATATATAGAACAGTACAGTAACAAACACATTTAAAATAATATTTATTTGTTTGTTATCATCAAATAAAAAACATATAATTGTGTATACAACTACGTTATATACAACAATCTCCCCCTTTTGATGATGACAAACGAAGAAAAGATTTTGAGCCCATTAAATGTGTTTGACAGTGAATATTGAACTCCCGCTATTTATTAGCTTCCCCTGCAACAGAAAACTCCCCCTATAACTGTGGATGAGTGAAATAAATGAATTTAATGAATTTTCAAAATCAAAAATATTTATAAAATATTCACTCGTAAATCAAAATCTCAAACCATTCTCCCCCTTTTGTTATCATCAAAAGGATACAGAATCCAAAATATAGATGAAAAGTGATTAATAAATTTAATCCCAGCTTAAGAGGAAGAACGGTCATTATAAATCTCAATCAGTCAAACAAAAATCATAATAAACTAAGAACAAGTGGCATATTTCACATTGTAAAACAATGGATTCACAATGAATGTTAGAAAGATTAGGAGAGTTATAAAAATATGAATATTTTCCAATCATTTTCCAATAAGATTTTGAAAAAAAATGAAGCACAAAAACAATGATGGATATGGACTATAGTTAACAATTCAATTTAAGTGAAAAAATCAGATAGCCTCAAATCCCAGTAGCTATCAATCAACAAATCATAATACTTCATAAACTATTAACACATTTAACAAATTAGAAGATGGATTGATAGGCTGGTTTTTATACATAAAGGAGAATTTCAAATTAATTTCTGTTTATAGCACATTATTTCCTTTTCTTTTATTTTTTATTTAAGAGCACACTGACTATGCATAACCAGAGCTTGGATTTTTAAATGAGGTCAGTCGCAGCTTAAATTATAAGTTGTCATATAACCATGCATAACCAGAACTTGGATTTTTAAATGAGGCTAGAGACACACTTATATATAAATTTTATATATTTATCATTTTCAGCTTTAAAAGAAAAAACTCCTTGGTATATAAAACTAAAAATGGATGATAGAAATGAAGTAGGCACAGAAATGGTTTGTGAAATAAATTTCTAAATTAATTATATTATGAAATATGCTCGACTGTACCGGGATCATTGAAAATTTTCAGTTATCACTAATTCTGAATAATAACATAGTCCAATTTCTATCACAAATATTTTCACTGTTTGTTCAAAAAGTTTTTTTTAAATATTAAACTCTCCACATTAATATAAAAAACATGCTGGAATAGATAATGAAGATGGTCGTAAAATAATTGCCAATTCAAAGATATTATAATAACTTTTCAACCATCATGAAAATCTAAATAAAATCTCCTCTTGTTGTGAAATATACTGCAGTCATAACTCATCACAATTTCAAATTCTGATAATTATTTTGATGAAGTATAAATACAGTTCAATTTGGATATAGATTTCAATTTCTGAATGAATAATCAATAAATAATTTTAAAATTGAAAATCAATTATAAGAGGGATACGGAGATCTATACAAAACAAGAGGAAAAAAATTTGCACAAGGCAAAAAGAGTGTGTGGATCTATACAAGGTAAAGATTAGAATCTAAGGCACTTCTGATACCACTTGGTGTCCCTATTAATGAGGATTGGAACAAAACACCGGAGACAAACCAGAATATCATATACTAACAAAAATTCAATCATAAGGTCCAAGCAGACAAGATAACAGATTATGCATATGTATCATAGCAGCAAACAGATGATTCCAAAACAAACATTTTTCAAAACAGTATCAGAGCAGCACAGAAAATAGTTTCAAATCATACTTGTCAAGATGATGGTCACATAAGATGATTCATGATCCAATGATTAAAAATACCGTTTATTTGAAATCATTTGAGGAATATGAAACTCTCAAGATTCAGTGAATCAATCACACCAGAATGCAAATTTCATATTCAAGATATGTGTGTGATTCAATAAATCAATAATTTCAAATGATTTTAAATAAACAAATATTTACGTCAAATCATCATGAAATAACAGAGAGATTTAAGACCGGATTTTCAAAGAATTTTTCACAACTATCTCTGACAAGTATAAGAGAAATTTCAGATCATTTACATCAAATTTGAGAGGTATTCACGATCTAGAAAATTAAAAATAATTTATTTGAAATCACTTGAATCAAGGTCAAGTTTGAGATATAATGAATCATTCACACAAGATGATAATTTCAAATTTAAGAGGTATGTGAGATTCAGAATATCAAGAATTTCAGGTGATTTCAAACAAATTGATTTCAACCATAAAATGATCATGAATAAAGATGAATTTCACGATGTATCACTGATTCAAGACTATTCAAAGTATCCAAGCCAATCTGAAAAATAATGAAATTATCACAACTGATAAATAGCAGAGTGTTGTAATAGTATAAATTTCAAGTCTTTCCAAAATGAATTAGAAGAGACTCAAAACAGCAGAAGTATGTGAAATTTCATTAAATATTCAGATCTTCAAAATTTAGAATTCAGATCAACAATGTTCAGGTTATGACAAGAAGACGTCAACACTGTTATGAATTCAGCAATTAGAAAATAAACTTCAAAACAATTGCAGATATTTACAAATTTAAATTCAAGATCTGGAAATGATTAAAAACATCAGAGTTTTATACAAATAAAGCGAATTTCCAAAAAATATAAATTCTAAAATTGGAAGTTAACAAAGCCCAAAGTTACAATGATATGACAGTGACAAACCAAAACAGAAGAGATAATGAAAAAAAAAAACAGAAGTGGTAGAAGGAGGAATTAACAAAAAAAATTAAAAACTGAGAATATTCACAAAGATGAGTTTAGAGATTATACCTGAAATTGATGTAAGCAAATGAATCTCTAACTCAGCAGATGTGGCTAAGGAACTGTGAATGATTCTGTGATATGTAGCAGTTTGAATCCAATTTAAGCTATGTAGTTCCTCAGCCTCCTTCGGTACCTAACTGTTAAGAGGATTGAGTGGTCTAGTAAAAGTAGTAAAACCACTCACAGTTATATTCGTACGTTTTGGTACCCAAACCTGTTTGTATAATAATCCATTCGAATCTATCTTCGTACCCTTTGGAACCCAAATCTGTTTGAATTTAATGAAGTTTGTTTTATTTCTTTCTGGGATCCAGAATTGTTCAATTGGGCTATTATAAAACAAATTCACATCACATTTATGATTCAAAAATCCTTTGCGATTATCAGAGTTTGAATTTTCATATCGATTCTTTCCAAAACTGTTTGAAGGATTTTTAAAATCATTTGAATTTTGTTTTCAAAAAACATCATTTTTCCCAAAATCAAGACCAAGCTTATTTTTAGAAGAAAATTGGTTTTTCAACAACATATTTAAAGATTTTTCTCCATCAGAAAATTTGCTCAAAATTTTTCCAAGTTGTTGAATTTCAGTTTTAAGATCACCGTTACTCTAGAGTTAACAGAATACCTGCTCTGATACCAATTTTGGATCTAAATTAACCCTAGAGGGGGGTGAATAGGGTTTATCACAGTTTTTCGCTGAATTAAAACTTACGGGATATTGAAGTAATAAACAGATCACATAATGCAGCAAAAATAAAAGTGCAGAAAATAAATCACACACAGAGATACCCAGCTTCGGCAAAACCCTGCCTACTGCTGCATTCCTAAGGTTTCTACTTGGTAAAAGAACAAATCCGGCATACAAGACCATGTACACTCGCGAACCCCTTGCTCTTATTCTAGTCCTACGCTCAAAACCCGAGACTGATCTAAACCACTAGATCAGATTTCCCCTAGTTTTACAGACTCTAGTAAACTATCAGTTAACACCCTAACAGGTCCCCCCTAGATTTTACAGATTCTAGAACTGTTTTGTCGGTTTACAAAAAGAAAATGAAAATACAACAAAAGTTAAAAAGAAAAAAACCCTAAAATTAAAAACCAAAATAATCTCCCCTTTTTAAATTAAACTTTGGCTTAGTCAAGTAGAGAGTAGGTCGGCCCGCTTTAGTTGGTTTCACCATTCTCTATTTCACCCGTCCACTTTGATTTCTTCGTGGAGAAATGGCAGCTCTGGAACTTTGGGGATTAGGGTTTCTCTGAAATTCTCTAAAATGAATCAATCTCTGGATGAAATGAAGTTCTCTGATGCTCGACTTCTCTGTTGCTTTCTGATGCTTCGATTTGGGATTTTCTCGATCGAAAACAATGGAAAATTTGTGAGTATTTTCTGATTTGAAACTTTAGCTCTCAAGTTGATTTTGGTTTTCGATAAATAAAATTGCCTATGATGATTGGTTTATATAGGGCTTAGAAAACCCTAGACAACTCTGATTTTGTGTATATGACTTGGCCTGATTGATTGTATGTTTCCTTGATTAGCTCGACTTTGAATTGATGAATTTGGATGCACTTCTGAAACATTTCGAATTTGAAAATATATGTTGCCCTGATTGCTCTGTGATATGATTTCCGTGAGTTTCTGGTTCAAATCTAGAAACAATTTTTTGTGACTCCTTGAAGTTCTTTGCATGTAATTCCCTGATTAATTTATTGCTGAGTAAAACATTGTTGGTCCCTTGCATGATTGAATATCTGGAAAGAATTGATTTGTTTCCCATTAAAACAGTTGCCAAAAATACTTATCTGAATTCTGAAATTCTGGAAATTTGATTGAGAAATTTTTTGACAAGATTGTGCCCCCTTTTTGTTGACTGCAAACATGTCTTGAAATGCCTTCACTAAATTTCTGGAGATCATTTAAACCCATATTTGCATTGTGTTTTACTGCTTTCCAAAACAATTTTTTTTATCCAAAACTGGAAACATATCTAAAGAGATTTCTTGTTCCTTAAACTCATGCCGCATTTATCATGCACCCAAAACTGATTTCTCCAATGCTTTGATTTGTTACCTATGTGATAACCTTGATTTCTCCTTGTATTCTTGCACACTAGCTTTCTTGAATCTGAACACCATTCTGTGTCATCGATTCTTGTTGCATTGACTTGTGCATGTACCACTTAGCATTTGTATGGCTTGGCATGTATGCAAATTGACTTGACATACATGTTGCCTGCATCTTGTGTCCACATGTTTGAACCATATTGAGTTATTAGCACTTGAACTTGCTGTTTCCATTTTCACCAAGTTGTGCATATATATATATATATATATATATATGTATGTATATATATATGTATATGTATATATATGTATATGTATATATATATGAGCTGATTTGCAACATTTCTGCATTATAGTTCCATGAATCCATGTTTTGAATGTATCATCATGACATTGCTTTATTTCACCCATGCTTTTTAGCTGTTGCACTTGACTTGGATGACATGTAACTCAGCTTGTAGCCAAAAAAAAAATTTGCATTCACCATATATTTGAAGCTGTTGTGTATTGAAACATGATGAATTTGGCATGACTCTATGACAGTGTTCATTTATACACTTGTGCATGCTTAAGTGTTAGCATGCTATGTCCAGTTCAATCTGAACTGACCTCAATGCACACTTGTTTGCTGAAATTTCTTGTATGCACTTTGTTCCATTATAATTGTATACTACCATGCTTGTTAGGCCTTGTATTGCCATTGCTGAACTGATTTTGCCATACTTGCTTGAATCTGAACCCAATCTGAGTTGATATTGCTGTGTCACCATGTATATAAGCTGCTGTAAGAACCATTTTCATATCCATTAAAAGTTGTACCCATGCTTGTACAATGCTGTTTGAATAGAAAGTGATTTGCCAACTAAAATCACTTGATTTTGTGTGATCTGCTAAGTAAAATTCCTTGTTTTTGTATGATCTGCCATGCTACAAAACTGATTTTCTACGCTGAAACTCCTGCTGATTTGCCATTCTAAAATCGCTGATTTGCCATGTAAAATCACGTGATCTTGTGCTGATCTGAAACTTGAGACGATTTGCCAGTCTTGATTCTTGCATTTGTCCATATATTTTACTGTTTGGGTCGAGATGAAATAGGCCGCCTTTAACTTTTATTGTCGTAGCACTAAGTCGAGTTGGTCCACGTGGCTGCTCCTCAGTTGCGCACTGATTGGCGAGGCAGTACACACGTGTATATTTATACACGTGTGTATATGCAGCCATCAGACAATATTTCCTGTTCCTGTACTATACATATACAAACTGACTAAACACAGATGAATCAGGTCGAGTCATGAAAAATGATGAGAAACACACCGGAAATATGAGGCAAATAAAAAAAATTAAAAATAAAATTTATATTCACATGTATTCAGTTTTATTTCTATTGCATTGTACTCTGTGTGTGTTTCATATGAGAGGTAAACAGGTGATGACTGGACTAACTGAGAGGATGTTGTGAAGACAGAAGACAGAAGACCAGTATAGACAGTGAAATGTATGAGTGTCTGTATATGAGTCAATGTGAATGTATATATAGAAATTTATAACTAAGTGACAGTGTTATAGTGAGTAGCAGTGTATGAATGTATAATGAGAGAATTGTACTGATATTTGTAATAAACAAATTCGATTGAAATAAAATATTATTTTATTGTGTTCAAACAAACTTGTCTATTATATTCAGTTTATTTACAAGTACAATATTCTGTGCATGTATATGAAATGTGATGTGCTCAAATAGTGGAGTTATAAATAGTTGTACTGTTTGAATGTTTGAAATATAATATTCAATTTAAATAAAATACTGTATGAAAATATGAATGTCTGTACAGTCGTATTCTATTTAAATATAATATTATATTCATGTTTGTGATGTATATATAGAACAGTATAGTAACAAACACATTTAAAATAATATTTATTTGTTTGTTATCATCATACAAAAATCATATAATTGTGTATACAACTACGTTATATACAACATGGTTAATACGATCCGATGCGATTGTGGCTCTTCGACATCCTGATTTTTAAATTCACTTCGGACTTCTCCTGGCTTTGGTTTATAAATTTCTAGTTCACTCGCAAAACACATCTCCCTTTAGTTAAAGAAAATATGTTTTAGGGGGCACAGTATTGTCCCGCTTTCTAGAAAAGCAGTGACACGTCAAATTTATAGTTAGCTATGCGCTCGAGTCTCAAGAACATCGTCGAAAAGCAGAAAGCGATTTGGTTGAAGTCGCGACGTGTTCGAAAATGGTTGGAAATATTGTCGATTCCTGAAATTGTCATTGTCGGATTGGAAAAGTTACTAAAAACTTAGGAAATATGGCATGATAAAAATATGTGATCGACTTAGTCCGATCAGCTCAAAATCCTTGAGCACCTCGGTCCGATCACATGGCTGAACTCATCGAGACAAAAGGTAAATTCTAGTTTTACTCATGCAAAAATAGCCGATCGACATGGTACAAGCAAGGAAAATTAGCAAATCATCGTGGCATGAATCTGCCATTTGGTTAAGTACAAAGTTTCTGTGATGCGAATTTTGCATCCCTCTAGGATACAAAATTCTGGCCGATACATGGAAACTCCACCTATAAATACCACCTTGCTTGGCATACAAAGAGGTTAGCACTTTTGGACTTTGGCTATCATTTGGGCTGCGTGATTGCTCTCTTTGGAGCTCATTAATGGCTTCCATGGTGATTTTCATGGCTTTGGACTTCATCTTGGACTTGTAAATTTTCCATAGAAGTTTGCCTACAACTTTTTGGCATTCACTTGGACTTTTTGGACATCTCTTAGATATTGAAACTTTTCCTTGGACATTGTTGTTCATGCCAACACACTTTGGCTCAATGAAGAAGAAGAAGGACATTTTTGTCAAAGTTATGTGTAACACCCCATGTCCATTAATGTCACTCACAAAGGGAATGCATCAATGTCCATGGAGCGTTATTGTTGTATAGAATAGATAAATTACAAGAATAAATAAATAAAACAACACAGCGGAAGTGAAAAACTTATTTCATAGCATCATAACTCAAAACGAGTTTACATAAGTAGTCTCCAAAACCATTACAACAGGATCAGTAGTCTTTTCCAAAAACTTCTAAGTACATAAAGAAGCAAATACTTAAATAACATAAATGCATAAATCCACACTGAGCATAAGCAAAGCCAAAAAGATGAGAGAGTCCCAAGCGATATATCTACTCTCTTCAAGCAACTGAAAGAAATCGGCACTAAGCTGTAGTATTCCCTCCTTGCAAACCTGAGGGGGGGGGAAGGAAGAAAAGAAGTTTTTGCGTTCTGAAATCTGAGTTCTGAAATTGATTTAGCTCGCCTTTGTAGTAGATTCGTTATTGTTTAGATTAGAGTTAAGTAGAATTGAGTTGATTAGCTTTTCTTCCTCCTAAATGGTGGCGGCTACTCTAGGTTGCAAGGTGATAGCATGACGGCCATAGTTCCAATTTTCATCTGATTTTTAGGGTTTGAGTCCACCCATGTTTATATAGAATTTCAATTTAATTATAGCTGTCAGATGATCTTAGGGTTAATCAAACCCATTCAGTCAGGATAGGGTGACACCTCAGCCCTAATGACTCAGCAAGGAGTCATAAAGGACTCAGCAATGAGTCACAATATGGATCAGATCACACCAGAAAGCTGTGCAGGATTTCTGTTCGGCCTGGGCGCACTTGGCAGGTGCGCTAGTGCAACATTTGTATTGGCGCACTTCCCAAGTGCGCCAGTGTATCTATTTTTTTCTGATTTTTCCGCCTAACTTCGTTCGTCCATATCTCCTTCATCCAGTATCCGTTTTACGCAAACTCGGACTATATCTCAACCAGAATTCCGAGACGAACACAATGGTGCAACCCGTTTCCCTTAATTCTCACATCTGAGATTAATTATTCTTCAATTTAGTTAATTTGATCATTCCAAAATTCGAGGTGTTACATTTTCCCCTACTTAAAGGATTTCGTCCTCGAAATCTCTAAGTCAAGAAGAACGTATCCTACCATTCAATCATCCATCTACTCAGCCATCAACCACTAGCAACCATGGTCCTTAAAATATTTTTAATGCTTTTCATGTACATATGCATAGTGTGTGTGTATGTCCGTATACTAATGCTAAATCAGGCGGTCCACTGATTCAGTCGACCTCCTTAATGCAATATATGATAGTGCCATGTATCTATCATGTATGCAAAGAATCCTATACATATCATTACTACATGTGTGCACAACCATCCATTTAAATGCAACATCCATGTGATACACACATTCAATGTACATTCATTTTACTAAATACATCCATTTATATGCAATGTGCAATATGAAAGTGACTGAGCCGATCTAGTGCCTAAAGTGTGTGTATATGCATCCATGAGCAACCACTAGCAAACACTTGCATCCACGTGCATCCATCATACATAACATGTCTCAAACACATGTTTCAACCATAGGACTACCCTATCTAAAGGTCAAAGATACTAGCGAGAGGACATACTAAAGATAAAACGAGTACAAGGTAAGCGATAAGGACAAATTAAAAGACATACCCTTGAAAAGAAAAGGGTACAATGAACGCATCTTCTCTTTCGTCTCCCAAGTAGTGTCGCTCTCATCATCTCCCCATTGCACTTTGACTAGCTTGACCTCTTGATTCCTCAACTTCTTAATCTCCGACCCAAGAATGCATGTAGGAGCTCGTCGAACCGTCGCATCACGCTCTATCTCCACCTCTCTAAGCAAGCTCGACTCTACCACTTCTGCGATCTCATGCAAGCACTTCCTCAAATGTGATACATGGAATATGTCGTGTACACCACTAAGTCTCTCGGGCAACTCCACTCTATACGTCATCTATCTAATCCTCTCCTTAATAGGAAACGGCCCTACGAACCTTGGTGCTAACATCCTAACGGACCCAAAGCGAACAACATTTCGTAATGGAGACATCTTGATAAAGACCATGTCCCCAATATCAAACTCAAGATCCGTCCTCCTCTTGTCCGCATAAGATTTCTGCCTATCTTGCACCGTCTTCATCCTCCTTCGAATCAAATCGATATTTTCCGAAGTCTCTCTAATCATATCAGGCCCAAGTAAGATCTTATACGTAGATTCCCATCAACATATAGGCGAGCGACACGGCCGTCCATAAAGAGCCTCGAAAGGTGCCATGCCAATGCTAGACTGAAAGCTATTATTATATGCGAACTCCACCAAAGGAACATGCTCCTGCCATGTACCTTCGAAGTCTAAAACACATAGCCTCAAAAGGTCCTTTAGAGTACGATTCACCCTCTCAGTCTGGCCTTCCGTCTGAGGATGATATGCAGCGCTCAAACATAACTGAGTCCCTACTGCCTCTTGTAAGCTCTTCCAAAACTCGCTAGTAAAGATAGGATCGCGATTGCTCACTATGCTAGAAGGAACATCATGCAAACGAACTATCTCTCGAATGTATACGAAGGCTAACCATGGAGCAGTCCTCTTACTCTTCATGGGAATGAAATGGGTGCTCTTAGTAAGTCTGTCTACCACGACCCAAATCCCCGTATTACCCTTCCTCGATCTCGGTAACCTATCAACAAAGTCCATGGAGACACTCTCCCACTTCCATTGTGGGACGTCCAATGGGTGAAGCAACCCACCAGGCTTCTTTTGCTCTTCTTTTACTTGTTGGCACACCAGCATCTAGCGACAAACTCGGCCACATCCCTCTTCATACTGGCCCAAAAGTAAACTCGTCTCATGTCCATGTACATCTTGTCCCCACCGGGATGAATGGTCATCTTCGAACGATGTGCATCATCAAGAATGGTCTTTCTTAAATTCTCGTCTCGTGGTACACAAAGTCTACCGTCCCTACGTAACCAACCCTTATCATATTGGGTATACCTACTGAGATGGCTCGATGACTCCCGCCTTATGAGCTTCTCTACTAACTCAACCAACTGTGGATCATCTCGTTGTGCCTCACCAATCCATCCCAAAAGCGTAGGTCTGACCTCTAAGGATGCTAGCAAACCGGGTACAAAGTCAATGGAAGGTCTAAAGTCAAACATAGAGATGAACTCTAAGCTTCGCCGCTCAACAAACAACGGACTCAAGGACAACCTTTTCCTACTTAAGGCGTCTGCCACCACGTTACCCTTGCCAGGGGTATATGCTATCTCGAAATCGTAGGACGCTAAGAATTCCATCCATCTTTGTTGCCTTAAGTTCAATTCCTTCTGAGAGAACAAGTATTTTAGCGATTTGTGGTCAGTGAACAATTCGAATTTCTCGCCAAGAAGATAATGGCGCCAAGATTTAAGCGCGAAAACAATAGCGGCCAACTCTAGGTCATGCGTAGGGTAATTTCTCTCATGTACTCTCAACTGCCTTCCTCCATAGGCTATTACCTTCCCTCTTGCATTAAGACTGCACCTAGTCCTATCCCACAAGCATCGGTATAAACGGTAAATGACTTACTCCCATCTGGCAACACTAAGACTGGGGCTGTGGTCAAATCTCTCTTTAAACGTTGGAATGCATCATCACAATCTACGTCCCACGTGAAAACTAGGTTCTTCTTCGTCAAGCGTGTCAACAGGGCTGATATCTTTGCGAAGTCCTTGATAAACTTCTTATAGTAGTCTGCCAACCCCAAGAAACTCCTCACCTCGGTAGCATTTTTAGGGACCTTCCAATCTTGGATGGCCACCACCTTCGCGGGATCCACAGTTATCCCTTCTTTGGAAACTACGTGCCCTAAGAATCGCACTTCCTTCCTACAAAAGTGAAATTTAGAAAATTTAGCTTTAAGGTTATGCGCTCGAAGGGTCTCTAATACTTCCCTAGGATGTAGGGCATGCTCTTCCTCGCTCTTAGAAAAGACCAAGATGTCATCCACAAAGACCACCACGAATTTATTAAGGTACTCCCTAAACACCCTACTCATCAAGTCAACAAAGTATGCGGGGGCATTTGTCAAACCGAAGGGCATTACAAGCCACTCATAGAAACCGTCCGGAGTCCTAAAGGCAGTCTTGTCTATGCTATCCTCAGCCACTCTCAACTGATGGAAACCAGTGGCTAAGTCCAACTGCGAAAACACTGAGGCGACTAACTGATCAAAGAAATCGTCAATCCTCGGCAGTGGGTGCCTATTCTTCTTAGTAAGTTTATTAAGTCCTCTATAGTCCACACAAAGTTTAAGGGACCCATCCGCCTTCGTGGCAGATACTACTGGAGCACCCCACTCCGATATACTACGTCTTATGAACCCTTTCTCAAGCAACTCCCCTACTTGCTTATTGAGCTTCCTCCTCTCATGAGGAGCCATGTGGCGCACTGGTAGAGATACTGGTTTTGCATTGTCTACAAGATAAACACGAAAGTCTATCTCACGTTTTGGGGATAGACCCCTCACCTCATCGAAGACATCAACATATTCATGGACTATACGAATAGAATGTAAATCATCATTGGATGCGTCAAGTGACTCAAGATAACTAAGCATCACTGATCCTCTAGGGTCACAAGAAATATCAAGGGTCTTTCCACTACGAGTCAACAATTTTACTACCCTTCGTTCATGATCTAGGATGGCGCCATATCGGGCTAGCCAATCCATCCCTAGAATCAACCCATAACCCATGAAACTAAGCACAAAAGCATTACATTCAAAACCAATGCCTAAGATAGACAATCTCAAATCCCTACAGACCATGGATAAATGAGCCGACCCACCAATAGGATTTGAGACTACAATGGGATCCACAACAAGACTAGTATTTAGGTGCAGTGTTTCAACTAATGATGTAGAGAAAAACGAATGTGATGCGCCAGAATCGAATAAAGTACGGACAGGATGATCAAACAGAAAAACCAAACTCTCAACGAAAATGTTTCTACCTCGTTCTTGCAACGGTGGGACCGCGAGTGCCTGGACCTGCTCCCTTGCCTGCCCTGGGGCCACAAGAGCCTGAAGCTGCCCTCCAGAAGTTTTTGCCCCTGTTTCCTTGGGCAGTCCTTAACTAGATGACCTGCCTCTCCATAGTGGAAACAGCCAGTCTTCTTCTTTTTCCTACAGTCTTTAGTCAGATGGCCTGGTATCCCACAATTGAAGCACTTCTTCTTTCCTTTGCCATTATTGTTCTTCCCGCCCTTCTTGTTTTGTTGTTGTTGCTGCAGTTTTCTTGATCCCCTTTATTCTCTGGTACCTTATTAGCATTGGCGCCCTTCTCCTCTTCATGCATAAGCGCCATGTCAACTAGTCTCTCAAAGGTAGCTCCCATAGGGATGTGGGTCATAGCTAACCCATGTAGTGGCTCGTTCAAACCCTTAACAAATCTCAGGGCCTTCTTTTCGGGTGTATTCACCAAGTCTAAGCCAAATCTCGCCAACTGATTGAACTTGTTGACGTATTCTTTTACTGACAGATTCCTTTGCTTCAACGCCAAAAATCTTTCCATATATAAATTCTCTTCAGCCCATGAGAGAAACTTTTCCTCAAACCTATGCCTGAAATCTGACCATGTATCAACCAGACGCTCTCCATTAGTGACCTCCCACCAAAACGAAGCTTCGTCCTTCATCAACCAAGCAGCCAATTGAACCTTCTTACAATCGTCCAAATCGAAAATGCCAAATAGATCCTCCGCTTCTTTCAACCAATTTCTAGCTTCAATGAACATTTTAGTCCCACTAAAAGATTTTCCACCCATCGAACGAAAGTCTTTACATATCTTGGAGAAAGTATCTCCACGCGGAGGAATGACTGGAGCTAGGGGAGGAGGAGGAGGAACGTTGGTCGGACCTGCGGCAGCGGCCCTAGCCTCGAGATATTGACGAAACCAACCGGGTACATGAAACACCCCACCTCTGTTAAGGTCACTCTCAAAGGGAATGCTTAATTTTGGAGGAGGTTTATAGGTACAAGTCACAGATAAAACACAAGACGGATATTAAACACAAGTATAAGCAGTGAAAAATAAACCAACTTTCATTTCATCAGTACTTGTCCATACAAATCACTTCCATAAAATAAAACTTTATTTCATTTATAAACAGCTTGTACAAAGATTGTTTTCCTATAACAAAGTATCGTTCTTGTTTAACAAAATAAAGAAGCATAAATATACAATGATATTCCCCAATGAAACATTAGCCAGCCATAGCAGTGGAAAAGAGAGTCCAAAGCAGCACATCAAAGAGTCTTCAAGCTTGGAAAGAGTAACAGGTCCATACAAATATGAGTTATTCCCTTCCTGACTACCTGGGGGGAGGGGGGAAACGGAAGAAAAGAAGACGAAAGAAAACGTAGAGTCAGACATAAAGCCTGGTAAGTCTAGTGGTACTTCGGTATATGAATAAGAAAAAGGACATGACAAGCATAAACTGAAAATGGGAAAATACCATAAACTAAGGCAAAGCGGTTTAGAACCGAAATTACTATCGCACCCCATACTAATCTTTGCACCACCTAACTAGTATCCCCAAACTTGTGGTTGCTTTCAGTTGTACGTCTATTATTCATTACCTAGATCTAATCTAGGGTTTTCTATTGAGCGCTTCCTAGATTCAACTAGGGTTTATACGACCTAGTCCAACTCGGGATTGTACTACCTCTCGAACGATGCCCCCTAGTATAGGACACACTACCTAGAGTGGTATATGTTCCTAGACTTTCCCCACGTATGTGTCGTGAATCGTTATCACTGTCTAGACGCACATGTCCTCTATATATGCGACCCGAATCCTGTGGCAGGGCAAATCAAGAAACACGGAACTCGGTCGGGAGCTTTCAGATATCTGCCGATGCAGATGCTAAGGTCTGTTTTTATTCCAGTGGCTATGGCCCCACTTGACCCCTCCCTCAATTAATGAAAGGCACACCTTGAAAAATGAGAACTATATGCAGGCCCCTTATGCCTCACTAACCTATGGCCATCCACAACCACAACTAGATAGCAAGTATATGGTCTCTTGGAGTTCTCCGCCTTTCTGCTTCACGTATCTCGATTGACTCAAGATGGTAGGTAGACGACGAGTTGCTATCACAGGGCTACTGGTCTCGTCGAATCACGCTGGTCCATCCTAGTATTTAGGTTGCCTTATATTGCAACCAAGGCATAACCTTGGTTCTTCTGATGCAGACCTTAACCTCTGTGAGCCCAGGCGGATCATCTACAGCCTCACAGAGGGATACCAAGAGTACCCTCACGTCCCCTTGAAGTCGCGTGCTTCTTCACCCAGCTTGTTGGAGCCTTCTTTAAGATCAGATGGACGTTCGCACTTTTTTTTTGCGTTCCACTAAGGATTACTACTTAGTTCTCCTAACTAAGGTTTACCACCTGGTTCTTCTTCTCGTCAAGTTGGATTGGTTAAGTGTCATTAGTCAATTCAAGTTAACTTAACCCATTCACTTGTCATGTTAATTTGGTTAAGTGTTATCGGTAGTTCACGTTGACTTAACCCACCTATATATCAAATCAAATTGGTTAAGTGTTGTCTAGCGGTTCATGTTGACTTAACCCACCCCTATATCATGTCAAATTGGTTAAGTATTCCTTAACCTTACTCGTTTGTCAGGTTACAGTGGTTAGGTGTTTCCTTAGTTACTTAACCCCCGCAAATCTCATCTTGTTAACGTGTTAAGTTGGTTAAGTGTCCAAATTAACTTAACCCCACCCATCAGTTTAGTTAACACGTTGCATTGGTTAAGTGTTACCATAATTAACTTAATCCTACCACACGCCATGTTATATATATATATATATATATATCGGTTAAGTGTTACCTCGGTTAACTTAACCCTAACAATCCTGACTTAGCTTTAATTTATTTATTAAAGCACCAACCTTAGACATATATTGTTGCGGTTACTGGATATGTCGGTCGTTTCCGGGCAGGTTTACACCGCAACTCAGTCTAACCTTGGGTCCTTATTGGGCTCAATGCCTTAACCACCCACATTGGATAGGTATTGTTGTGATTACTGGACAGCCGGGCGGGTCCGGGCAGGTTTACATCACAACTCAATCCAACCTCGGGTTAAGAATACTCGTATTTTCTAAGTTTACATACTTGTCTCTTTTCATTTTTATATGTAAATGTCATGGCCCATTATCCAATTTCACTAATTTTGGGTGTAACAATTCATACCGCTTACATGTCACAAGTCATTGGCATGTGCCAAACATGCCAACACATATATTTTATTTTAAACCCAACGTTATTTCCCCCGTCCGTACGTTTGCAACGTTATAACAAATGTTGGGCTCGACATTTCAGCCCAACTTATAAATATAAAAAGGGGAAGCACAGAATCATGAAATATTCTAGGATACATAAAAGGTGTGTGGCGCATGAACTTGCAACATAGCGTTTTCACAAACATAGATTATGGGTCATGTGAACTTGCATTCAATAAGGATATAACTAAATTGGTGTCACATGGAATGGCATACTTTTTAGGCTTGCCTAAACATGGTTTTATACATATATAACTAGGCATAGTGTCAAGCATGTTACATGTTCATAGAAATATCCACTTTTTGACATAACCCAAAGATGTAAACTAACTTCAAATCAAGTAGCCTATTTTAACATGAAACTAGCATAGTCTGTATAACCAACTATACTTTTATAAACCCAATTATAACTTGCAAATAAACACAAGAATGTATACATAGGTTTTTGAGTCATGTAGGCATAAAAAGGTCTCAAACTAGAACATATTTATATAAGCCTTAATTTAGACTTAGAAAATGTACACAGTCCATACTGTCAACATAAACATAAAGGTGTCACTTCTAGTTTTTTTTTTGCCACAAATTTGCAAGTGATATCATTTTCATATACAAATGTCCAATAGGCTCGCATCAATCAATTTATGCCACAAACACCCAATACAAAATATGACATAATCATCGCAATATACAGAATTAATATAAACATTGTACAATAGTAAGATTCCATTTCATTTTCATCGAGTCAAATCTTAGTTTTATTCATATTCAGAAAACCACTATACTTACAACGGGCGCTGAAATCTTGTTTTCGGGTTTCTGTATTCTGAATTTGCAAAGCTTTCCTTTGGGGTCGAAAACGTTGCATTGAAATTTGATTAGACTTTTGTTTCTCTTTAAGTTGGCTCGTCTCTAAGCTTTTTCTCTCTTGACGACTATTCTCAATTCCCTCCCGGCAGCATGACGGCTCTAGCTTTATTTTTTTATGTGAATTAGGTTGAGTCTTAGGCTTCTTTTATAGAGTTTCAAGTTGATTTGAGCCGTCAGATGAAGACAGAAGGAATCTAGGCCATACACGTCAAGAGGAACCAATCTGGTGTCGACACGTCAGCCCTAGTGACACACCAAGGCTCAGGAATTCGTCCAGAACACAGATCAAGCCAGCCAGACCTGACCAGGTCGACAGGGCAGGTCGACCACATGGTCGACCATAGGGTCGACCCTATAGTCGACTATATGGTCGACCCTGTGGTCGACCTGGGTCAACCAGGTCGACCCCCAGGTCGACCTTATGGTCGACCCCCAGGTCGACCTTATGGTCGACCCCCAGGTCGACCTTATGGTCGACCCCCAGGTCGACCTTATGGTCGACCCCCAGGTCGACCTTATGGTCGACCTGGGCCCTGGGCAGGAATTTTCCTGCCCAGCCCGGGTCTGGTCCTATTTTTGAATTTTGAATCCGATTTTCGAGCTGTTTGAATTTTAAATAAATTCCGAAACTTCCGGAGGTCATATCTCCTTGGCGTCCGATTTACGCGAACTCGGACTCTATCTCAAGCAGAATTTCGAGACAAACGCAATGGAGTAACCCGTTTCCCTTAATTCTTATGTTTTTAATTAAGTATACTTTAGTTTATCAATTTGCTATTAACCAAAAACTCGGGGTGTTACATTCTCCCCTCCTTAAAGAATTTCGTCCCCGAAATCTTCAAGTCTGGAAGAACATATATCCTACCATCCAATCGTCCATCTACTCAACCATCAAACACAGGCAACCATTGTCCTTAAAAGTCTTCTAATGTTTCATGATCATATGCATAGTGCGTGTATATGTTTGTATCTAATGCAAAATCAGGCGGTCTACTGATTCAGTTGACCTCCTTAATGCGATTTATGTCTGTGCCATGAATCCATTATGTATGCAAATTTTTTCTTACTCAAGATTTTCTACATGAGTGCACAATCATTCATACAAATGCAACGTCCATATAATAACACATCAAGTTCAATTCATAAACAAATACATATTTGTAAATGCAATACGAAAGTGTCCGAGCTGATCTAGTGCCTAATATATGCATCCACAAGCAGCCACTTGCAACCATCAATCACAACATGTTTCAAATACATGTTTACATCCATTGGCTTCTACCTAAGGATCGATGATACGTCCTAGAAGATATACCTTAGAAAGAGAGAAACAGGTATGCGTAAAATTCCTACAAAAAGATCAAGGATATATCCTTGAGAAAAAGAGTATGGCGCGTGTGTCTTATCTTCAATCCCCCATATCGCTCTTCTTGAGCTTTACTCCACTGTACCTTAACTAATTTAACTTCACAATTGCAAAGTTTCTTGACCTCCATTTCCAAAATAAACAGATGTTAACCATGATACCGAGTGTATATACTAAGATGATTAGAGGTCTCTCCTCTTAGCTTATCCATCATGCCATAACTATGAGGGTCAAAAGCTAAAGGTCACTACGTACTTTTTACCTCTCTTAAGGTTAGTATTTTTTCTATTTAGAGCGCCTGCCACAACTATTTATCTCTCACGCAAACCATCCTAGTCGAACTCGACATCCCTCAAGTACAAGCCCCAGAGGCCTAAACCAATATCAGACAAGCACCCAAGGAATATCTCCTCCAAATTTGGACGATCTACATGAGATGATATAAGCAAAACAACCAAGCAGTTGAGCACTTAACTGACTCTGGCTATCCTCGCCAGTCTTGCTCCAAAACTATCATTGGTCGCATAACTGACTTTGCATTGTCAACTAGATATATGCGGAAATCTATCTCGAGTTTTAGGGGGAAAACCCTTAACCTAACCAAAACATCTGCATGCTCATGGACTATCCTGACGGATCGCAAACCGTTGATAGATGTATCAAGTGATTCTAGGTAGCTAGGCGTAACTGATCCTTTAGGATCGCATGGAATCTCAAGGGTATTCCCGAGGCGAATCAAAAGTCTAACTACCCTCCCTTCACCATTATTAGCTAACCAACCCATGCCTAGAATCAACCCGTATCCCATGAAACCCAAAAACATAAGCATTACGCTTAAACCCAATACTTAACTATAGCTACTCTCAAATCCCTACAAACCAAAGATAAATTGGTCGAACGACCAATTGGATTTGAGACACTAGTGGGATCTTTCTACTATACAAGTACTACGGTGCAGAGACTCAACCATGGAAGTAGATATGGACAAATGCGAAGCGCTAAGATCAAAAGAGTACTAATCGAAACGAAAAGCTAAACTTTTCCAATATAGACTTTTACTATCTCTCTCTCAGGTATTCTGGAGGTGAAAGCATACACTCGCGCTTCTGCAAATCCAGTCCATCGTCCTTGCCCTTGTCCTTAATTATACCATGGAAAAGATACCTCCTCTCCTCTTAGGTTTTATAATCCTTTCTTCGTGAGTCGAGTTTTATGTCCATGAATTTCTCATCCTTACGTTGAGCTCCCTAGCCAAACTCCCTCATCCTCATCTTTACCATCCCCGTGTAATCATATTAACAAGTTTCTCAAAAGCTGCCTCCATCGCACGGAAAACCCTTCAAAGCTTGAAAGAAGACTAGCTGCAGGTGAAATTACTATGGCTATAGATGGGAGTCGGGCACTACTTTGCCCTTCGATTGGTATCGTAGTCTTATCAAGCCTACGGAACCGTGCCACGATGAGGTTACCTCCCAGAAAGCCAGGAGCCCCGAAGATTGAAGAAAGAAGGGGACAAGAATTCAAACAGAGGATCAGAAGATAGTGCGTATGGCTTTTGGGGAATATGCCTTTAAAACAAAACTTTTCTTTTGAAAATGCTTCTTTATAAAACCGTTTTGAAAGTAATTTTTCAAATCTTATATCTGATCCGGTAACCTTCAGCTCTGATACCAAGTGATACACCCCACCTCTGTTAAGGTCACTCTCAAAGGGAATGCCTTAATTTTGGAGGAGGTTTATAGGCACAAGTCACAGATAAAACACAAGACAGATATTAAACACAAGTATAAGCAGCGGAAAATAAACCAACTTTCATTTCACAAGTACTTGTCCATACAAATCACTTCCATAAAATAAAACTTTATTTCATTTATAAACAGCTTGTACAAAGATTGTTTTCCTACAACAAAGTATCTATCTTGTTTAACAAAATGAAGAAGCACAAATATACAATGATATTCCCCAATGAAACATTAGCCAGCCATAGCGGTGGAAAAGAGAGTCCAAAGCAGCACATCAAAGAGTCTTCAAGCTTGGAAAGAGTAACAGGTCCATACAAATCTGAGCAATTCGCTTCCTGACTACATGGGGGGGGGGAAACGGAAGAAAAGAAGACGAAAGAAAACGTAGAGTCAGACATAAAGCCTGGTAAGTCTAGTGGTACTTCGGTATATGAATAAGAAAAAGGACATGACAGGCATAAATTGAAAATGGGAAAATACCATAAACTAAGGCAAAGCGGTTTAGAACCGAAATTACTATCGCACCTCATACTAATCTCTGCACCACCTAACTAGTATCCCCAAACTTGTGGTTGCTTTCAGGTGTACGTCTACTATTCATTACCTAGATCTAATCTAGGTTTTTCTATCGAGCACTTCCTAGATTCAACTAGGGTTTATACGACCTAGTCCAACTCGGGATTGTACTACCTGTCGAACGATGCCTCCTAGTCTAAGACACACTACTTAGATTGGTATATGTTCCTAGACTTTCCCCACGTATGTGTCGCGAATCATTATCGCTGTCTAGATGCATATTTCCTCTATATGTGTAACCCGAGTCCTGTGGTAGGGCAAATCAAGAAACACGGAACTCGGTCGGGAGCTTTCAGATATCTACCGATGCAGATGCTAAGGTCATTTTTTATTCCGGTGGATATGGTCCCACTTGACCCCTCCCTCAACTAATGAAAGGCACACCTTGAAAAATGAGAACTATATGCAGGCCCTTTATGCCCCCACTAACCTATGGCCATCCGCAACCACAACTAGATAACAAGTATATGGTTTCTTGGAGTTCTCCGCCATTCCTCTTCACGAATCTCGATTGACTCAAGATGATAGGTAGACGACGAGTTGCTATCACAGGGCTACTGGTCTCGTCGAATCACGCTGGTCCATCCTAATCTTTAGGTTGCCTTATATTGCAACCAAGGCATACCCTTGGTTCTTCTGACGCAGACCTTAACCTCTGTGAGCCCAGGCGGATCATCCGCAGCCTCACAGAGGGATACCAAGAGTACCCTCACGTCCCCTTGAAGCCGCGTGCTTCTTCACCCAGCTCATTGGAGACTTCTTTAAGATCAGATGGACGTTCGCTCTTTTTTTTGCGTTCCACTAAGGATTACTACTTAGTTCTCCTAACTAAGGTTTACCACTTAATTCTTCTTCTCGTCAAGTTGGATTGGTTAAGTGTCATTAGTCAATTCAAGTTAACTTAACCCATTCACTTGTCATGTTAATTTGGTTAAGTGTTATCGGTAGTTCACGTTGACTTAACCCACCTATATATCAAATCAAATTGGTTAAGTGTTGTCTAGCGGTTCATGTTGACTTAACCCACCCCTATATCATGTCAAATTGGTTAAGTATTCCTTAACCTTACTCGTTTGTCAGGTTACAGCGGTTAGGTGTTTCCTTAGTTACTTAACCCCCACAAATCTCACCTTGTTAACGTGTTAAGTTGGTTAAGTGTCCAAATTAACTTAACCCCACCCATCAGTTTAGTTAACACGTTGCATTGGTTAAGTGTTACCTTAGTTAACTTAATCCTACCACACGCCATGTTATATATACATATATATTGGTTAAGTGTTACCTCGGTTAACTTAACCCTAACAATCCTGACTTAGCTTTTATTTATTAAAGCACCAACCACTCACATTAGACATGTATTGTTGCGGTTACTGGATATGCCGGTCGGTTCCGGGCAGGTTTACACCGCAACTCAGTCTAACCTCGTGTCCTTATTGGGCTCAATGCCTTAACCACCCACATTGGATAGGTATTGTTGTGATTACTGGACAACCGGGCGGGTCCGGGCAGGTTTACATCACAACTCAATCCAACCTCGGGTTAAGCATACTCGTATTTCCTAAGTTTACATATTTGTCTCTTTTCATTTTTATATGTAAATGTCATGGCCCATTATCCAAATTCACTAATTTTGGGTGTAACAATTTTTACCGCTTACATGTCACAAGTCATTGGCATGTGCCAAACATGCCAACACATATATTTTATTTTAAACCCAACGTTATTTCCCCCATCCGTACGTTTGCAACGTTATAACAAATGTTGGGCTCGACATTTCTGCCCAACTTATAAACATAAAAAGGGGAAGCACATAATCATGAAATATTCTAGGATACATAAAAGGTGTGTGGCGCATGAACTTGCAACATAACGTTTTCACTAGCATAGATTATGGGTCATGTGAACTTGCATTCAATAAGGATATAACTAAATTGGTGTCACATGGAATGACATACTTTTTAGGCTTGCCTAAACATGGTTTTATACATATATGACTAGGCATAGTGTCAAGCATGTTACATGTTCATAGAAATATCCACTTTTTGACATAACCCAAAGATGTAAACTAACTTCAAATCAAGTAGCCTATTTTAACATGAAACTAGCATAGTTTGTATAACCAGCTATACTTTTATAAACCCAATTATAACTTGCAAATAAACACAAGAATGTATACATAGGTTTTTGAGTCATGTAGGCATAAAAAGGTCTCAAACTAGAACATATTTATATAAGCCTTAATTTAGACTTAGAAAATGTACACAGTCCATACTATCGACATAAACATAAAGGTGTCACTTCTAGTTGGTTTTTTTTTTTTTGCCACAAATTTGCAAGTGATATCATTTTCATATACAAATGTCCAATAGGCTCACATCAATCAATTTATGCCACAAACAACCAATACAAAATATGACATAATCATCGCAATATACAGAATTAACATAAACATTGTACAATAGTAAAATTCCATTTCATTTACATCGAGTCAAATCTTAGTTTTATTCATATTCAGAAAACCACTATACTTACAACGGGCGCTGAAATCTTGTTTTCGGGTTTCTGTATTTTGAATTTGCAAAGCTTTCCTTTGGGGTAGAAAACGTTGCATTGAAATTTGATTAGACTTTTGTTTCTCTTTAAGTTGGCTCGTCTCTAAGCTTTTTCTCTCTTGACGGCTATTCTCCATTCCCTCCCAGCAGCATGACGGCTCTAGCTTTATTTTTTATGTGAATTAGGTTGAGTCTTAGGCTGCTTTTATAGAGTTTCAAGTTGATTTGAGCCGTCAGATGAAGACAGAAGGAATCTAGGCCATACACGTCAAGAGGAACCAATCCGGTGTCGACACGTCAGCCCTAGTGACACACCAAGGCTCAGGAATTCGACCAGAACACAGACCAGGCCAGCCAGACCTGACCAGGTCGACAGGGCAGGTCGACCATATGGTCGACCCTATGGTCGACCTGGGTCAACCAGGTCGACCCCCAGGTCGACCCTATGGTCGACCCTCAGGTCGACCTGGGCCCTGGGCAGGAACTTTCTTGCTCAGCCCGGGTCTGGTCCTATTTTTGAATTTTGAATCCGATTTTCAAGCTGTTTGAATTTTAAATAAATTCTGAAACTTTCGGAGGTCATATCTCCTTCGTACGGAGTCCGATTTACGCAAACTCGGATTCTATCTCAAGCAGAATTTCGAGACGAACGCAATGGCGTAACCTGTTTCCCTTAATTCTTATGTTTTGAATTAAGTATACTTTAGTTTATCAATTTGCTGTTAACGGAAAACTCGGGGTGTTACAGTACATGAACACCCTCTGGTATCTCAGATGCTCCAGACATGCTGAAAAGAAAAAGAAAGAGTTTTTAAACAACAGAAGCGAAAGAGAGATGTATGGATTGCGAGGAATATGCTCTTTAAAGTAAACTTTCCTTGAAAATAGCTTCTTTAAAACAAGTTTTTTTTTTGAAAATACTTTCTAGGAAAATAATACTTTTGAAAACACTTTTCAAAACTTTTTATCTGTTCTTGTAACCATAGCTCTGATACCATGTGTAACACCCCATGTCCATTAATGGCACTCACAAAGGGAATGCATCAATGTCCATGGAGCGTTATTGTTGTATAGAACAGATAAATTACAAGAATAAATAAATAAAACAACACAGTGAAAGTGAAAAACTTATTTCATAGCATCATAACTCAAAACGAGTTTACATAATAGTCTCCAAAACCATTACAACAGGATCTTTTCCAAAAACTTCTAAGTACATAAAGAAGCAAATACTTAAATAACATAAATGCATAAATCCCCACTGAGCTTAAGAAAAGCCAAAAAGATGAGAGAGTCCCAAGCGATACATCTACTCCCTTCAAGCAACTGAAAGAAATCGGCACTAAGCTGTAGTATTCCCTCCTTGCAAACCTGAGGGGGGGAAAGGAAGAAAAGAGGTGGAAAGAAAAGGGGGTCAGACATAAAGTCTGGCGAGTGCGATAACTTTAACAATATAATTATCAAAATAACTAGGATAAGGCATAAGCTGGAAAATAAGGAAATGACTGTGAACAATTGGGTATGACAGGGAAATAAGACGAACAAAGATAACGTTAAAGGCTCCCCTAATCACTATAAGATAATTACTACACTGCACCACCACTAGTCACCCTAAAGGTTGATCCCGCCTACAGAATTTAATAATGATAATGGTAGTTTAGTGTACCCCTAGCTACCTTCATAGGTGTCGTCTGCCCCTATCTCCACTAGGTGTACCCACTACCCCCATTCGATCGGCTCCCTAACTCGTAGATATCCGTGCTGGCCCCACAGTGGGGTGTATCACTCCCCAAAGTGGCAACCTGATACAACCAAAAATGCACGGCTTATATCTACATGATGCAACAAGGTCTTACCTACCAGCCCGGGCCCACACACGCATATGAACCCGTTGGACTTGCATTGCCACCGCTGACCCGTTTTGACCTCTTACAATCAAATCCAGTACGCGTGTCCCGTCCTCGACTTGGATCGAGGCCACAAAGATACTTAATGGGTTACTGGTTTGAAAAGGGCCCCATGCATGACACAAGCTTTCCACCTACGCTTGGTCCCCTCTAAGGTTTTTCCCCACTTAACCCCATTCTTATTCATGTCTTCTTACATGTTTCAATCTTGGTTAAGTGCATCTAATCATATTTCAAATGCCACCCAAGGCACCCACTAAATTCCACATGCCACCCAAGGCACCCACTTAACCCCTTCATGTCCCACTACATGTTTATATGGTTAAGTGTTTCTTAATTCATTAAGACCGTAACCTTGTAAAGACCTCCCACATTAGACTGGCATTTGTGGCAGCTGGATTTGTCGGGCGGGTCCGGGCAGTCTTACACCACAAACGAGCCTAACCTCATGTCTTTACAACTGTTACGCATTTAATTTATGCCTAAGACCTCCCATATTAGACTGACATTTGTGGCAGCTGGATTTGCCGGGCGGGTCCGGGCAGCCTTACACCATAAAAGAGTCTAACCTCGTGTCTTAGGCGACTAATTACACGTAATTAATTATCCCCAATTTGAATTAATTTCTCTATTCAAATTGTCAATCAATTACAAATTTAACTATGTCCATAATTGACTCAATTATGTCCATATATTTATGGTATATAAAATTATACCAATTAACATCACATTTAAGGCATTTATGCCAATTCTCAATATTAAATCTTTTAATATTATCCCATTGCTCCACGTTGTACGTTCGTTCGTTTAACGTAAAATATACGTTAGACTCGAATAGTCTAACTTATGGAATAAAGAGAAAACATCACAACATGCATAGAATAAAAACTAGATCTAAACATAACGGGTGAACTTGCATGTGTGAATAAGGTTTTTCATCCAAAAACTTGCATAGGCCAAAGTTACAAACTTGCATAAACTATGGATGTCATAGATCTAATCATAAGGTGTAAACTTGCATAGACAATAGTTACAAACTTTACATTACATGATTCATACTCCAACATATATATATATATATATATATATATATATATGTATGTATGTATGTATGTATGTATGTATGGATACTTGCATATATGATTTATACAACATAAACTATGATGTAAACTTGCATCTAACTCACCCATGTCATAGCCTAACTTTAGATCCAATTTACACATAAAATATATGTCATGAAACATGTAAGGTTGTATATGATTCTCACTAACTTGCATATGATTCATATCTAAATTAACATCTAAACTTGCATACATACATATGATTTAACATATGAATTAGTTCCACAGCATAACCAAACTAGTATATGAAGCATCATTATGAATTGATTGTACATAGACCAACAATTAACATAGATTTACAACATAGATAATAACATCACAACTTTACGACATAGATAATAACATCATAGATTTACAACATAGATAATAACACAACGGTCAATGATTCACAACATAAGCATATAATCCAAATCATAACTCAACCTAATTAAATTGTTAATTATCTTATTAAAGAAATCGAACTCACAAAAAGAAGGTCTTACGTTTTGAAATCTGAGTTCTGAAATTGATTTAGCTCGCCTTGTAGTAGATTCATTATTGTTTAGATTAGAGTTGAATAGAATTGAGTTGATTAGCTTTTCTTCCTCCTAAATGGTGGCGGCTACTCTAGGTTGCAAGGTGGTAGCATGACGGCCGTAGTTCCAATTTTTATTTGATATTTAGGGTTTGAGTCTACCCATGTTTATATAGAATTTCAATTTAATTATAGCCGTCGGATGATCTTAAGGTTAATCAAACCCATTCAGTCAGGATAGGGTGACACCTCAGCCTTAATGACTCAGCAAGGAGTCAAAAAGGACTCAGCAATGAGTCACAATATGGATCAGATCACACCAGAAAGCTGTGCAGGCTTTCTGCTCGACCTGTGCTGTAACAACCTGAATTTTAACAACGTGTTAAGACAAGAATCAAGGCAGAATTAAATTATAAAATCTGAATCAGGATAAATGGGTTGCGCCATTGCGTTCGTCTCGGAAAAATACGCGAAATAGAGTCCGAAATTTCGTAAATCGGAGTCCGTATGACCGAGATATGGCCTCGCGAAGTTTCACGAAAATTCAAATCCGAAAACAGATTCGAATTCATCCCAAAAAGAGAAGGCGGGAAAATTCCCGCCAGACACACAGGGTGTCGACACCCGTGTCGACATGGGTGTCGACCCCCCTCCAGGGGGTCGACCCCTCCCTGGTTGGCCTGGTGCACCTGTTTTGGCTCCTGGGTCCTGTTTTGGAGGCTTGTGACGATTTTTGAGGGTTTAGATCTATCCTAGGGTTTATCCTACGGCCTAAACTACTCCTAATCTCTATAAAAAGACCCCTAAGCCTACCCTAAACCCTTACAAATCACTCATGCCACGAAGTGCTGCCCAAATGCCAAGTGATCATGGCTTCCATCTCCAACTCCAAGGGCTTATGCATTCAAATCGGGTTCAAATCAAAAGGTGCAAGCTTTCTACATCAAATCGAGGAGGGATCAACGTTGCTACGCAAATTCCATGACGATTCTTCGACAAAGGAGCCACCTTTCTTCGTCAAGATGATGCATGATCCTTTTCCTAAGCCTCGCTATGTAAGTTCTAGCTACTTGTAGATTCTAACGGTGGTTCTAATGTGACATGGGATAAAATGTGATGAAACATAAGTATGCTAGCCCATATGAACCTTGTCATGTCTCTTTTGCTTGAACCTATGACTTTGGGCTATGCTTAGCGACTTAATCATGCCACTTATGTTATGTTTAACCTAGTATATCTTGCAAGTTTGAATCTTTATCTATGGAATGCTAGCATGAACCTTTGGGAACCATTTGACTTGTGAAACATTGGCAAAGATTTGACTTTGGGGCTTATGCATGTAAATGAACCCAAACCCCTTATGTATCATGCATGGTTGTGGCCAAATTCACTTATGATACTATGCATGTTTGTGGCCAAATTCCCTCATGAAACTATGCATGCTTGTGGCCAAATTCCCTTATGATACTATGCATGTTTGTGGCCAAATTCCCTTATGATATTATGCATGTTTGTGGCCAATATGTTGGCATAATACCCTACTATGTGACTCGCTTCCACTTGGGTTGGAAATACGTTTGGGTAGCTTAGGAAAAACGTGGGTATGACATGAAAAACTTGACATGGGGTTTACATGAGAACATGACATTCATGATACATTTAAATATGGTCATGACACGTGGGAAAACATGGAACTTGAACTAGACATGGGTGGGTTGTAAGTGTAATAAGACACTAGACCAAACATGAAAGTGGCCAACTCGAGGTTGGGTTGAGTTTGTAGCATAAATCTACCCGGACCCGCTCGGCTTAACTAGTGGCTACAAACAATAGGACCCAATGTGAGTAGTTGGTCACATAGCACTTAAAACCCGAGGTTAGACTAGGTTGTGGTGTAAATCTACCCGGACCCGCCCGGCTTAACTAGTAACCACAACAAAGTCTAATGTGAGAGGTTGGGGTGCATTAATCTAATTAATGCCACATGAAAAGGTTAAGTAATTTTGATTAATGACACTTAACCGATATGACACGAATGGGTAGGTTAAGTTAAACCGGACTTGGTTCCTTAATGACACTTAACCATATTAGACAATTAGGGGATGGGGTTAAGTAATTTACGCTTAACTAATCCGACTTGGTAATTAGATGGGGTTAAGTAATCCACACTTAACTAATCTAAACACGGTAAATTCGATGAGGTTAAGTAATCCATACTAAACTAATCAAACACGGTAATTAGGTGGGGTTAAGTAACTTAGACTTAACTAATCTAAAACACGGTAATTAGATGGGGTTAAGTAACCTTCACTTAACTAATCTAAACACGGTAATTCGATGGGGTTAAGTTAAACACTTAACCAATCTAAACTTGGTAATTCAATGAGGTTAAGTAACCAATACTTAACCAACTTAACACGGTAATTTAATGGGGTTAAGTAACTTATACTTAACCAATTATACATGATGATTTGATGAGGTTAAGTAACCTATACTTAACCAATCTAATAGGTGGACCTGATAGGGTTAAGTCACAAGACCTTTTTAAAATTAGGCTTAACCATTGTAATACGATTAGTGGATGGGGTTAAGCTAACCCATACTTAACCAATCCGACTCGATAATCTGATGGGATTAAGATAATCTATGCTTAATCAATCTAACATGATAATCTGATAGGGTTAAGACAAATAAATACTTAACCAATTTGACTTGATAGGGTTAAGTCATGAGCTTCTTGGTACACTTAACCAAATTGTAGGGCTAAGCCTTGAACTTGAGTACTTAGCCAATCTTGACATGATTCGTAGGCGGGTTAAGTCATGAACTTGGATAACAACACTTAACCCATTTGACAAAACCCTAGCTCAGGGGACTAGGTTGGAAATCGTAGTTAACAAGGATAGCGAAAAGAGGAGCTAAGTGGTAAACCTTAGTTAAGGGTAACTAAGTAATAATTCTTAGCTAAGGACATGGGACTAGTTCATAAAGAGATGAGTAACCTGATGCGGTAGGTCATCGCTTAGTATACGAGGAGGAGCAACTTATCTGACTTGGATAAAAAGCTCCAGCGAACTGGGTGACGAAGCGGTAGCTTCGGGGTACGTGAGGGTACTCTTGGTATCCCTCTGTGAGGTGGCAGGTGGTCCATGAAACCCGGCCTCACAGAGGTTAAGGTCTGCGATAGAAGAGCCAAGGGTATGCCTTGGTTGCTATGCGAGCGACCTAAAGACTGGGATGGATTAGCGTGGAGTCGACGATACTTGATTTTGCCCTGGATAGCACGTCGCCGACTACCTACCATCTTTAGTCAATCGTGTACGAACGGAAAGGCAGAGAACTCCCAACAGACCATGTTCTTGCTATCGAGTCATGGGTGAGGTTGGCCCATAGGAAAGTGGGGCTATAGTGGGGCCGGGATCTAGTTCTCATACATGATCTTTCTTGGATTGCCTTTCAGTAGTTGAGGGAGGGGTCACGTGGGACTATAGCCATGGGTACAAAAACAGACCTTGATATCTGCATCAACAGACGACTTAAAGCTCCCGACCAAGTTCCGTATTTCTTGATTTGCCCTGGCACGGAACTCGGATGGCACATTGAGGAACATGTGCGTCTAGACATGGAAAACGATTCACGATACATACGCGGGATAAAGGGCGCGGTTGACGGGTGGCATAATCCCTAGTGGCCCTAGGTGGCTGAACCCAAACCGAGACACGGAAACGTTCATTAGGTAGTATAATCCCTAGTGGTCCTAGGTGACATAAATCCTAAGTGAACACGCGATAGTTCATGGTAAGAAAAACATAACCAGATCAAGGGTAGCAGTCCAAAATAACCTCAAGGATAAAACGTTTACATGGGAAAGCCCGTATGGCCTACGGCAAAGGACTGAACTTATACATGGAAAGAAACATACGAGTTGGGAAAACCTACCTGTGCTATATATATTAGGTTGACATGGACCATTACACGACATTGGGCAAGGGACATTCATAGTTGACACATGACGCGGGTTGGGATACTAGTACGAGAGGTGCAGAGCAAATATACAGGATAGATACCTTGGGATAGTATACTTGATAGAAACCTGACGATGTGATACCTTGATTTATCATGACACCGTAGTTTATCATGATATCTTAGTTTACCTTGCTATAGTAGTTCAGCCTGTTACCCTGGTTTAGTTTATCTACCTTGTAGTCATTCTTATGTTTACTTTCAGTTTATGCATGTCATGTTACCTTTACCTGTTTTTATACTGGAAGTAGATAGGACTTACCAGTCTTTATGACTGACCCCGTTTTGTTTCACCTCTTTGTCTTCCATTTCCCCCCCCAGGTTTCAGGGAGGAAACACTGTTATCTAGTTCGGACTTCTTCTGCTTGAAGGTCATCACGCATGGCTTGGACTTTTCTTGGCTCTGGATACTTTACCGTTTTACTTGGGGAATAATTTATGAAATGGTTTTATGCTTCTTTACTATTGCCAGACAGGTTTTGATGTATTCTAATGTAAAAGGCTTTAGACCTTATTTTATAAGGTAATGAAATTTGTTTTACTTCCGCTGTTTTATATATGTTCTGTCTTGTAATATTTCTGTGCATGTTTACCTCGATAATGCTTCACCAAACCTAGTGCATTCCCTTTGTGAGTGACCCTAGCGGAGGTGGGGTGTTACATTTGGTATCAGAGCAAAAGGTTACCAGACTGGGCAAAAGTTTTTAAAACCTTCTGAAAACTATTTGAGAAACCGTTTTACAAAGAAGCATTTTTCAAGAAAAGTTTTTAAAGGCTATTCCCCAAAAGCCATTAGCACTATCCCTTGTTTCCTTGATTGAATCTCTTTTCCTTTCTTTCCTCCATCTGTAGTCACAGTAGTTTTAATTGCGACTAATCCTTGTCTAGCTACGTAAGTATTTTCCCGTGCGATGGAGGAAGTTCTCGAGAGACCTGTTACCGAAGTTATAAGAAGGGATAATAAGAGCATGGATAAAGGACACGAGCTTAAGAATAAGCAACTTGTTGGTATGGCTTGATCCACAAAGGAAGATAAGGACAAGGTCAGCGAGAGGGCAATTGTATGCTCTCATTTCTAGCATACCTAAGAGGATTGGTACCATTTCTGTTAAAGGCTTAGCCTTTCTTTTCTTTCATACCGTCCAGACTTTGTCTTGATCATCGTATCATTTAAGTCTGCTTGGATAGTTGAGTCTCTGCACCTTAGTACTAGCATGGTAGAGGATCCCAGTTTTTGTCCCAAAAATCTGGTTGGAGAGTTGGTCCATTTCTTCATGACTTGTTTGGATTTGAGAATGACATGTCTCGGCTACGGATGGATTCTAGGGATAAAGTGGTCACCCAATAAGGGGTGCCATTCTCGGTTTTGGAAAGAGGGTAGTTAGACTCTCGACTCACCTTGGTAATACCCTCGAAGCCTCGAATAACCTTTTGGGTTCTGTCATGGTTAGTTACCTAGAATCTCGGGATGCAGTTGTTGGTAATCCGTTCGAGTAGAATTCGCCGCTAAGGCGGATGGTTCGTTTCGCTTATGCATGAGTTATGGGGATCACCCTAGTAAATACTCTTGGCAACATGGATTGGCATTGGCAAGCGAGATCCAGAATTCCCTAGAGAATTTTGGAGAGCTTGCATGAGTAAGTGGATACGTTTGAGCCAAGTATACTAGGGAAAGGATAAGTGAAAAAGGAACGAGAGACGACGATGAAATGGGTTCCGACCCATGTTTTGGAAACAGGAATTAAGAAGCTACGGGATCATGAAGTTAAAAGACGGTCAAGGCACAATGGAATTAAGCTCAAGGGAGGGCGACTTAGAAGGTTGAAGGCTAGATACGCGCATCAATATCTCTTTTTAAGAGTATATCCTAGATCCCTGGTTTTTCATGTAGAGCTTGCTCGCATGTTATCTTTTGGTGAATATCCTCTCGGTCATGTTTCTGTTGCAAACCCCGTAGGGAGTTTACCTTGTTTATCTCCTCGATCCTATTGTGAGATCCTTAGGGAGAAACCTATGGATGTAAACATGTGTTTGAAACATGTTATGATTGATATGGTTGCAAATGGTTGCAAGTGGTTGCTCGTGGATGCGCGAATACACATTAGATACTAGATCGACACACTCACATTTCATATTGCATATGCACGAGTATTTATACCTGTTTATGGATGAAATTGAATGTGTTATCATGTGGATGTTGCATATGAATGAATGGTTGTGCACACATATAGTGTTTATATGACTAGGACTATTTGCATACATGTTGGATTCATGGCACTAAACATAATTTGCATTAGAAGATCATTCAGGCCTGATCATTAGCATTAGCTAAGGAACATATACACACACTTTCTGCATATGTTCATACATCATTAGAAATCTTTTAAGGACAATGATTACTTGTGGATGATGTTTTGAGTAGATGGATGATGGATGGTAGGATACGTTCTTCCTAACTTGGAGATTTCGGGGACGAAATCCTTAAAGGAGGGGAGAATGTAACAACCCGAATTTTAACAACGTGTTAAGACAAGAATCAAGGCAGAATTAAATTATAAAATCTGAATCAGGATAAACGGGTTGCGCCATTGCGTTCATCTCGGAAAAATACGCGAAATAGAGTCCGAAATTTCGTAAATCGGAGTCCGTATGACCGAGATATGGCCTCGCGAAGTTTCACGAAAATTCAAATCCGAAAACAGATTCGAATTCAGCCCAAAAAGAGAAGGCGGGAAAATTCCCGCCAGACACACAGGGTGTCGACACCCGTGTCGACATGGGTGTCGACCCCCCTCCAGGGGGTCGACATGGGTGTCGACCCCTGGGTCGACCCCTCCCTGGTCGGCCAGGTCGGCCTGGTGCACCTGTTTTGGCTCCTGGGTCCTGTTTTGGAGGCTTGTGACGATTTTTGAGGGTTCAGATCTATCCTAGGGTTTATCCTACGGCCTAAACTACTCCTAATCTCTATAAAAAGACCCCTAAGCCTACCCTAAACCCTCACAAATCACTCATGCCACGAAGTGCTGCCCAAATGCCAAGTGATCATGGCCTCCATCTCCAACTCCAAGGGCTTATGCATTCAAATCGGGTTCAAATCAAAAGGTGCAAGCTTTCTACACCAAATCGAGGAGGGATCAACGTTGCTACGCAAATTCCATGACGATTCTTCGACAAAGGAGCCACCTTTCTTCGTCAAGATGATGCATGATCCTTTTCCTAAGCCTCGCTATGTAAGTTCTAGCTACTTGTAGATTCTAACGGTGGTTCTAATGTGACATGGGATAAAATGTGATGAAACATAAGTATGCTAGCCCATATGAACCTTGTCATGTCTCTTTTGCTTGAACCTATGACTTTGGGCTATGCTTAGCGACTTAATCATGCCACTTATGTTATGTTTAACCTAGTATATCTTGCAAGTTTGAATCTTTATCTATGGAATGCTAGCATGAACCTTTGGGAACCATTTGACTTGTGAAACATTGGCAAAGATTTGACTTTGGGGCTTATGCATGTAAATGAACCCAAACCCCTTATGTATCATGCATGGTTGTGGCCAAATTCACTTATGATACTATGCATGTTTGTGGCCAAATTCCCTCATGAAACTATGCATGCTTGTGGCCAAATTCCCTTATGATACTATGCATGTTTGTGGCCAAATTCCCTTATGATATTATGCATGTTTGTGGCCAATATGTTGGCATAATACCCTACTATGTGACTCGCTTCCACTTGGGTTGGAAATACGTTTGGGTAGCTTAGGAAAAACGTGGGTATGACATGAAAAACTTGACATGGGGTTTACATGAGAACATGACATTCATGATACATTTAAATATGGTCATGACACGTGGGAAAACATGGAACTTGAACTAGACATGGGTGGGTTGTAAGTGTAATAAGACACTAGACCAAACATGAAAGTGGCCAACTCGAGGTTGGGTTGAGTTTGTAGCATAAATCTACCCGGACCCGCTCGGCTTAACTAGTGGCTACAAACAATAGGACCCAATGTGAGTAGTTGGTCACATAACACTTAAAACCCGAGGTTAGACTAGGTTGTGGTGTAAATCTACCCGGACCCGCCCGGCTTAACTAGTAACCACAACAAAGTCTAATGTGAGAGGTTGGGGTGCATTAATCTAATTAATGCCACATGAAAAGGTTAAGTAATTTTGATTAATGACACTTAACCGATATGACACGAATGGGTAGGTTAAGTTAAACCGGACTTGGTTCCTTAATGACACTTAACCATATAAGACAATTAGGGGATGGGGTTAAGTAATTTACGCTTAACTAATCCGACTTGGTAATTAGATGGGGTTAAGTAATCCACACTTAACTAATCTAAACACGGTAAATTCGATGAGGTTAAGTAGTCCATACTTAACTAATCAAACACGGTAATTAGGTGGGGTTAAGTAACTTAGACTTAACTAATCTAAAACACGGTAATTAGATGGGGTTAAGTAACCTTCACTTAACTAATCTAAACACGGTAATTCGATGGGGTTAAGTTAAACACTTAACCAATCTAAACTTGGTAATTCAATGAGGTTAAGTAACCAATACTTAACCAACTTAACACGGTTATTTAATGGGGTTAAGTAACTTATACTTAACCAATTATACATGATGATTTGATGAGGTTAAGTAACCTATACTTAACCAATCTAATAGGTGGACCTGATAGGGTTAAGTCACAAGACCTTTTTAAAATTAGGCTTAACCATTGTAATACGATTAGTGGATGGGGTTAAGCTAACCCATACTTAACCAATCCGACTCGATAATCTGATGGGATTAAGATAATCTATGCTTAATCAATCTAACATGATAATCTGATAGAGTTAAGACAAATAAATACTTAACCAATTTGACTTGATAGGGTTAAGTCATGAGCTTCTTGGTACACTTAACCAACTTGTAGGGCTAAGCCTTGAACTTGAGTACTTAGCCAATCTTGACATGATTCGTAGGCGGGTTAAGTCATGAACTTGGATAACAACACTTAACCCATTTGACAAAACCCTAGCTCAGAGGACTAGGTTGGAAATCGTAGTTAACAAGGATAGCGGAAAGAGGAGCTAAGTGGTAAACCTTAGTTAAGAGTAACTAAGTAATAATTTTTATCTAAGGACATGGGACTAGTTCATAAAGAGATGAGTAACCTGATGCGGTAGGTCATCGCTTAGTATACGAGGAGGAGCAACTTATCTGACTTGGATAAAAAGCTCCAGCGAACTGGGTGACGAGGCGGTAGCTTCGGGGTACGTGAGGGTACTCTTGGTATCCCTCTGTGAGGTGGCAGGTGGTCCATGAAACCCGGCCTCACAGAGGTTAAGGTCTGCGATAGAAGAGCCAAGGGTATGCCTTGGTTGCTATGCGAGCGACCTAAAGACTGGGATGTATTAGCGTGGAGTCGACGATACTTGATTTTGCCCTGGATAGCACGTCGCCGACTACCTACCATCTTTAGTCAATCGTGTACGAACGGAAAGGCAGAGAACTCCCAACAGACCATGTTCTTGCTATCGAGTCATGGGTGAGGTTGGCCCATAGGAAAGTGGGGCTATAGTGGGGCCGGGATCTAGTTCTCATACATGATCTTTCTTGGATTGCCTTTCAGTAGTTGAGGGAGGGGTCACGTGGGACCATAGCCACGGGTACAAAAACAGACCTTGATATCTGCATCAGCAGACGACTTAAAGCTCCCGACCGAGTTCCGTATTTCTTGATTTGCCCTGGCACGGAACTCGGATGACACATTGAGGAACATGTGCGTCTAGACATGGAAAACGATTCACGATACATACGCGGGATAAAGGGCGCGGTTGACGGGTGGCATAATCCTTAGTGGCCCTAGGTGGCTGAACCCAAACCGAGACACGGAAACGTTCATTAGGTAGTATAATCCCTAGTGGTCCTAGGTGACATAAATCCTAAGTGAACACGCGATAGTTCATGGTAAGAAAAACATAACCAGATCAAGGGTAGCAGTCCAAAATAACCTCAAGGATAAAACGTTTACATGGGAAAGCCCGTATGGCCTACGACAAAGGACTGAACTTATACATGGAAAGAAACATACGAGTTGGGAAAACCTACCTATGCTATATATATTAGGTTGACATGGACCATTACACGACATTGGGCAAGGGACATTCATAGTTGACACATGACGCGGGTTGGGATACTAGTACGAGAGGTGCAGAGCAAATATACAGGATAGATACCTTGGGATAGTATACTTGATAGAAACCTGACGATGTGATACCTTGATTTATCATGACACCGTAGTTTATCATGATATCTTAGTTTACCATGCTACAGAAGTTCAGCCTGTTACCCTGGTTTAGTTTATCTACCTTGTAGTCATCCTTATGTTTACTTTCAGTTTATGCATGTCATGTTACCTTTACCTGTTTTTATACTGGAAGTAGATAGGACTTACCAGTCTTTATGACTGACCCCGTTTTGTTTCGCCTCTTTGTCTTCCGTTCCCCCCCCAGGTTTCAGGGAGGAAACACTGTTATCTAGTTCGGACTTCTTCCGCTTGAAGGTCATCACGCATGGCTTGGACTTTTCTTGGCTATGGATACTTTACCGTTTTACTTGGGGAATAATTTATGAAATGGTTTTATGCTTCTTTACTATTGCAAGACAGGTTTTGATGTATTCTGATGTAAAAGGCTTTATACCTTATTTTATAAGGTAATGAAATTTGTTTTACTTCCGCTGTTTTATATATGTTCTGTCTTGTAATATTTCTGTGCATGTTTACCTCGATAATGCTTCACCAAACCTAGTGCATTCCCTTTGTGAGTGACCCTAGCGGAGGTGGGGTGTTACATGTGCGCACTTGGCAGGTGCGCCAGTGCAACATTTGCACTGGCGCACTTCCCAAGTGCGCCAGTGTATCTATTTTTTTTCTGATTTTTCCGCCTAACTTCGTTCGTCCATATCTCCTTCACACGATATCCGTTTTACGCAAACTCGGACTCTATCACAACCAGAATTCCGAGATGAACACAATGGCGCAACCCATTTCCCTTAATTCTCACATCTGAGATTAATTATTCTTTAATTTAGTTAATTTGATCATTCAAAAATTCGGGGTGTTACATTATGAATTAATAAGATATTTGTTATTATATTGTACAATTTTGTACATTCAAATTGTTTGAACTTGGATAAACATTGTAATCAGCAAAACTATGATGAATGATTACTATAAATTGGACGTAGGCGTTAGTGCCGAACCACTATAAAAGTTGTGTGTCCCTTTACATTTCTCGTACTTTGGATATTTGGATTATGGATTACTATTAAACTTACACTTGGGGGTTGACGTGCGAGAGTAATCACTTTTCCACCTCAACAAAACGTAAAATATTTTTGTGTATAGAGAAGATGTAATTAAAGTCATGGAAGTAATGACATGTGAAAATGAAACGATTAATTAGAGTAACAAATTTGAAAGAAAATATAGTAATAAATTTATCCAAATAACTAAAACGAAAGTGCGGCCTTTTGATTTTTCAAAATAAATAAATTGTATTAACGTTTATTTTAGAAGTAGTGGAGAAAATGATTTTTCTAAAACTAATAAGAGGTGAGTATATAATTTAAGATTAGCCGAGAAGTAGAGAATACTAATTACTTCATATTCTTATGTATACATACATACACACACAAATATATATATATATATATATATATATATATATATATATATATATATACACACACACACACATATATATAATAGATACATGTGTCGCTTTGCCCAAAAATAATAATAATATATGTGCCTAAATAAAGGAATGAAAATGTTCGAATATTAATTGTTGAATTTATATTTGAATTAAGTAGTGTTAAGAAATGAAAAATGAGAAGTCAAACTATGAATAGAAATTGCTTAAGCATGAAAAAATTAAAATTGATTATATTTAACTTTATGTATGTTATAAAATTAATAATAAGAATGGTAAAGAAGCATTCAATAATAATAATTATAACAAGTACGTGAAAAATGTTTGGGGACTGTAAACTGTTAACATTAATCAGAGATTCTTCAAATTGTGAATGTCTAAAAGTGTGTGTGTAATGCATGTTATTATAGAAAACTAAGAGATGCACATGTTTAAACTCTTTTTTTCCATAATTGGCTTATTTCTCTGGTCACATGCCAATGTACCAATTTTGTGGCAGAAACGAAACTAAAAAGTCTTTGGAGAAACTTTGAACTTTCGTATAATATAATTATATTGAATAAAGATACTTATAATTTTGAACTTTGAATTCATAACTAATTAGTCTATGAAAATAAGTATAAATTAGTTAACATTAATCTATGAAAATAATAAAGATACTAATTGCCTCATTTTCTTTTTTATATATATAGATGTATGTGTATATATATATATATGTATATATACACACATACACATATACATATATATATATATATACATATACATACACACACACATATATGTGTGTGTATATATATGTATGTATAATAGATACATGTGCCGCTTTGCCCAAAAAAATAGATACATATGCCTAAATAAAGAAATGAAAACGTTTGAATATTAATTGTTGAAGTTATATATGAATGAAGCATGGTTAAGAAATTAAAAATGAGAAGTCAAACTATGAACAGAAAGTGCATAAGCATTAAAAATTAAAATTAATTATATTTAACTTTACGTGTATTATAAAATTAGTAATAAGAATAGTAAAGAAGCATTCAATAAATAATAATTATAACAAGTACGTAAAAAAAAGTTTTGAGGAATGTTAACTGTTAACAGTAATCGGTGATTCTTCAAACTGTGAATGTCTAAAAGTGGATGGAATGCATGCTATTGTAGAAAAGTAAGACATGCACATGTTTAAACTCTTTTTCCCATAATTGATTTATTTTTCTGGTCACACGCCAACATATTGATTTTTTGGTAAAAACAAAACTAAAAAGTCTTTGGAGTTACGTTGAGCTTTCATATAATATGATTATAACGAATAATGGTACTTATAATTTTGAATTTTGAATTCAAAACAAGTTAATCGATGAAAATAATTAAGTAAATTAGTTAACATTAATATGATTATATTGAATGAAAATAAATTTTTGTTGCCTTGGTGGCATTTACTATGCTTGTGCTAATCGTCACCTCTTAGTGTCGCTCTGTAGCTTCCTAGACTGTGTTGGATGTCCTTCGTTATCTCAGTTTAGCTACTTGCCAGGTTGTTTCCATTGTGATGTTGTGTGCACTGAGGTCCCTAGTACTGTTTGGCATGGTACCTTTGTAGAGCTCGAGGATCTCTGGATTGATAAGATATGATGCTGAAAACCGTGTCTTTTTGTACTCTTTTGTATATTAACTTATGACAGTAACTATTAAATACTCCCTATGTGGAGATGTTATTTAGTAGTCTAGTTGTTTAGGTTAGCTCCAGTACTTTGAACTTGTACAATGACAGTGGACGGACCACTATAAAATCCGATAGTGGTGGATGATCCACCTTAAAATTCGATAGTAGTTAGATGGTCTCTCTAACTCCTACTATATTGTATTTATTATTTGCTATGATTAAAAAAGTGTTTGCGATCACTTTAAAAGCCGGTCGACTCTGCCAAAAAAACCATTACCATTAATAAGATAATTAAAGGTAAACATAATTGCCATTAATTACCATTAATGTGCTAATTAAAAGGAAACGTATGTGTCTGTATATGTAAATATTTTTGAATATTACATTTTGACGTACTTATCAAATTTGAAATTATGGCTTAATTCAAATTTATGTTGAACATCTCATTATTATTATTTTGTTATTACACTCAAAAGACATATATAAATCCTCTTGTAATTTCTTATTTGAAGCGTATGATATCGTGTTTCATAAAATCACTTTCCTTCATTAAAATCATATTTTGTTATTTATTGTCGGTATACAATTATTAGCATATTATTTTTCATAATGGTAAATATATAATGAATATGTTCATACATGGCCGCTTGCATATAATATGAATGCTCTTTCATACACTATAATAGATAGACAGATTTTTAACTGTTGCATGCATAGAAATCTAGAAAAAAAAATAGACGATATTTTGAGAAAATGAAGTGGAAGTGAAAGAATTAGAAAACAACAAATGTGTGCATTATTTTAAAAAAAAAAATGAATAATAGGAAGATAGTATACAAACGTAATAAGTCGATTAGAATTCTTTTATAAAATAAATACAGTTAGCAAAAGTAGTTACAAATTAAACTTCGGTAATGTTGAATTTTTTGATTCAAACATTTGAAGAGGAAGTAATCAATTAAATGATCGATTGATTGTATTGATTAATTAATTGATTGATTAATTAATTGACTAATTGGTTGATTGATTGATTGGTTAATTGATTTATTGGTTAACCGATTGATTTAATCATAAAAGAAAAGAAATGAATGATTATATTTTGGAGGTATCTTGAAGGGGCAACTTGGATATTTGCATAGGCTTTCTATTCTCCTATATATGCAGTCTTCTTATCAATAAAGAGGGTGGTTGGGTGAAATATTAGTGTACTGCTATTATTTTCGATTTGTTGTGTTGTTATTTTCAATCAAATTCATTTTCAAGTGATTGGGTGATAAAGATCCTGTTTTTTCGGCGTTTTGTCAAACTTCCGCTGCGCACAAAACCCCAACATGTAACATATAGCAACACATGAGATTTTTTGAGAAAATTAGAACTGAAATATCTACAAAATATCTACATATGAAAATTGTGTTTTCATGTGATGTAATAGATAATAGATAATACAATAGATATGGTCTGTTGTTGGCGGTTCGAAATCAGCAAGAACAGTAGGTAGAAAACAACGGAGCAAAGTTTCAATTTAATATTTTAATTTATCCTTTTTTATCCTTGTAGACTGCAAAACGCAATAAACGCGGGAACAAACTCGTTATTGACCCAAACTAGTAGAAACACGTATAAATTACCTCTCCTTCATCTTCCAACCCAGGGGAACCTACACCAATTGGAACCCTAAATCCCCAAAATTTTCCGATCATCCTATATTTTTTCCATTGCTAAACCCTACTCAAACCGCAGAGTCGGTTTCATAGCGATGAGATCGACGTCGAGTAAGTTTCATACAACCTTGAACGCTTCTTGCTCTTTAATTCTGCTATTATTCTTATACAATTACAAAGATTCCACTGGAAGTCCAAACTCTTCGTCGTCAGTTGGTCGTCGAAAAATCTCCGAAGTACCGATCAATAGCAATCTCACGATCGATGTTGGTAGAACGCCGTTTTGTTCCAACATTTCAACTCACAAAGGGTTTCCAAGCGAATGCGATTTCCTAAGAGCGCATTTGCACTGTAGTAGCGATGGGTTCATTGATTATATTCGCTTCTTTTACTGTACATGCTCAGAAGTCCGAAGCTTAGGATATCTCGTGCTTTTTATATGGATGCTTATACTTTTTTACTTGTTGGGAAATACCGCAGCTGATTATTTCTGTCCTAGCCTGTCAAAGCTGTCGGCTTTGTTGAAACTGCCACCTACCATTGCGGGTATCACACTTTTGCCACTTGGGAATGGTGCGCCTGATGTGTTTGCAAGTATTGCTGCATTTATGGGAAATGGTAATAGCGATGTTGGGATTAATAGTGTATTGGGTGGTGCATTGTTTGTTACGGCCGTAGTTGTTGGGTTCATTTGCATTGCTGTTGATGATAAAAATGTGCAAATTGATAGGAAGTGTTTTATTCGAGACATTTGTGTGTTTTTGTTTACTTTAACGGTGTTATCAGTGATATTGGTATTTGGGAAAATAGGTTTTTGGGGGGCGATATTGTTTGTTTCAATTTACGTAATGTATGCCTTTATTGTTGCTGCAAATGAACTGTTGGGGAAGCATCCAAGGAGATTGAGATTTGATGCTGTGAATCCTTTACTTCCATTAAGCGGGACCATTTTTGACCATCCAAGAGAAGAGGATGAATCCATTTATAGTTCGTTACTCAGTGATTTTAGTAGTGATGTACCGATGTTGGATTCATTGCCTGCATGGATGTGGGCTTCAAAAATGGCTATTTATTCCAATCGTGGGGACAGCATATCGACTTTGTGGGGTTCTCATCAAGATAATGATGAAAATAAAAATTTCTCTTTTATGAAGCTGTTGTTAGTTTTGGAGATCCCGATAACACTTCCAAGAAAACTTTCTATTCCAGTTGTTGAGGAGAATAGGTGGTCAAAAGTGTATGCAGTTGCTAGTGCATTGTTATCACCAGTACTATTATCATTTCTCTGGAATTCAGGAAAAGATGGTAGTTCTAAAGCTAGTGTGGTGGTATATGTTTTTGGCGTTGTTTTGGGCATAATTCTTGGTTCTCTTGCTTATTTATTTACAAAAAATGACCACCCACCTGGAAGATTTATGTTGCCTTGGGTATTTGGTGGATTCACTATGAGTATTGCATGGTTCTATATAATAGCAAATGAGCTAGTTTCACTTCTGGTAGCGATGGGTATAATATTTGGGATCAACCCTTCAATTCTTGGATTAACAGTAATGGCGTGGGGCAACTCAATGGGTGACTTGATGTCAAATGTGGCTTTGGCATTGAATGGCGGTGATGGTGTTCAGATTGCCATGTCAGGATGCTATGCTGGACCAATGTTCAATACACTAGCTGGTTTAGGTATTTCTATGCTACTTGGAGCTTTGTCAGCTGCACCAAAATCGTATATGCTTCCTCAAGACAGCTCTTTGATTTATACTATGGGTTTTCTAATGTTGGGACTTGTATTATCCCTTCTCACACTGCCTCAAAATGGTATGTGTCCCAATAAATTATTAGGGATTGGGTTAATATCATTATACATTGTATTCCTAGTTGTAAGAATAAGTAGTGCAGTTGGTGTGGGTGGTCTGTAGTAGTTACCGTGTAAATATTATTCGGAATAGATTGAAATTTGTTGTACCATCTGTTTCACCTTATTAACGAAGACATGATATTTAGTTGGTTTTGTGCAAGTTATAGTTTGCCAGAGTGCTTTGGCATATTGACATTATCCTTTTCACTTCCTCTTGATTCATGTGAATATGTATCTCCTTGCTATCTTTGTGCTTGGTGCAAAATTCTGTTGAAAGGCTTTCAGGAGCACAAGTCTCTGTCTTGGTTCTGGAAGTCCAGTAACATGTGGTAAGCCCTTCTTTATTAATATTTAATATACCTTTACAGCAGTTTAAACTAGATTTAGAAAATTCATTGTTGTTCATGTGTTAGTTTTCTGAAAGTCTAGAACAATTTTGATATGCATGCAGTAGACAGTGTAAGTTACCTTAAATTGAATTGTAATTTGTTAACTTGATAACACTGTCTTCCGACACTTCAACAAAGAAATTAAAAAAAAAATGAAAAAAAAAAAAATTAGTTGATCGAAAATTACTAGTTTTTGTTTGTATTTTTATCAGAACATCTCATACATTAAGACATGGGCAAGCCTACTCTTGGGAGCGTCCTTGTTTTAGTGCTATGATTTCGCTTGTTGCAATATACCTTTCTCAGTTTAAGCTATTTACACCATGCTAGGTTAACTCTAGTGTTGGTCGTTCTGCACAAAGGAAAACCAATGTTTAACCCTTGTTTGGTTAAGGATCAAAACCTTGTTAATTGACTGTGTAAAGAGGTAAAATGGAAAATCTAAAATCAAAATGTGGGCTGGTTTCTGATCAAGGACCTCTGGGAAACAACTAACTGAACTGATGATCCTTAATTTCCTTTGCAAACTTTCTCCTCTGAAAGTTACAACTAACAAAAGTTTGTGTATAGATCTGATCAACCTGTGTTTATTTATCTATTTATTTTACAAATGTAGATGATCCAGGCTGGATGATATATTTAGGATTTCCAGGTTTTTAACGGGTGATATAGGTGCATAACATGAGCTGAGCGATTAGTTAAAGAACGAGGCATACTGTTTAAAGATGCACACTGATGCTGGACACTATTTTTTCCGAATTTTGCATGCAAATTGCATTCGACCTGTTGCTGTTCTAGCTATGGATGTTGGATACCATGCTATGTTCCTGTTTTTCATCTTCATGATCATGCCATTTGCCTATCATAAGCTAAAGTATTGACAGTTATACATACCTTTCTTCTTGAATCAAGCATACCTTCATTGTAATGGTGGATCTTTACATAATTAGTCATTTGAATAAATTTTCATATTTTGTTGGCTCCACAATATCATCCATCATGATTCATTGGTTATGTCAACATAAGCCTACCATTTCATATATGAGTTTATGCAGTCCATATGTAAAAGCTTATTCAAGCAAATTACATGATGTTCAATTTATTTGCCAGATGACTGAATGGTAGGTTCCAGGCGCCCTCTTTTCTTCTTCTTCTTCTTCATTTTTTTTTTTCGTTAATAATTAATATCTGTTACATACCATTGAATGCTTACTGTAACTACTCTACATATGTTACATTTTAGTTTTCTACAATATACACATCAATCTACACAAAATCCATGAGTTACTATAATCTATATAGACACGCTATTGGGCACTCCTCGACCTGTTACGCCCGGCTCTGAACTTGGCACCAACAACTCATATGGCATCATACCCGCTCCACATCGATTCCTCAGATCTTGATCCTCATTTCTTCTATGTATCTCCTTTTCTATCCTTTTCACCTCCTTTCTAAACTCTCTGTACCCTTTAAGCGCAGTCTTATTATCAGTCCATGTGTCCTTCAGCTTCCTGTCACCTAAGTACTCCTCATCAGGCGAGTGAGTGGACAATGTATCCACCACAGCCATGAATTTTGTTGCTTGCAGTACTCCTGGCATAGCTGTCAAAAAGTACTTATGTGGGTTGGCTCTAAACAACTCAAAGTCAACCGGGTCATCTATCGGGTCAGGTACGAGTTTGCGCATTAACGGGGGACGGTTGGGTACGTATCCACCAATCGGGTATTGCCCGAAGTTCAAAGCAGCATGCTGAGCCGAAGCAAGCCAGATGAGTGTGGTCAGTATGCTGACCAGATCATCTGGGGATGTAAGTGAGGGCCACCAAGGTGCATGTCTGTGATCCGCATGGCCCATTTGAACCGATTCCGTGTACCACGATTGGAGTTCGACGTCAGTTATGATTTGTGCTTGGTTTTTGTAGTGGGCTTGGATGTAAGTTTTTACGTACTTTTGTATGGCTGACCAGATCAGTAGACCATCATTTGCATATGGGTAGTCTGAGATCAGCAGGCGTAGGCCGTAGGGTTCAGATGGGTCCTCAACTGCCATGCCCCTGCAAAACCACAGTTTTGTTTTGTTTTGTTTTGTTTTATCAGCAGACGTGTAGGGTAGTAGTATAGTGTAGCTAGTATAGTGTATCTTTTGAGATAACATACCTGCGAATAAGGTCAGCAGGGAGACCTTCCTGATCAAACCTCCAATCGTCTCGATAAAACGCTGCACTTATCTCCATGCACCATGGACCAGGTGTGAAACACGACTCAATCACTCCATCTGCATTTATGAGGTTTTGCCTTGCCAATGCATTGATCTCCAATGTGTACCTCATGTGTGGCTCTAACAATTTGAACAGTGGATGCATCTCGCTTAACTGCCTATGTGCTGCCAAAATGAATGGCTCCATAGATGCATGTGTCCGCAGCCTATATCAACATACCATGTCAAATTATCGTACAAGAGCTTGTGTTTCATTTAAAAAAATGCCCTTGCTGGTGCATTCTAGTCATTTTTTTTGCAATAAAGAACTGTTCTACTGACACAAATTCAGTTTCATCATATGTATATACCAGTGATTGACGAGTTGATGGACCCCGGCATCATTGGAGCAAACATGGGCCTTGGCCAATTGCCAAAGCCAGTTGCTAGTTGCATCACAAGGTGGGGTCAAGACTCTACTAGATTTAACCAAGCCCGATTTGCTTTTAGTTGGTGGTAAACTGAGTTCAATCGCAACTGGTTTCAGCGTTCCAATTTGGGTCAAGAAAAAGATGGCCCGTGTCCCATATGCCTTTCGGTTTTCCATGTCATTGATACGGTTGAGGAAAGGAAGATAGATATCATGATAGTCTAGCATGAAAAGCTTTCCCTCTTCCATAGCCTTCAAGGATAATTAGAACTTGGTTATTCCCAGATTTACTACATAGTAGGTAAAGGGCTCTTAATGTTTTTGCTGATTTATGTGATTATGGGGTTACCTGTTTGACTGTGAGTCCATCAAGCTGATTGGTAATGTGTTCTTCCTTCAGTGCTGACTGTGATGGGCCGTAGATTGCTGGATTAAGCTTACTAACTGGTGGGAATACCTGTGGTTGGAAGTATCTTCAGTACTTACTGACGAGGTACATGCGCTTAAACCGCAACTGCGCACATTTGATGATGAAATAAATGTACCTTTACACGTTCAATGCTAACTGGATTGATGCCTGCTAATGTCTGTCTGGCAAATTCATCGTCCCGGAGCCATGCAAATTTGTCCTCTACATGTAAAATAAGTTAAAACCTTTTAACTAGACAATGATATCAACACTCATGTTCAGATTGTTTCTTTACAGGTTTGACTCGAATAATTCTGGTTAACTTTGTCTTCTTTTAGTACAATGTAAAAATAACAATACACCATGGAATGTCAACTCCATCTTCTTCACTGAAACTAGCAAGTTGAATTCATTCCCTTGTTTAAAGATGATGTCAAGGGTACTAGAGGCAATGTCAAATGTACTATGCACTCACAGTTTATCTGATTGATTATAAACTGTGATGTCCAGCAATATATTTTGTACTCCTCTAGTGAGTTGGTTCACGGATGCATATTTTTTACGGGGTGCTTAAATTTAAATATAACAACTGTAACACTGATTAGATACATACTTGAGAGAATGCTTGGAGTATCATATCTTAGCAAGCCATGACTTGACTCCTGAATTTTCCGTACCATTGGGATTTTGTGGAGTAGGTGGTCTTGAAGTCCGAGTTTGAGAAGGAGGCCTTCTTTGTACAGGCTATCAATATCGTGAAATCCTAGGAAACTATGGCTGTCGCCTGAAATGGAGGCAATAAGTGTTGGGATGAGGTTGTGCAGCACTGCTTTTAGCCTTCCAGATTGGAATGAATCTTGTTTTAGCTCCTCAAATGCTTCATCCCTTGGCACGTACATTGGCTTTGGTTTCTCAATTCGGCTCTCACAAAGTAAGTCTGTGAGAAAAGCAATCAATTTGATAGTGTTTGTAGTTTGAATGTTTTACGTATTAAGTTATTTTCCTTTTAGCTGTGTAAAAGTTTAATAAATATGATTCCAAAGTTTTCCATTATTCATGTATTTTTATTTTATTTTCCTTCTAAAAATACTGTGGTCTCTGGTCAGAGTCTTTACTCATAAAAAAAAGGTGGTCAAAGTCTACCAAGTTGTGTCATCTATTTAGTTCAAAACATCCTTATTAGCTGACCAGATGAATCCAAATCAAGGATCATCTATGACACACTACAAAATAAGAACTTCAAGTTATAGAAGATGCATCTCTGTAACTATTCAAAACAGTTGCAGATTAATGTATCAGAAACCGACAACTTCAATTTCATCTATTAAAAACCTTGACTTGTCCATTTAGGCAGATATGAAATAATTATTAAATGTTGATATCAGCTCAAATATACCATCTACTAGTCAGTATTATTTTATGTTTTCATTTGAGTTAGTGGCTGAAAACTTTTCTCAACTGATCAAAACATTCATACTGGAACATGGGTCATCGCATAAGCTTCCTCCATTTTACTTGAACGTGCTAATATCTTATTCCTTTTTTTTTTGTTGACAAGTGATCATATATCTGTATGCTATAAGAATATACTGATTTCATTCCTTTTAATAGCCATGTAAACTCGTAAACCTTAAATAGATGTTAAGTTTTAAGGAGTTCATTACTGAAATTTGTGAGAAACTTGAGTTTCTCATTGACATCACGGTGACGCTGAGTTGTCCTTTGCAGCTACACATGTTAAACATTTCACAACATACTCATAAGAAATGAATCTAGCTTACTTGTGTCAGTAGGAGGTCTGCCTGTACGACACCGCCTTGGATATGGAATTTTGTCCCCGCCAAGGATTGGTCTCATGTATTCCCTTCCTTTATCAGGGTTGCCTAAATCATTGTAAACGTTGTAATCATAAATTCTATCTGATTGCTTCCGAGTACCCTTCCTATCTCCTCTCAGTTCTTTCAGCTCCTTTTCTCTCAGCTCCCTTAACCCTTCCGGAGTCTCCAGCGGCAAATAAGGCTAAAGATATCACATAATAGTTAGAAATGTAACGGATCACCATGTGGTTGTTCTGGTGCGTAAGGGTGTTTATTACATCACTTGAAGCCATGGTCTTATTGGCTATTATTTGAACTGCATATGCGAGACCTTTCAATCATGTTCTGTATACTTCTCTGTAGCCGGTTTTTAATTTTTGTGATACAAATAAAATTCACATAAAACAGTATTTGTTGAACTCTTTCTGTGCAACTCTATATTAGTTGCCATAACCTGACATTCATATGATACCTAATGCAGAATCTAAAATTATAACAATGTCAAGAATGCGAGGTAAAGAAACCTTATTTGTGAAGAAGACTCTCTTTGTAGGCAGATCTTTAGTAGATTGAACCCATGAATTGCATGGAAAATGAACAGAGCCAAATGGGAATCCATCTACTACAATGCACTCCAAGAAAAACTCTTTCTGATGTCGATTGAGCACCGTTACTGCTCCAGGCAAACCAAAGTCTGGATCAATCATGAAATCTGCAGTATATGTTACTCTTTCACCTTTTGTGTTTTTCTTCTCATACCAATCTTTAATTATTTCTTCCCCACTCTTATATGGACCTTTTGTTCCTGACCATGCATATATATATTCCAGTTATATAGCTATGAAGATTAAAAAAAAAAGCCTGATATTTGATTATACCATGTGTATTTTTGTAGATTACTAATTATTGTGTGATTGAGTTGACTAAATCTACCCAAAACCAAACAAGTGAATAAAAACATGACCAATCACGGGTGATAAACTCATACACTTACTTGAATTAATATCTGTACTTATAAGCTCCAGCACGACACTTCTTCCAATTTTGTCAGAAAGAGCATCAAACTGATTTGCAATTGTTTCTTTAACATCTTCTTTGTTCTTTCTCCTTACGGTCATTGATGCTCTCACCTTCAACTTATTAACCGCTTTCTGCCCAATAATTAATTTGACAACATCATCACTAATGGCTGCCACCGCTGGCTGTCTTGTCACCATTTTCTTCTTGATTAATTTTTTTGAAGATAACCCAAAACAAACTGAGTTCTTATTTGTAAAGAAAATTGGATTTGAATTGAGAAACTGTGATCTTTGGAAAGCAGAAGATCCTATAAGTTCTTTGCAAAGCGCCATTACTATCCTTTTTTTTTTTTTTTTTTTTTTTGAGTGTGACGTTTTAAAGAAGTAGTTGGTTGAATTAGGAAGTTGAGTAGTGGGACTGTATTAAATTATTATATATAGGGTGGTACTGGATGGGTATAATAGGAATTCATGTAAATATATTTGAATGGTTTGCATCATAAACACGCATTTTGGTATTTGCATATCAAGTAATATGTTTTGAATTGTATCAAAATCTGTGTTATAGGACGGAAAATATGGGTCAAGGTCAAATTGGTGGGCAAAAAGGTTGTTTCTAAGTACGGGAATAGTCTATATTTATAAAGAAAAATTACTTCTTGATGACAGGTCAAATACTTGAGGTAGTGTTACAATTTGCCAGTCCATGATTGAAATTCAATAATGACGTGTTAGGCTTATTATGTGAAATTTGCATGAAACTTCCTTAATATTATGCAACTTTGGATTTTTGTTGTTGTGATTTTCCATGGTTTCTGAGTATGTTAGGCTTAATATTTCATTTCAATTTTTAAGATTTTTGGGCACTATAATTGCTTTTCTGTGGTGTAAGACAGACATATTTGTTTTTCCTCTTTTCTTCATTTTAAACTACTTTGTGTTATGATGTAGTGCTTTGACAGGAACCGTTTCAATTCAGCATTGGTTACTCACATAGTTATTTGGTTATTTATTTGATAATTGCTTATAGAAATAATAGATAGGCCATATCTCATATAATCTCTTTGATTATTGCAGGTCAAACTTTATTTGTAGGAAGGGGTCAACTGCTCTATTAAAAAATAACAACATAGCTGTTGGTGTGCCCGACTTGAAGTAGGTACCCTTTTTTGTTTATGTAATAAATTAATCAGTTGTGTATGTACCATGGTACAGATAATTATCTGCATCATTAATTATCAAATAATTATTTGAAATATTTAAATTAAAAGTTAATAAATCACAATCTAATACCATGGTGTGGAAAATTAACTGCAGTGGGATGCTGAAAACTCTTGACTAGATTTAGAATCAAATAGTGAATATTTTGTTCTTGTTGTAGTTATCACATTATTATATTTCTCTTTTGAAGTTTTTCAATTCCATCATAAAAATATATTAGTGTAAAACTCTGATTTTTATAATCAGAACCCTAAGTTTCCAAGAACAATTCAAATATGTCTACTTTGAAAATGATATATTTCTGTATGGATCCTAAGTATTTGAAGTTAATTTTATTTATGTGCCGTACTTTGAGAATAGCCAAACTTGGATTGACTAATTTGATACAAGTAGAGTAAGAACACATCAAACTATTGAATCATTAAATTAGAAGGCTCAAATCATATTATGCCTTTATCATTCTTAAAAAATAAAAAAAATAAGCAGCTTATTTGTCGAATTCGATATGCTTGATTCTGGAATGCTGAATTGGGTTTGCACTAAGATGAACAGTACTAAGGTTGCCACTTCACACATTTAGTTTTTTGTCGAATTCAACCTTTAACTCATGTAGTAGAGTTTTATTCCATGATATTTCTACGGTTGCATTGGCAACACTTCAAGACTCTGCTTCGGCACTTGATCTGGATATAGTAGTTTGCTTTTTAGAACACCAAGGAATAAGATTTGTGCCTAAGTATATACAGTACCATGATATGGATCTTTTATCATCATGGTCTGACCTCCAGTCTGGGTCAGCGTATCCATTAATATTGATATTTTTAGATGATTCGAGAGTAAATCCATGTCTTAGTATCCCTCTGAGATACCTTAGTATCATCTTTACATCTTGTCGGTGTAGATTAGATGGTCTCTGCATGAATTGACTCACTTTGTTGACACTAAATGAGATACCAGGTCATGTGATGGTTGCATATTGTAGAGCTCCAACTATCCTTCTATAGTGTGTAGCATTGGTTATGGGTTTACCACCGTTTTTAGATAGTTGTGCATTGCTGGCCATAGGTGTTGGTACAACATTTTCTTTGTTCATTTTAGCTCTTGACAATATGTCAAAAAAAAAAAAAAAAATCTTGATTGAGATGAAGCTTGCCATCTGAAATTTCTTTTTGTTTCTATTCCCAAGAAATAACTCAAGTTTCATAAGTCTTTGATTGAGAATTACTTGTTCAAGTGATTTGTTGATTTCAGACCTGTTCTCTGTGATTATAAAGTCATCAACATAGATTAGAACATAAGTAATATTTGAGTTATTAAATTTTGTGAATAGAGAGTTGTCTGAGTTTGTTGATGTGTATCCAAGCATGATCAAAGTTGACTTTAGCTTGTCAAACCACTCTTGGTGTCTGTTTTAACCCATATATTGCCTTGTTTAGATTGCACACCAACTTTTGATTTTGTTTGAAGCCTTCTGGCTGCTCTATGTATACCTCCTCCTGTAATACACCATTTAAGAATGCATCATTCACATCTAATTGTTTAATGTTCCATTTTTTATACAAAGCAATAGTTAGTGTTATTCTTATGGTTGATGACTTCATAACAAGTGAAAATGTTACATTGAAATCAAAACCACTCTGTTGTAACATTTTTCTACTAACGTTGCTTTGTATTTAGAAACTGAGCCAATAGAGTTTGTTTTGACCCGGTAGGTCCACTTACAACCAACAATATTCTCATTCTTTGGCATAGAAACTAGACTCCATGTATCGTTTTTCATTAAAGCATTGTACTCTTCTTTCATTGCTGTTCTCCAATTTTCATGTTAAACAGCGTCATGATAACTGCCTTGTTCTTCAGTTTCTACGTCAACATGATATGTTTTTGATTTAAAAATCCCACTTTTAGCTTTGGTCATCATATGATGGCCAGTTGTTGTGCATTTTTGAGTTTGAATCCTGCTACTGCTATTGTCATCGCCTTCCTCGTCACTACTAGATGATGATACATTGTCTAGTAGTGATTGTGTGTTGGAATGACTAGTTGACTATCTTGTGATGCATTAGTTGAATTTTCAGGTTTTAGCTGCATCCTACTTGATTGGTTTTTAGGCACAGAGTAACTCATCGAATCACGTTACTGATGATCAGTTCGATTTTCTAAACTGGGTTGACATATGACTTCCCCTTGTTCTGGTAGATCAGGCATGGACATTCTTGGATTGTAAATTTTTTGTGTGACTTTCACACTTGTCTTCTTGAAGAAATTCCTTCTCATTGAAAACCACATGTCTTGATATAAATACTCTTCCATTTTTGCTAAGATATCCATATCCATTTTGGTTATTTGTTTTGCAGAACCCAAAAAGGTGCATGGTGTGCATAGTTTTTAATCAAGCAGAAAAACAAACTGAATATCAACTTAGGTCTTTCAAACTAATGGTGGATCTGAGTTTATACATTTTGAAAGAATTATTTCAGAAAAAGGAATATGTTACAGAACCACATGTCCACACACATCAGAACAAAATGATCTTACTGAGAGAAAACATAAATAAATTGTAGAAACTGGTTTACTTTATTGGCTCAAGCATTTTTACCCCTAAATTTTTTGACTTGATGTCTTTTCTACCCTTTTATACTTAATAAATAGGACAATCTTTTGGTATGATCCTCTGAAAAGAACTTAATGTGGAAATAGGCCTCTTTCATAGCTTATTATAAAGTAGACCTGTTTTGAGTGAGGGCAATTAGACTTGTGCATTCCATTTATGCGCAAGAACAAAATTGTTCTTGCGCAGAAATGGAATGGGCAATATTTTTTTTAAGTTTTTAGTTCTTGCGCATTCCATTTCTGCGCAAGAACAATTTTGTTTTTGCGCATAAATGGAATATACAAGTTCGTTCTGGTCCATCAAAAGACAGATTGCTATATATCCATTGAAGTTAAGATTTCAATCATAGAACAATGTGTACTCAAACATTACATTACATTACATTACATTACATGAACCTGTAAAACGGATCCCAAGCATGAACATGAAACATTACATTACATGAACATTCAGACATAAAACAAATTGTAATAGAAAATAAGATTAAGTAATCTAACGTAGAACATGACATTAAATTCGAAAGTAGAAGTCTAACGTTACATCACAAGCATAAAATAGATAAGCCAAAGACATAGTTTGGAAGAAAACTAGAAAACATAGATAGTACACCGATTAATTAAGATAAACGGACTAAAAGTGGTAGACTTGATAAATCATCACCAACGAGTGGCTGAGCTCGAACCCCCTCCTCTTAGTTCTAGGACAATTTTTCCCAAACGTCTCACTTCTTCCTGCATTTCTAGGGCATATTGAACACCCCTAGCGCACAATGGAGGATCGATCCATTTGAAATAACCGCAACGTTGAATATTCTCCGGATCGTACTTGTTTTCTTTGTATGGACTGCAACCAAAAAATCTTCGTCCTGCATTAGTCTCTGTTTTTGCAACAACGACTATACATTCTTCTCCGCATCGACACGTCGGGTATGCACAATTTGGCATAGTTGGAGGAACGGGACATAGGCGTTCTAGTTGGATCCCGTTATGGTAGAATTTTTGACCCGCTTTTTGTTTCGAGACAATGGCACGTAAACGAGCACTCATAGTCCCTCGTACATGTTTGTGTGGCTGAGGTATTGAATCGAATTGAGTTTCGGGAACATATTCCACGGTCTCTTGTTCGACGTCAACATTTATAGATCTACTCCTTTCGAATTCTTCGCAGTAGGCCACCAAAGTTTCATCATCGATTTCCCGATTCTCCATGTCTGCGTTTAGAAATTAAGCATAAAAACGGATGAAATGAACTATATGTGTAAAAAAATTATAAGGAGGAAAAAAACTAATCAATCTTACCTTTCGAAGTTGAAGATGATGCCATGATTAATGATGTTTGGAGGTTATAGAAGATTGAAGATTGATTTTGAATGATTCTTGATATAATTGGGGATTTGGAGATGTGGTTTGTTTTTGATGTAAAATGGGTTTGTTTGAAGATTGTAAATGAGGAAGAATGGTTGGTGGGTGGGTGTAAATAGGTGTTGGATGGTTTATGAGCATTCCAAAAGTTCTCAAGAAGGAAATCCTTCTTGAGCACTTATGGAATGCGCAAGAAGGAAATCCTTCTTGCGCATTCCAAAAGTGCTCAAGAAGAATTTCCTTCTTGAGCACTTTTGAAATGCTCATAGGCCATTCAGCTAGTACTTACACCCACCCACCAACCTTTATTCCTCATTTACTTATCACAATCCCAAAAAACCCAAATTCCTAAATCCAAACCTTATTTCCAAATACTTGAACAATCAATCGGCACTACGTTAACTCTCTATTCTTCCGTCGAGCGCACACCTTATTGTAATCTTCACCGGTTTGAAGGGGAAAAAAGGTAAAAAAAAAAAAAAAAAATCTTCTAAATCCTTTGAAATATTCGAATTTGATTTTGGGTTTTTTTTTGTTGATTTGATGATGGTGTAGATTATGACACATGTTCCTATCATCTTGTACTTTGATGGTAAATTAATAATTGGTGAAGATGGTAAACCTACATATGTTGGTGGAAAAAGAAAAGGAAACAAAATTAAGAAGTATTGTTCGTTTGAATCGCTCAAGAACAAAGCGTACGACGTTTCCAAAACATACGAAAATGAGTTTGATATAAAGCTAGTAACGACGTGGGTAAGGGATGATGTTTCGTCCATCATCACTGCAGACGACGATGAAGATACCGATTCGATGTTCTCAGTTGGAATGAAAGTGATAGAGATCTACGTCCTGAAGTGTGATAAGATACAAGAAGAGCAGCTAGAACATCAAGTGGATTACACCTTACCCGATGATAACTTACCGGACGAAAATTTTCAGGAGACCATTCTGATTGAGTCTCAAACAACAGTTTGGTTAGTATATAAAATAAATTTTGGAGATTATATTCGCCAACAACAATTGCATGTTTTGAAGTATGAACTCCCTAGTGTTCTCTCAACAATCACATTATCCTCCCTAGTGTTCCAACGATGAACAGTTTGAAGTATGAACTCGCCCCAATTCCCTGGATTTTCAGGCACTTGATCAACCGGATCGGGTATATGTTGAAACGCATAACTGAACTGTCTCATTACTCGGTCCGGACAATAATTTTGAATGCATAAAAAAAAAATAAGCCGAGTCTTGCACAATAAAGTCCTAAACCTTTCCGGCATATTATTCCGAAAATCTAAATCGTACGGATTCCATGTAACACTCTCAGCCAGCATCAAATCAAATTCATTCCTATAAAATATGACATTTCTCGGAGTACTAGCCCAGTTTTTGGCAACATTCCACATGCACAACAGAGTAACAATGCTAAGCAAAAAAAATTGATAAATTTTGAACATAATAAGTTTTAATCAAAATTACCTGCGACCGTAATGAAGAAGTATAGCCGTAGTGTCCTGAATGTGTACATTTGGTCGACCAATTGCCAAGTAAGTCTACGACCATAACTAAAAATATATGAAATTTAAATAGAAAACATTAAGTGGCGTAAAACCGTTATGTTAATCTTTAATACAGAAGATATACCTGCAATAAAGTCATGCAACCAGCTATAGAATTTGATTTCCTTAATGCGACGGCCGATAACTCGCTATACAAATTAGCAACCACAGCACTCCCCCAAGCGTGATGACCAAACTGCTGGAAATCTCTTAAAAATGGAAAGAACCTTAAATTACATCTCCCTTTCGAATGAGTGACAAACAGACGAGAATTTAGAATGTATAAAATTACAGCACGTGCACGACGCTCTATCTCCACTTGTGTTGCGTGTTCATGAAGAGGATCCCCAAATGCTTGTCTAAACCATTTCATATTTATTTCATATCTCCCCATAAATTTGTCTTCGGGAACAACTACACCCAAAAGCTCATTGCATAACTCACGGTAGTCGGTATGTGAATCGTCAAACAAAATAGGACGACCAAAGGTGGGAATACCAAGTATTTTCTCGACGTCAAGCATGGTAATCGTCATTTCTCCAACTCTAAAATGGAAGGTATTAGTTTCCGGACGCCATCGGTCACACAATGCAATGATAAGTCCGTGATCCAACCTAATGTAATCTATTTGAAGAACCGACCACATTCCCGCTATTCGAAGTAAATTTTCAAGTCGAGGCTCTTAACATTCAATGAGTTTTAACTTGCTCGAATGATCCATGGCCTTAACTTTTGACGAAGCCTACGCATACAAATGTGAAAGCACGATATTTAAATTATGAAAAATACAAGACAATAACAATTGAACTAACATTTTTATAAGGATGTACAAATATACCTCCATTAGCTCAAGGTCGTTACTCCGGTGTTCACGTTGTCGGTGGAGCACACTTGAATCAACCGGTCCGGGCACTAAAGCATTGCCTACAACATGGTCAAACAACATTAAAAATCAAACAAATTACAAATTGAAAGCATATAACTATTTGAAATGGAATTGCTAAACTAATTGAAAGCATACAACACCGTAGTTCTTTTTGAAAAGGAATTGGTAAACTTATTGAAAGCATTGAACTATTGATTAAAAAAACTAGTTTTGAGACATGATTCGTACCTCTACTTTGCGAAGATGTTGAAGCTTCCTCCATTTTGTATGAATTTGATGATGAAAAGAGGAAAATTAGTTGTTTGGAGGTAGATTGAAGTAGTAGAATAGGGCTTGGGTATTTAGGGTTTTTGGAGCTTTCTGAAATGGAAGACAAATGAGGTTTGATGAAAGGTGGGTGCAACATATACTTTAATTCGTAGCAGCTCTCTGGTTTTGAATTGCCCAAAATGACCTTGCGCACTCCATTTTTGCGCAAGAACAAATTTGTTCTTGCGCAGAAATGGAGTGCGCAAGCTCATGTGCTCTTATGAAAAACATGCCTACTTTCATAATAAGTTATGAAAGAGGCATGTTTATACAATAAGTTATTCCCAGAGGCTCATTTAAAAAAAAATCCTAATAAATAGACTTCCAACCAATGTATTAAATCTAACGTGTCCAATGGAAGTCATATACGAAGTTAAACCTGACTACAATGCACTGAGGGTATTTCGATGCTTATGTTTTTCTTATCTAAGACATCAATGTGAGTTTCATATTTAAACTTCAGAAAGTATATTCACATATATCTGGAATAAAGCATCAACAAATGATATATAATACTTGTAACCATAGTCACCGTTGACTGGTGTTGGTCCCCATAAGTCAATAGTTACCGATTCTAGGGGTTTGTGATACACAATTTGACAGTCAGTAAATGCAAGTTTATATTATTTTTCCATTTGACAATAAGTGCGCACCTATTATAGAGTAATTTTATCAACATAAAACAGAAATATTACTATTTTTTAGAACATGTTTTACAATTTTCACATTAGAATGACAGCTTGTAATGTCAAATGTCTTATTGTAAATTTCATCACTAATTTCAAATAGGTTTCAACAATTATTGCCATGTCCAGAATTTCTTGAATTTGAATTAGCAACATTGAAAGTGTACAGTCCTTTAAATTCTTTATAATGCAGCAAAATTTGTTTTGTTAGAATATCTTTTATTAAGCCATAATTTGGATAAAACTTAAAAATATATATTATTATCTCTAGCAAATTGTGATACGCTTAGTTTTTTCTTAAGTTGTTGAGATAAAATTGTATTGTTTTACCCATAAAACTTGCATTTTTTGTTTGTAATTATGGTGGGTTTACCGTTTTCCATATGTAAAAGTTGTGTACCTCTGTATTCATTGCTCCCTAGATTCATATTGCTTAGGCTATTTGCCGTATGATTTGTAGCTCCTGAGTCTGGGTACCACACTTCATCGTGAATGTCCTCAACTCTTGTTGGTTCAGGGCTTCCAGTTTCAGATTGACTTATGTTTTTTTGAGGGTGATCACCACATTTGCATTTGGTTGATAATTTCTTACGTTACTATTGCCTTGTCGAGATGGTACAAAGTTAGAATCAAATTTGAAGTAGCTTCTATTTGCATTGTGACCTCTTTTTTTTAACATATTTAGCATCTAAGTCGATTGTTGTTGTTGAATCTACCACCAATTCCTCTGTCTCTGGCAGGTGGTCCTCCTCTCTGTCCAATGCCTTGTTTTTTACCAGTAGTGGGATTTTCTTGATTCTTGTTTTTGTTATTATTAGAGCTGTATATCGGATATGACAGTCCGTTGTCTGGCTCGGTCCGAGGCTATAAGGTATCCGGTCCGTGTCCGTACGATTTTCTTATAGGACAAGCTTGGACACACCATGTTCCAGTCCGATCAAAATGTCTGATGTTTTTCTATTGTCCGTCCGTTGTCCGGCTCGTACGAACGGTGTTCGAACTTAATGCTTCTCCAGTCTGTGTCCGTCTGAATCTCTTATAGGACAGTTTGGACACACGTCTAGTCCGGTCCGACCCGTTTACACTCCTAGTTATTACTTATATAATTGACAGGAAAGTCATTCACAACAGTTTTCTTTTGCTTTATTCTTCCTTCATATGAAAGGAGAATAGAGTGAACAAACTGGATGGTGAGTGTAGTTTATTTTGATGATATCACAACAACAATGGATTCATATATCTAGGCCACTCAATATGTAGAAAACTTGTTCTACATCTATAACTATGACCAACGTGACCTACTGATCACGTAGTGTTTTGACTTTAGATATATGCTTTATCATTGATAGCTCTTGGTTCTTTAAGTTTTGGAGTTTTTTTTTTGTAGAACATTATTTTTGCTCTACATTGTCTCAAATATTTGTTCCATGGTGGATCATACTTCATGTGATGTTTTACATTCTATTAATTGTAGTAGAAAACTTGCACCAATTGTTGAAAGTAACCAAGAACAAATTATGTTGTCTTGTCTCTGATGTGTTATGAATTCTTGATTGCTGACTAACTTTCCATCTACCATGATGTTTTTAGGTGGAACAATGATAGTTTCAAGAATGTATGGCTCAAGACTATAGCTTCTAAAGGCTGTTTCAATTTGAAATTTTCAAAGTAGTCGTCTTCATCTAGCTAGATGTTGACCAACTGACTTTGGGGTTTGATGACTTTAATCAGGTCTTTTGTGGCAGTTCTTGATGTGGATTGGTCAGTATTTGTTGACGTGGGGAATTGTCGCTGACTCGCACACGCCAACGCCCGAGTGTATGTTTAGTAGAAAAACAATAATCTAAATCCAAAGTAATGAAATGCAGAGAGGACACGGTTTTTTATAGTTGTTCGGCACTAATGCCTACGTCCACTTTATAGTAATCATTCATCATATAATTGCTGATTACAATCGTTGTACAATTTCAGATAATTTTGAGTATAAAGTGCAACAAAATCCTTGTTAATTCTAAACATTGACCAAAATGTCATTCTTCTTCGTTGAGTGAAAAATATGTAGACCTGGTCAACAATGTTCAAAAAGTAGCTCCAATGCCCAAGAAATCCAAGAATATCCAAAATAGTCCAAAAGCAGTGTAAATGCCCAAGGCAATGTCCAAAAGTTGAAGGAAAAAGTGTATGCAACGTTTTAGAAGTACAAGCTATGTCCAATAGTCATGAAGAAGAAGGTGGCCGTTGTTAATGATGTTTGAAAGCTCCAAGAAGTCCAAAATACCAAATGATAACCAATCCCTTTGAATGCCAAGCAAAGAGCTATTTACAGTTGAGTTTTGGGGGAGCAGTACGAATTTCGTATCCTTGAGGGATGCAAAATTTGCATCCCAAAATCTGAGTCAAAAACCAAAGTTTCGGCAAAAAATTACAAAATCTGGAAAATTTGGTGAAAACGCGTGTCGATCAGGCCAAAATAGATGATCGACACGGTAAAAAGCAAAACAAACGTGATCTGCCACTTTCCTGTGCTTACCAATTTCGAATCCCAAAAAACCATCGAAAGCATGTGTGGATCACGTAAAAATGAGCGATCTGCACGATGCCAAGGCTGCTTGCCAGGCTTGGCAAACTCGACTTTTGGAATCCCCCTGAATCCCTGATCTGGCACGAATTCGTATCAAAAATCCCCAGTGCGGACTGCGGAGCCGTGCCAACTTTGAATCCCTTCGAGCCGATCTGCCTTTTTTTCATGCCAGATTTCGTATCCCACTAGTTTGCCGAATTTCGACTCCCAAAAACTCGAGCCGGAGCCGGTGATGAGTCGAAACAGAGGATTTCGAATCCCTTGAGAGATTCGAAATTTCTGAAGTGTTTTGCCAAGCCGAGTTCTAAACCAATTTTTCTATTTGATCTGACCGAGTTACGCACGTGATTTTTCACGTTTTTCCTGTGCCGATCAAGCATTTTGAAAGTGCCAAATCCAATTTTTGCCAATTTGTCAGGCCAACATTGTTGCCTGGCCCGACCATGTCGATCAGCTGTTTTGAGGTGATTGACACGTGAAAATACAGTTTTTAGTAAAAATCCTTCCAAATTATCAGATTTTGATGTCGCGAGTTGCGCAAGCCATTTTTCGTGATCGACGCGTGTCGATCGGTCGTTTTTGAGTGAGCGACGCTGTTTTTTTTAACTAAAATCCATATATTTTTTCGCGATGAGTTTTGCAACGTGATCGGACTGGCACGCTCAAGCATTTTGAGTTGATCGGACCGAGTCCATCACGTATTTTTACTGCGTCAGTTTTTCATAGTCCATCGACGACGATTTAACGAATCAAACGCCATTTCCAATCTTTTTCCGAACACGTCGCGACTTTGACCAAATCGCTTTGTGTTTTCTGATAACGTTGTCAACGTTTGAGCGCGTCGCTAACCAAACTCTTGATACCACTGTAGAACCCGTAACTTTCCCGGTAAGGAAAGCACGAATTGCTTTGAGGACAAGACGAATCAGAACGCAAACAGAAGAACATTTCATTGTTTATTACAACAATTCCATCAGAATACAAGAATATATAGAGTATGAATAAATATTACACATTTACTAAATATCAGAGATTATAATAAATTACATAGCAGCGGAAAATAATACAAAACACAACTAGAAGTAATACACGGATACAGCTTTCCGAGTATCGTTCCAGCTGTAAATCAGGATCCTGTGAATATAAATCTGCTAAACCAAAACTACTAGCTGTCCGTGTCGAAAATAGGGGCACCCAGAGTTTATGTTAAAACAATAAACTCCAGGTCAATCATGTGACTGGTGTGAGAACTAAAAACAGTTATTTAAAACTTTACTTCAAAAGAGAGTAATTCAAGGGATCACGCCGTATAACACGGAACAGATTTCCTCCCAAGAACACTAGTGCATATAACAAAACAGTGCAATGTTTTTGGAAAAATGAAGCTATTATAAGACCCATGTCCCATCACACAATGCAACGCAAGCCGGAGGATAGGGTTTTCCCTTATAATAGCCAAACATGCTTGGTACGTTTAAAACAAATCATTTGATACTATTATAAGTGTATAGTGTCAAAACAATTTCAATCATAAATATCAATCATAGACGGCATGGGTACCATATATCATGTCGCCATACTAGGCTCTACAAATAAAACCGCAATGTTACGTATTGGAAATTGGATTCCATCATGATTCGAGGCAAGGGGCAAGCTCCTCTCTGATTCGAGACACTCTAGCAAATGTCTCAGGACCACACACAGCGATCCCTTGGAACCTCCAAGGCCGGTCCTCTCTTACTTTTGAGGATTGGCAATTCCTGAACACACGTTTCTCGGTCCTATAGGACCTATATAATGGTCTGTACGTCGGCTCACATAGTGCCAGTTATCGACCATATATTCGAGGCGCCTCGCATTCCAACAACCACACAGGTAAAAAGTATATAAATGTCAGGGCTAGTAGGTCACTGACATCACCCATAGCTAGAAAGAAACGTCGTGCAGTCCTTGGGTCCTTATCCCATTTTTGACTCATACCGAGGTGTGAGGCTCGCGAATTATTCTTTCAAATGTGGAATTTTTCATCTCAGTTCTTTCCAATTCATATATTATGATTTTACAAAAATTATTAATATTTTTAATAATTTTATCAAAGCCCGTACAGTCGGTTTTCAATAACTGCCACTGAACTGCACTTACAACGACCTTTTCCAAATTTGATTTGGACATAATTCCAAATCCAACCGTTAGATTTCAAATTTCTAATATTAATTGGAAAGCTCTTTTCGATATGAACCCAACGGTTCCGGTTTTAGGAGAATCCGACGGTCGGATCTTCCGCAACGTCAATTCGAAGTCAATGGTCGAAATTCGCGAACTGCCGCGGCGCGGTGCGTTCTATTCAGGCCATTTAATATATATAATATATATTTCATCGATTTCAATTCAAAACGTATTTTATAAATCGTTTTAAATTCGTTTTCAAAACAATTTCAACTTCATATTCAATTTCAAATCAAAATTGAATATTTCACATCATTACTATATAAATGATAATATTTTCAAAACGTTATATTTTGAAATCACTTCTTTTTCTATATTCATTATAAAAACGAATATAATCGATATAAATATCGCTCGCGTCAAAATGGCGCATATCTAACCAACACGGCTTTATATATTTCAATAAGTTCGTTATTCTATTCAACAAATGAATATTTATTCTATTCAACACATGAATCTATATTTCTTTCAACACATGAATATTCTCAACACATGAGCATCGTCAACACATGACTATTTATTCTATTTAATATATTTTATAAATTATGATAAAGATGTAAATTTTATTGTTTAAAATATTTTACTCAACACATGAATATTCTCAACACATGAGCATCGTCAACACATGACTATTTATTCTATTCAACACATGAATCTTTATTTTATAATATTCTTTATTTTCCAAATTGGAATGAGGCCCAATCAATTACCATATAATGTTAATTACATGGATTTCATACAACACATGTATATAATAGCAACGATAAATAATCAACCATCGTCCAAAGTGCACCACACAACTGCATAAGCATTAAATATAACTATTTAACGCTTACAACAGCCTGTCAATCAAACGATCGACATATCACTAAACAATTGGGATTAATGTACGCCAAATATCATCCCAACACCCGTGTGGGGTTTCAATCCACAAACACTGAATATTATTTGTGCAGTTGGGCGATGTGCAAAATTTATCATCCCAATCAATATCCTTCAAATAGGTGTGCATAAACAAACCGGCCGGTTTGTAAATGAATATTTATTTATTCACGTTCACGTTAAAAGTTATATTTTTAACGATAATTAATTTATTTCAACACATGAATTTCTACTCAGTTCATTTATTCAATAAAATGATATTTTTATTTTTCTAACTTATTTTAGAAAATTTCGGCAGCATAACGGCACGATACTAGAAACAGGACAAGGCCTAGCCTTATCCTCGGTCTAATAATGGCCCACGCCATACACCTACCAATTTAATCAATCCCATTTCACATCCCAAACAAATTCAATCAAATTAATCAACCAAACAAATAAATCAATCACCAACCAATCAACTAAACAAACAAGCCGTCCATGGTCTGTGGACGACGGGTGTCGGGTGCTACTAAGCACCGTCTGCATCCTAGTATATATTTTTAACTAGAAAAGAAGATTTAAAGTGAGAAGTTCTCACCGACAAGCTAAACCAACCGCCACGACTCTTTATATGTAAAAATCTTCGTCGTGCTCGCCTTTTGTCAATTTCATTGTCTGTAGCCACTATGTATATAAAAATCACATTTTTATATTGTTGCTATGTATATAAAAATCGCATTTTTATAATCACTCCATATGGATAAAAATTCTATTTTTATACCGCTACTATATGGATAAAAATTCTATTTTTATACCGCTACTATATAGATAAAAATTCTATTTTTATACCGCTACTATATAGATAAAAATTCTATTTTTACACCGCTACTATATAGATAAAAATTCTATTTTTACACCGCTACTATATAGATAAAAATTCTATTTTTACAACGGTGTTGATATAATAAAAATCATATTTTTCTCTCGCCATTCTCTATATAAAAATTATATTTTTATATCGCTCTTCTTCCAATAAAGATTATATTTTTATAACGCTCCTTCCTATATAATATAAAAAAAGTTCGTATTTTTATTAAAGGAAAGATCGTATTTTTATTAAAGGAAAGACCGTATTTTTTAACTATAGAAAAGATTAGGCTTTTCATCATAGAAAGAAATGATTTTTATATTACGCAAACAGAAGAACATTTCATTGTATATTACAATAATTCCATCAGAATACAAGAATATTACAGAGTATGAATAAATATTACACAGAAAATATCAGAGATTTAAACTATATTTAAATACATCGCAGCGGAAAATAATACAAAACACAACTAGAAGTAATACACGGAGACAGCTTTCCGAGTATCGTTCCAGCTGTAAATCAGGATCCTGTGAATATAAATCTGCAAACCCAAAACTACTAGCTGCCCGTGTCAAAATAAGGGCACCCAGAGTTTAGGTTAAAACAATAAACTCCAGGTCAGTCATGTGACTGGTGTGAGAACTAAAACAGTTATTAATCTTTATTTTAAAGTTAGGTAAATCAAGGGACCACGCCGTATAACACGGAACGGGTTTCCTCCCAAGAATACCAGTGCATAAAACAACAGCGCAATGCTAAATAAAGAAAAATGAAGCTATTATAAGACCCAGGTCCCATCACACAATGCAACGCAAGCCGAAGGATAGAGTTTTTACCTTATAATAGCCAAAGAATGCTTGATACGCTAAAAACAAATCATTTGATACTATTATAAGTGCATAGTGTATAAAACAATTTCAATCATAAGTATCAATCATAGACGGCATAAGTGCCTCATACCACTATGTCGCCATACTAGGCTCTACAAATAAAACCGCAAAGTCACGTATTGGAAGTTGGATTTCCATCTGTGAACCGAGGGAAAAGATAGTCTTCTACCGATTCGAGACTGTCTAGCCCGAGTCTCAGGATCAGAGCTCGAGTGACCCTTGGATCGTCAGGGCCGGTCCACCGATGTGGATTAAAATGCCTGAACACTGCGTTTCCCCGCCCTTTGGGGCGTAAATGAGCCAAATGGCTCCATCGGCTCCACACAGTCACCGATATATCCGAGGCGCCTCGCAACAGCAACAACCACACAAGTGAAAATAATATAAATGTCAGGACTGGTAGGTCACTGACACCACCCTAGCTAGAAGGAAACACATGCCCTCCCTGATGCCCTCTCCCGTTTTTGGTTCACAACCGGGGTGTGAGGCTCGCGAATCAACGCTACACAAAGCTATGCCACACAGACGGTGCTTTGATCATCAACTACAAGACTTTGCTTTTCAACAGAAGCCTTGATCAATTGCCACTTAGGCATGCCACACAGGCAATTCACTCCATGCGATTGATATCCATCAATATATAACCCCTGAGCTCGTACGTCTCAGAGAAGGGCGTTAAGAAAGAGAATAAATTCTCCGTCGCCAAACAGATATATATTTAATAGAAATCAATCACACAGAATAAAATCCAATGTCAGACACACAGTCCATTTACAAGTTCGTTCTGGGTTTGAACGAAACTGGAGGCACCTTGTACCTCGCATATCCATCGATCTCCAAGTACGTCTGGATGATCACCAACTGATTCCCTCCTCTTGGGTGTACAGCCCAATCAAGATCATCAGTAATCACCCAAACGATGTGAAGACCTCCGGTCTTCAACCACCGTCTTCATCCTCGACACCACGTCGAATCAGTTATTCAGAATGGGATAAAGCCGGTCTTTCTGAATAACTCGCGTATATAATAAACAAGTGTTACACAAACACAACATACGCCTCATTCCAATTCAGAATATTCTTTTATTCAAATATTCTTATACTTTGGGAAAGATTCCCATTAATTTTATCAAAGATAAATCTTTACATTTATTCTTTAATCTTCTTTTGAATATCGATTCAAACTAGTCGGGATTAGCAAACCACACCGAAGTAATCATTTATTTTATTTCTCAATCCCAACCTATTCATCCCATGAAGTAAAACTGGTCATACTTCATATCTAACACCACGGTGTTATCGGTAAATTCAATTACCATTTCACGTTCAAATCTAATTAAAGATTTAACTATCGCCTGGAGCAAAACTGGTGATACTCCATTCTCGACCATTTCAATCTAATTAAAGATTCATTAAAACTCCACTTGGTTTTAATCTTCCCAAAAATCAATATCAATGATTATTTAACTTGGGAAATCACCTTCTGTCTTTAACTGGGTTAAAGAACCAATGTCATTTAAAACACGGTTCACTATAAACCCAAAGTCACATTCCATTTATTATCGGGTTAAAGAACAAGTGCTATTTAAGACACCGTTCACGATAAACCCAAGAATCGATTCAAATTCAATTCCAATTAAATACCATTTAATTGGTACACTTCATTAAATCTAAAAAAAAGATTTAATCTTTTTCTCAACTGGGTTTAAGAACAGTGTTAATGAAGACACCATTCACGACAAACCCAAATCACATTCGATATTAAATACAAGGCTCTGAATAGAAAATATATCGGCTTATATTCAATGTCAAATTCTACGACCAACAAATATCGTATTGGAAATAACGATATTAATATATCTTTCAAATTCCCATAACAATATCTGTATCATCACGAAATCCAACATCGAAATATTCCAAAGATAATTTCGATTCAAATCCATTCCAATTCAATTATTGGAAATTTTGGTTAACCATTTCAAATCCAATTTATTTATTTTAAAAATAAATGGATTTTAATTCTAGTTCAAAGCCAGTTCATTTCGATAAAAATCTATTTTTATCTTTTCAAATTTGGAATTTTTCATCCCAATTCTTCACAAATCATTTCTTATGATTTTACACAAATTATTGATATTTTTAATAATTTTATCAAGGCCCGTACAGTCGATTTACATCAACGGCCATTGAATTGCACTTACAGCGACCTTTTCCAAATTTGATTTGGACATAATTCCAAATCCAACCGTTAGATTTCAAATCTCTAATATTCGTTAGAAAGATCTTTTCGATACGAATCCAACGGTTCCGGTTTTAGGAGAATCCGACGGTCGGATCTCCCGTAATATCCATTCGAAGTCAATGGTCGAAATTCGCGAACTGCCGCAGCGCGGCGCGTTCTATTAAGGCCATTATATATATAATATATATAATATATACTTCGTCGATTTTCTTTTAAAACGTATTTTATAAATAGTTTTAAATTCGTTTTCAAAACGATTTCAACTTCATATTCAATTTCTAATCAAAATTGAATATTCCACATCATCGATATACAAATGATAATATTTTCAAAACGTTATATTTTGAAATCACTTCCTTTTCTATATTCATTTTAAAAACGAATATAATCGATATAAATATCGTTCGCGTCAAAATGGCGCATATCTAACCAACACGGCTTTATATATTTCAATAACTTGGTTATTCTATTCAACAAATGAATATTTTCTTCAACACATGAATATATTTTTTTATTCAACACATGAATTTTTCTTTCTATTCAACACATGAATTTTTATTCTATTCAACACATGAATTTTTCTTTCTATTCAACACATGAATTTTTATTCTATTCAACACATGAATTTTTCAAATTGAAATGAGGCCCAATCAATTACCATATAATGTTAATTATATGGATTTTCTATAACACATGTATATAATAGCAACGATAAATCATCAACCATCATTCAGAGTGCACCACACAACTGCATAAGCATTAAATATAAATAATTAACGCTTACACAGTCTGTCAACCCATCGGTTGACATACAACTAAACAATCAGGATTAGTGTACGTCAAATATCATCGCAACACCCGTGTGGGGTTTCAAATCAACAAACACAAATTTTATTTGTGTAGTTGGGCGATGTGTAAAATTTATCGTCCCAATCAATATCAGTCAAATCAGTGTATATAAACAAATCTCCGATTTGTTTATTAATATTTATTTTATACACACGTTAAAAATCATATTTTTAACTATTAAATATTTTCCACTATAAAATATTTTATTTCATTCCACATCACACAATCAAATTTCACAAAACAGCAATCAAACAAACAAGTCATCCATGGTCTGTGGAGGACGGGTGTCGGGTGCTACTAAACACTGTCTGCATCCTAGTATATATTTCAAAGTAGAAATAAAAATAAAAGTGAGGAGTTCTCACCGATTTGCTAAACCAAACGCCACGACTCTTCATATGTAGAAGTCTTCGTCGTGCTCGTCTTTTGTCAATTTCATTGTCCGTAGCCACTACATATATAAAAATCACATTTTTATATTGTTGCTATGTATATAAAAATCACATTTTTATAATAACTCTATATGGATAAAAATCACATTTTTATACCGCTACTACATAGATAAAAATTCTATTTTTATACCGCTACTATATAGATAAAAATGCTATTTTTATACCGGTACTATATAGATAAAAATCTATTTTTTATACCGGTACTATATAGATAAAAAACTATTTTTATACCGGTACTATATAGATAAAAATTCTATTTTTGTACTGGTGTTCATATTATAATGATCATATTTTTATATCGTCACTCATATAAAAATCACATCTTTGCTTCTTCTACATAATAAAAATCATATTTTTATATCTCCTACATAATAAAGATTGAATTTTTATTATCTATATAATATAAAAATTATATTTTTATTTTTCCTATCTCATAAAAAATCATATCTTTAATCTCTACATATAATAAAAATCATCTTTTTATTACTTCACTAATATAAAAATCATATTTTTCCTATCATGAAAACCTCATGAACCCATTCTTTTTCTTGCTATCATATTTTTACCTCACCTTATATATAAAACTGATTATTTAAAATAAAAATAAACAAGAACTCACCTTTTTTTGTGTATAGAATCGGATCTTAAAAGGAGGAGGGCCCTCATTGCGCTGACGTGGCAGAGGAGGGGGCGCCGGAGTTCGCAGGCCAAGGGAGAGGGGGTTTGCGCCTAGCGCGGCGATGGGGGAAGGGGGGTGACTTCGAGGGCGGCTAGGGTTTAAAGGGGGGGTCTCGTGGGATTCGCGAAGGGGGGAAAGCGGGATGAGAAGAGAGGAGAGCTGGAGGGGGAGCGATGCGGGAGAGGGGGAGAAGATGGAGGCGGTGCCGCCAGGGGCGGTGGCGGGTGGGCAGCGCGTCAGGGCACGAGCCCCTTTCCTTTTTTTCTGCTTTTGAACTGATCGACTAATTTGGGGGAGGGAGAAAATAAATTAAAGGGGGGGGTTATATTAAATTTTATATTATTTTATTCTATTTTTATTTCAAAAAAAAAATGTTGACTCTTCATTCGACCACCAAATGAGACCCAACGACTGTCGTCCCTAACGTATTACCCCCATTCTGAACACAATGAGATATGTATCGTGAGCCTGTTCGGCTGTTATAGTCAGTTTCCGTTCAAACTAAAATATAAATCAATGTATATTGAATTTGAACGCACATTTCAATTTACCGGGGCCACATACTAACTCTAAAAATTCCCGAAAAATATTTTCTAGCTTTGTATTGTCGATACGGTCCTAACAAAACTAATTTCGTCGAATTCTGAGACCGTTTGAAAAATGGTCATTTTCCAGTCGATTAAAATCAACTTAAACTGGTCAAACGCGTTTTCCTTCGCCACGCTCACATATTGATTCAGAAAATTACGAATTTTGGAATATAGCAATAACTTGACGTCACAGATCCAACAAAAGTGGTTTCGTCGAAAACCGAGGTCGTTTGCAAAATTTCCATTTTTAAGGGCTAGAATTCCATAGCGACTATTCTGAATTTTCAACTTGGCATAACTTTTGATTCTCGCTATAAAATTTTGATTTTTCGGATTCGTTGGAAAGATATTCTCAATTAGACTCTAATACTATTGGTTTCGCTAAAATCCGGGTTATTTTGAATCTTGTACATTCACTTGAACTTTGAGATCGAAATTTCAAACTACCGCGCCATTTTCAATTTCTTTTATAATTAAAATAAAATATTTATATTCTAACGACGATCTATATAAATATATACGTTCTAATTCTATTCAAAATAAATTTCTCGTCGTTATTATTTAAAATAATTCATTTTAAATATTCAAAATTCATTAAAATTGCCAAAATAAAAATTTTAAATTGGCTCGGATTTCCGGGTTATTACAAAACTCTTGACGTGTGATAGCTTTACCAAAAAGCATGTCAACACTTTGCCTCCCAAAACATGTCTTGCTTGATCGAAGGAACATGTGTTTTGCGAGAAGACCAGAAATCGGAAAACCAAAGCCAGGATAAGTCCGAAGTAAACTTACATAATCAGAAAACCGAAGAACTACGATCGCTCCGGATTGTATTATCCAAAGAAACCAAACAGCCTGAAATCCAATAAAAGCTGACGATCGCTCCAGATCATTTTTAGAGTTAACCAGAATAACCAGAGGACTACAGGAATCTAATAACCTGAAAAACCATAGCTATGAAATCTGGGTAACTCGAGAAATCCAGAATCGCCAATAACAGTATAGCAAGATATCCATATGAGTTCAAGCCAGCTTTGCCAAAGCAAGACGACCAAGAATAAGCCAGAGTATTCTAAGGCGGCCTTGCCAAGGCAAGACTATCAATGATAAGCCAGAGAATTCCAAAGCGAACTTACCAGAGTAAGACGAACACGAGTAAGCCAGAGAATTCCAAGACGGCCTTACCGGAGTAAGACGACCAATGATAAGCCAGAGAATTCCAAGACGGCCTTACTGGAGTAAGACAACAAAGGATAATCCATAGAGGTCCAAGATGACCTTGCGAGGCAAGACGACCAAGGACAAGTCATTGACCGGAGTCCTTAGAGTTTGCAATCCAGTTGAGATTTCATACTCCACAAACAAACGTCCTTACTTTGCGAGTATAAGAAGTTTTTAGTAAAACCAAAAGGAAAGGCTAACGGTTCATCATCGCCTGTCCCCGTACATGAGTATACGGACTTAGCCGTCATTGATTTCAAATTCATTTGTGAAGGAGACTGAATGGTTTATCATTTGCGAAGAGCATGCCTAGAGATGCTTGTTTATGTATATGGATAAGCAAACTTAGTCATCCGAGTTCCAAACCAGATTTATCTCAAGGCGGCCCTACCGAAGCAAGACGACCATGAGTAGCCGGAAAAGTTCAAGGCGGCCTTACCAAAGTAAGACGACTAAGAAATGTTAGAATAGTCCAAGGCGGGATTATCGGAGTAAGACGACCAAATAATGCCAAATTGTCCAAGGCGGCCTTACCGGATTAAGACGATCGAGGAATGCTAGAAAAGTTTCAAGACGACCTTACCGGAGTAAGACAACCAAGGAAAGCCAGAAAATCCATTATATTAATGACCAAGAGGGTGATGGTTTGTTGTCGAGCAAAGAGCATGCTTATGGACTATAACAGCTCCCGTACATAGGTAGGTCGTCTCAACCATCTACAATCCAGAAAGCCAAAAGAGATAAATCCAGAGGGTCAGAGCCTACAAGCCAAATCATTGGGTCGGAGCCCGAATATCCATACCCAGGGAAAGCTAAGAGAGCCAATGTCGTAGGTTCAAGTCAGAAAACCAAGAATGGGAAAACCATGAGTGGGAAGCCCATTATCCGAGATTTATAAATCCAGAAGCCAAGAAACTATAGAAAGTCAAATCCAAGGCCTAAGCGCCGAAGGCCAAAAAATCCAAAATCCAAGAATCTAGAGGAGACCAAAACTAAGAATCCGAAACCAAAAGATCAATATCTAGAAGACCGAGAAAACCCAAAACCAAGAATCCAAAATATTCACTAAGCCAGAAGAACAGAATCTACAAGTCACAAGATACCGGTGCCCGAGAGACTTGCATCCGAGACACCAGAGTTAGTAAGGGGTTTAATTGATAACAATTGCCACTGGGATGAGTGCTAGTCCCAGGCCTATCCTGATTTCCAAGAGGGGGTTGTACCTGTCCTGGCACCACAGCCCAATTCCGAACAAACCGTGTCAGCTCTCCACATCTGACACGCTCTTCAATCATATCTCTGAGATGTCGACACTCGTTTGTATTATGGTCGTCGAGGTCATTGAAAGGAGCAATGGAATGAACTTCCTAGTAATTTCCTCGAGGGTGTGAGTAAGTTCTGAGTAAGTCGGGAACTTAGGTTGCTTCCAAGCCATATTACGACCACTCCCCGAAGAATGTTTATTAGCTCTAGAGTCTTCTGATTTTCCAGAATCGGACGGTTTCCCGCTCTTAACCACGTTAGCCTCGTGAACCTTTTTGTCAGCCCTCGCGTCCTTTTCTCAAAGGATTCTTTCAGCTTTAAAATAGAACATACCGAGATCCCTCGGCGGGTCCCGATGCAATGAAGACTTAAAGTCAGATTTATCCAAAACTCCAAATATCGCGACTATGAAAACCATAGACGGGTCAGGTTTGTCGACCAAAGCCACCGCAGATTAAACCATTTCGAGAACTTACGCAGAGTCTCGCCAGACTTCTGCTTAATGCTAGTTATGGTCATAACGCTTTTTGGACGAGTCATATTGAACTGTTCACAAACCTGCTGACCAAAGCATTCCAAGAAGTGAGAGAGTCCATATCCAGCTGCTTGAACCACATAGCATTAATATCTATCAAGTAAAGTGGAAAATACTTTTCCATGACACCTTACGAAGCAGAGAGGACTTCCATATGACGAATATACCGCATCAAGTGAGCAGTCGGATCCTTCCGACCATCATAAGCTTCCAATACCGGTAGTTTTAAGTCCGGTGGATTACAAAAAAAAATTATGTCCAAAGAAAACGGATTGGGAGTCACACAATCCAAGTCCGAAGAAGAGGCACCGCCTCGGGTGAATCGACGAATAACGTCTGCGATTTGAGATCCATTACCAAAAGCAAACAACTGATTCAGATTATCCAAAGCGACACTGGTGCCCCTAATGTTTAAGTCCAAGTCAGGAATCGGTTGATTAGCGAGAAGAACATCCGGTTGGATTCCAACCTAAGGGGTCGAATCGGGTACAATACTGACTCTCAGAACTGTGGGAACACTATCATCCAAAGTTGCGCAAACCGGCGCTTGAACAACATTACCAACAGCGAAGCCCGTAACTTGACCAACCAAAACGTCACAGGCTGGAGCGATGTCGGGATTAGGGATTCCCCCGAGTGTAGCGGGACCGGCACTGTTCTAAGGATTGGCATCGGCCTGCTGATTAGTTTGCGAGGTTTCCCCCAAGTTCAGAGTCGCAGCTTGAGGAACACTGGTACTTGTTCCAATGATATCCGCCTGGCCAGACGGCCTTCCAGAGTTCCTTATTCTATCCTCGATCTAATTGAAAAAGATAGTAAAAGCTTCTTTCTATCGCTCGAGTCAAGCATTCAAATCTGTAGCCAAATTCTTAATTATCCCATCGACGTCTTCACGAGTGACGTAATTCGAAGGAACTTCAGTCGAAGAAAGTTCTCGATTTCCTTCACCTCCTGCACCTTGAGCTTTAGCAATAGCGTCGAGCATCTTGCGCTTAATCAAAAACTGAAACCAAAGTCGAAAACAAAAACCAAATCCGAAGACAAATCCGAGAATCCAATCCAAAGCAGAAGTCAAAGTTGTGCGCCTTCCTTCCTGGCGCGCCAAAGTGTTAACGTGGCGAATTGTCGTTGACTCGCGCACGCCAACGCCCGAGTGTGTTTTTAGTAGAAAAACAATAATCAAAATCCAAAGTAATGAAATGCAGAGAGGACACAACTTTTTATAGTGGTTCGACACTAACGCATACATCTACTTTATAGTAACCATTCATCATATAATTGCTTGTTACAATCGTTGTACAAGTTCGGACAATACTTGAGTACAAAATGTTACAATAAAACAACAAAACCTTTGTTAATTTTAAACTTCGACAAAAATGCTCTTCTTCTTCTTCGTTGAATGAAAAATATGTTGACCTGATCAACAATGTCCAAAAAGTAGCTCCAATGTCCAAGAAATCCAAGAATATTCAAAATAGTCCAAAAACAGTGTAAATGTCCAAGGAACTGTTCAAGAGTTGAAGGAAAACTTGTATGCAACGTTTTAGATGTTCAAGCTATGTCGAATAGTTATGGAGAAGAAGGTGGTTGTCATAAATGATGTTTGAGAGCTCTAAAGACTCCAAAATACCAAATGAGAACCAACCACTTTGAATGCCAAGCAATGGACTATTTATATGTGAGTTTTTGGGGGTAACAGTTCGAATTTCGTATCCCTGGTATGCGAAATCCACATCCCAAAATTTGAGTCGAAAAACCAAAGCTTTGCCAAAAAATCACGAAATATAGAAAATCTAGTGAAAACGCGTGTCGATCATGCTAAAATAGGTGATCGATATGGTAAAAACCAAAACCAACGTGATCTGCCACTTTCTTGGGCTTACCAATTTCGAATCCCAAAAAACCATCGAAAACACGTGCGGTGTGGATCACGTAAAAATGAGTGATCCGCACGATGACAAGGACGCTTGTCATGTTGGCTTGGTAAACTCAACATTTTGAATCCTCTGATCTGGTATGAATTCGTATCAAAAATATGATCTGGTACGAAATTGTATCAAAAATCCCCAATGTGGAGCTGTGCCAATTTCGAATCCCTTTGAGTCGATCTGTCTTTTTTTCATGCTAGATTTTGTATCCCTTTATTTTGCCAAATTTCGACTTCCAGAAACTCGAGCCGGAGTCGGTGATTTTCTTGCCGAGGATGAGTGGAAACAGAGGATTTTTCGAATACCTTGAGGGATTCGAAATTTCTGAAGCGATTTGCCAAGCTGAGTTTCTGAACCAATTTTTCTGTGTGATCTGACCAAGTTGTGCTCGTGATTTTCCACGTTTTTCTATGCTGATCAAGCATTTTTGAAAGTGCTAAATCTAATTGTTTCCAATTTGCCAAACCAACGTTTTTGCCTTATTCGACCGTGTCGTCAGCTATTTTGAGGTGATCAACACGTGAAAATCCAGTATTTGGTAAAATCCTTCCAAATTGTCTAATTTTGATGCCGCGAGTCGCGCAAGCCATTTTTCGTAATGGACGCGTGTCGATCAGCCATTTTTGAATGCACGACGCTGTTTTTTGTTTACCAAAATTCATATATTTTTCCATGATGATTTTTGCCACGTGATCGGACTGACACGCTCAAGCAATTTTAGCTGATCGGACCGAGTAGATCACATATTTTTCCTGCGTCAATTTTTCCAAGTCCATCGGCGACGATTTTACAAATCAACGTTGTTTCCAATCTTTTCCCGAATACGTCGCGGTTTCGACCTAACCGCTTTGTGTTTTCTGACGACGTTGTCGACGCTTGAGCGCGTCGCTAACCAAAATCTTGGTGTGTGACAGCTTCACCAAAAAGCGTGTCAACAATATTTCTTGATAGTGGAGTGGTGGATGACATATTACCCTCTCTTTGTTGGAAATAAACTTGGTTTTAATAAGAAACAGATAAATTTGGTTTTAATAGGAAACACTATGGAATAAAGTTAATTATTGTATTAAGGGAAGGTTAAAATATATGGTAAGAAATTTTAGATTTATCAAATGGAGAATTCTAGAATTGATTTGTTGAGGAAAGTAGAAATTAGAGAATAAAAGAAAACTCTAAAATAAGAAGACTCTAGATATTTGGCTATGTTATAAAAGGGTTGTACTCTCTCATTTGTGTAATGAAAGAAAAGTGAAGAAATAAAAATGTAGTCATTCAATTGTTCTACGTTTTATCTCTCTCCTTCTCTCTAGATCTAAATTCCAACATGGTATCAGAGCTAGGTTAGGGAGGAGAGGGAGAAAAGAGTCCCAATGAGTTTTTTTATTTTGTTGCTTTGTTTCATAAAAAAAATAAAGCCGATGAAAATTGCTAATGCATCTGCAAATTTCGAGATCTGGATGTGGATGCTTTGAGATCTGAAGAAAAACAGCGAGGAGGGTGACAATGCACGAAGGAGATGCAGAAGGTGGCAAATGGCCGTCGAATGGTTCAACATAAGATGAAGAGCAAGAGAACATGACACAAGTGGCTGTGGAAGAGAATTTATTTTAGAGTTGTGGGTGAGAAGTGCTCCAATATCCGAAGAGAGAGTTGAAGAGACGTGCTTCAACAATTGAAGGTGATGAGAAGTGCATCACAAATTTTAAAAAGGAAAAAAGAAAAAAAAAAAAGGAGTTGAAGAGACGTGCTTCAACAATTGAAGGTGATAAAAAATGCATCATAAATAAAAGAGAAGAAGAGAATCAACGAATCTGCTTGGAGTAATAAAACCAAGTTTAAGGGGGAATGTTGAAAATAAACTTGGTTTTAATAAGAAACAAATAAATTTGGTTTTAATAGGAAACACTATGAAATAAAGTTAATTATTGTATTAAGGGAAGGTTAAAATATATGGTAATAAATTTTAGATTTATCAAACGGAGAATTCTAGAATTGATTTGTTGAGGAAAGTAGGAATTAGAGAATAGAAGAAAACTCTAGAATAAGAAGACTCTAGATATTTGGCTTTGTTATAAAATGGTTGTACTCTCTCATTTGTGTAACGAAAGAAAAGTGAAGAAATAAAAATGTAGTCATTCAATTATTATATGTTTTATCTCTCTTCTTCTCTTTATATCAAATTCCAACACTCCTTTTGCCATAGTCGCAGAAAAACAGCTACAACGGTCAATAATAACTGTCATGATGCATTCACAGTCACCGCTGGTTGATGATAATCAGATCTGATAGTGTTTCTTGGCGAGGCACGTTGACCAAAGATGCAAAAAAATGATAAGAACAGAATCTGACCTTGGGAAAGAACATGTATGACTGAACTAAGCAGTCAAATGATAAGAATTACCAAATCCTCTGATGATCATAGTGTTGCAGATCGTTCTCGATGATGAGATCAGAACTGATCATTGACTGAGAGAATAGACATGACAACATTTTCTTGACCCTTAGGCAGGTATGGCTCTGATGCTAGATTAGAAATTTGAAGAAATGAAAACAGCGATTTGAATGAAGAAATGTTTGATGAGGATTTGATGCCAAAATGTAACTCGTGTTCACTGAAGTGACTAAATTGCGTTTGTACAGATAAACAGTTCCTTGTAAAATACATTTGGAGCAACTTGGCCAAGCCCACTACCAACAGACCCGAGCCAATATAGCATGCGGGTGACAAAGCTGGTAAGATGCGTAGTCCATATATATATATATATATATATATATATATATATATATATATATAGAGAGAGAGAGAGAGGGAGGCAGGTTCAATGGCCCCAAATAGTGAGCACCCATTTAGTTTACCACTTTTCCATCACTCATTTCCCACTAACTGCTCTTCTCTCTCTTCCACTAACTCTCTCATTTCTCACTCACTTTTTTTAATATAAATGAGAGGCTGAAGTTCAGGGGGGCTCCCTGATCCTATCCCATATATATATATATATATATATATATATATATATATATATATATATATATATATATATATATATATATAAGCGTTCCGCTACACCTCTTATGTTGCATGTGAACTCTCCCCCTTAATCTCTACCACCCATTTCCTCATTCATTCTCTCTTTTATTCCCTTAATCTATAGTTTGGCAAGTGGTCCCTAATCTACACTTGTTCAAAGAAAGCAATACTAAGCCTTTTGAGACCTTTTATTCCCTTTAAAGGGCACTGTAAACATAAAATCTGTCAATCTTAGTTTAGTTGGTAATGGTATCTTGATATCCGCTGAAGGTACTGGATCAAAATTCAATTGCAAGCAGTTTATTAAGTGATTATGCAGACTTGTATGGTAAAAATTTGCACACAGAAAAAGATTGAATCCATAGGTAAAGTTGTGTTGTAATTTTTTATTTTTTATTTAGGGTCAATTGTGTCGAGAAGTTTCTGTGTTTTATTGTGCTAACTAAAGGTATTAATGTACAATACTAAGCATATAACTAGCTTGGTTTAAGTTCACATATATGTATGATGGACAAAGAAATAAAAGTTGGAAAAGTAAACACAGGAAAATCGAACTTTATAACGTGTAATGTTATTTCTTCTTATGAAAAGATTATTAGACCGACCGCTATTATTACCCTTCTGAACAGTTTCTTTCTCTTTTTTTCTTTTTTTTTTTGTTGATTTTTTGAAACAAAAATACTAAATTATATTGAAATTTATATTAAATATAAGCGCTAATGAACTAATTTATTCATCTTCTATATATCTACTGTCAAATCGTGTAAAATTGATTCCATAATTGACAACCAAAATTGTTTCAAGTTATAAGCATACGATTAATTATTTGTGGCTTTAAAGTTTATCGATTTGAAAATAGGGACTCATACATAAATACAGGTGTAGCAAAGCGAGGCGTTATATATATATATATATATATATATATATATATATATATATATATATATATAGGCACATTGATTATTTAAATATAAACGAGTGATTGTGGTTTAAGTGCAAAAGCGGTACTCCGAAGTATGAGTGTCATATAACCCTCCTTGTATGTGTATACAGTCTCTACGAAAAATAAGACAGCGACTGTTAGATTATTTTTCTCTAGGAAAAGAATGTACACAAATGTCCTATTTATTTGATGATAGGAGAAAGCCAACTTTCAAAATCTCCTTGAAATATTTCCAGGCATAAAAATGGTGTTCCTTTAATAGTTCCAAATTATTCTATCTTAGCAAATTGCATTGCTCAATTCTCCCGTGTTTACAGAGTAATTATTTGATGCTTCAGTTGAAGCATCAAATTTTTTGCTTCAACTGTAATCGATTGACATATATCTTCAAAATCTTGTGAAGTTTGCAATTAAATCAATTTTGAATATATTTAAGGGATTAATCAAAAATGTGATCTTCAAAAAAAGGCTATGTGGCGTTCATTGAATATTGTACGAGGGGATTTTGATGTCTTAAACGAATTATCATTAATTTTGATATATATGAATATTCATTAACCACTCTATCTACTATTAAAGTATAAGAAGAAGAAAAAAAAACATGGGCTAATTTTTTTGCTTACAGAAAACATAACGAGGGAAAATAACGTTACAAAGGGAAGAGCATGATTGGCATATTCTAGCACGCATAAAATGAGGTGAAGAGATTAAATATCATAACGCAAAACGCTAAACTACACAAGTATGCAACTAAATGACTAATGTGTCATTAATAAGCAATTATGTTACTTGAAGCAACCTTATAAAAAAAGATGCTTCCTGAATATATATCATTTAACGCTGAAAAGAAAAAAGAAAAAAGATAGATATATTCTCTTCTATCATAAGCCCTTTAATTTGTTTGGCCACATTGCCAACCTTGTGTACATAAACAAGCCAATATTGATTGGCCAACTCTACAACCTTAACAAATTTAGCACTTAAATTCCCCACACTCAAGAAATAACATCTCCCCATTACTCTATTAGTTATTATTACACACAAGTTTCATATTAATTTCTTCAACTTTTTCTGTATAAATCGTCTCATAATCCATGCATGTTTCTTTCAAGAATACATTCAATGGGTGTTGCTGGATCAAACAATAATAAAATGATGCCAATTGTTAGCAAGTTTTACTGCTCAAACTCCCAAACTACACTTACAATTCGTAAAAGGCCACCTATCATCAATGGAGGCGGATTCGTAGTCTTGAATTCTAATCAGAAGTTGATTTTCTCCGTAGATGGTTGTGGGATTCTTGGATCCAAAGGAGAGTTGATGCTAAGAGATAGTAATGGAACCTCTATATTGTTCATTCGTAAAAAGGTTTTTTTTCTTAGCTTCTATTTTCATATTGCATGAATGAATAAAACTCCTTATAAATTTGATGCATGTCTAGGGAGGGATAGTTCAGGCATTGAGCGCGTACGATCGATATAGAAGTTACTTGATGGAATTTGGCAAAACAACAAAGTCGATATTTAGCTTGAGGGATCCAAGATTATGCTTTGTGAAGAACAAATCCGTTAAGATATCGATAGAACGTAAAGGCTGTAACAAAGATTGGGATTTCGAAGTGACGGGGTCTTTCTTTGAGAAGTCTTGTACTATTAATGATAGACAGGGTAACATTGTTGCGAAGGTATGCGTTATGTACATGCATTGGTAATTCTGAGGTTATTTCCTTCAATAAGGGAATATCATGAATTTTTTGGATAACATATGTAGGTTGGATTTAAGGAGGAGATGAATGCAAGTGAAGATTTCTACAAAGTGATCATTCAAGCAGGGTGTGATCAAGCATTTGTTGTGGCTGTTCTTGCTATTCTTGATAACATCCATGGAGAATCTACAACGTGCTAATTTGGAATGATTAATTTGTGATATATTTTCTCACTTTATTTGTGAAGATTTATTGTGTTGATTATGCTGTAACGTATTCTTTCTGCAAATGAAGAATAAATAGAATTAAAGTTGCTGTTCTTTAGATATTGGATTATTCTGTCCTGCAGTCACTGCAAGTTTTGTCTTTTACTCCCCGTAGATTCTTGAGTTGAGTTTAGCAATGGAGAATTTTTATTGACTACAGCTTTAAATATTTTCTACAGTTCTTTTAGTTAAGGAGTAAATGGCAGATGGCATAAATTTCTTGCAAATAAGAGAGACGTATACCATTGCATTTAATTACATTTGCAACAAAACACACAAGCTTGTGGAGAATATCCTCTGAACCGGTCATTATCAATAATCTGCTACATTTTCATCTAAGGATGAAGAGATTGAAGAGAATAACATAAAGGATAGGGTATACAAATGTATATAAATCAACGGGACTAGTTTCATTTTCATATATCAACAACTTGGCAAAATCATGCACTCACAACATTCCACTTTAAGGATACCCTTCAACTTCAATAACCAAATAATTCACCATTGGTGAACTGAACTTCTCCTTTGCTTTCACGGAATCCATCCCTATAACATGAACTATCAATATAACACTATACTTCCATAACATCAACTCAACATATATTATAAAACAAAAAATGTCTAAAAACATTTCATGTACACAGGAGATCATTCGAAGCTCGTCTGTGCAGTCTGTGTCTTTGTAAATTTTTATGGTTGCCTTTGTCCTTGATCACAATGCTTTCTTTTGCTTCTTCCTCCAAAGTATATACAAAGGTCACCGATTCATGTTCCATGTATTGCAGAGGCTCCAATTCCTCTACAACATTTGACATGTTTGGTCGAGATTTGGCTGTTTGGCTTAGGCATTGATAAGCGATAGTTGCTGCTTTTATGGCTCCTTTAACCGAATATTTTCCATCTAATGATGGGTCTATCATTCGAGATATCCTCCTTTCAGGTTCAACCAGATATGGTCTGGCCCATTCAACTAGGTTTTGCTCTTTGGGTGGCTTTGTCTTGTCCACTGACCTTCGCCCTGTTAATAGTTCAAGCAGTACTACCCCAAAACTGTAGACATCGCTCTTTGCTGTCAGATGCCCTGAAATTGGATCATTGCAGTAATTAACAACTTATGAAATTCATTCTTTCTATAGAGGTATGATCACAACAGAAAGGGTCCCCCGGATCTAAATTTACTCCTAAGATATCTAAAAATATAGAGTACAGATTGTAGTCCTTGGATTTTCTAGAATCAAGAAAAATTAGCAACAATTCATCAAAATTCACAGTAAATATAAATTTCGATCTAAATTTGTTGAACATAGGTCACAACCATGCCAGAGTCCTAAGAAAAGTTGTAAAATTTTATATAATATAAGCTTCATCTAAATTCTGAAGCTCAAAGTAATAGCCTTAAGCCTAGGCCAGCCTTGACTATATGACATAAATTGATCACAATCGAGTATTCTCTGTGCCATTTGAACATCATCTAACTGGCGAAAATATATGACAATTTTGTGGTTACGGATACCAATATCTTGGTTTTAAACCAATCATGGATGGTATGAACAAGATTAACCTTGGATGTTTGGGTTTGGTTAGTTAAAAAATTCAAAATGAAATAGATAGGGCATGGATTAATTGTTACGAGGTTAACGAAAAAAGACGGTGCTGGAACAGTTGAAAATTTTATTGAATAAATAAAATGGATTCAAGTTCAATAAAATTTTCATGTTTGCACATGCTCTATTGGTGGACACTTGAATGAGTTGGGTGTGAGTGGATTAGACATTTTAGACTTCATCTAGAAAATACTCCATATGGAAGCTCATTTTGGTCGTGGCGTCCATGTGTTCAATCTGAACCACAATTTGAATTTGCATGTGTTATACTCAAAATACATGTCCACACTATACATAATAGAGACTTGTACTATATTGGTAAATGATAATTTGATTTGTCTTCAGACATATGGAAAGATATGTACAGAATGTCAATTTCAATTTGTCTTCCTATAAATAGATGGTTTTTGACAAAAAAAACTCTGTTTGTGGACCGAATTCAAGTCCATTATAAACTCTGCGAGTCGACTGAGTTCTAGATGTGTCAACGAATACGTTTTGATGCAGATAATGTCATATCAGCTTCCTTTTTCAGGATGTTGGATATCCATGTCCGTGGATGCAGACCAATATCAGATGTTTATCTGCTCCGCTAATAATTTAACACCGTAAAAAAATTTATTTTTTTCACGGTCCAGCAACGTAAATTATTTTCAAGAATAATACAAACATAAATATAAGAAATAAAAAGTACCATAATATTACCGTTAAATACAAGTATTCATATATACATACATATTATGAACCATTACTATATGATAAAATTGTAAATATCAGTCGTTTTATGCAGTAAAATATGTCTCAACTACTATCTTCACTATCATATTTGTATCGGTAATTGTTTTTTTTGGAATTCAGATATTTTATTCATTTTTGGATATGAATATGGAGCGATTAAGGATTTTTTTCACACTCATTGACTGACCTACTGGGTTTGTCCAGTATGAACTTAATGATAAGCAGCAGTGGCTATCTTATAATCAAACATGCCAAGCCTATGTCATTGCACCACTGCTCTAAAATTAATTTTGGTTGCTATTTTATATTTAAGTTTAGATCCTAACCAGTCATGATGTACTCTGGCGCAGCGTAACCCTCAGTTCCCATAACACGGGTTGACACATGTGTGTCGTCGCCTTCAGGCCCATCCTTCGCAAGTCCAAAATCTGAAAGCTTTGCATTGTAATCCTAAAGCACAGACAAATATAAATAAATTTAGATGTTATGATGGCCTTATAATCATGACTGATTGAGAAAATTATTTAAAAATTTGAATAATATAATAGGCTGTTCAATGCTACATAATCAAAACATGAGGCATCAGGAATGTGTCTTTCCATTGTTGTTTAAATGGCGCCTTTACATGGTATAATTCGGTTACATGGATTTTTGTTTTAAAATATCCTGCATAGAATATAAATACATGATGACTATGTTTATATTGGGACTGCTGTTATTTTAAAAAGAATGTCATGAGAACCACCAAACATTTCCTTGACGCGGTATCATAACTATGACCATCATTTAAAGGAACATATATTTTGTATTTACCTCCAGATTCTTGTTTTATAGTGCCTAGAAACTGTTTGCCAGTAATGATCAGGAATATGAAAGCCAACCTTTGTCAAACTATTTATAGAACAAAAATACATTGTATGCCTGTTACTTATAACTTTATTAACAAGCAATGTTTACATCATGTTGCCAAATGCCTACCATGTCACTTTAACCAACAAATGCCATCTGATTTTATTATATTATATTTCCTTCCTACCTTACATTTGATTTGTTCAGAACGAAAAAAGAATACTAAGATATGTTAATTAATCAGAATGTTATAGACTTTAGATTGCTAATGATACATTCCTTTACTGGAAATTCCAATGTGAAGTCACATTACCAACTTGTATTGCCCAGGTACAAAGCAATGAGAACGTAAATAAATTAATCAAGCAGAGAAAATGAAATTGTACCGAGTCTAATAAGATATTGGATGCTTTAAAGTCTCTGTAAATCACAGGCTGCTCGGTTTGATGAAGAAAGGCAAGACCTTTGGCCGCTCCTACTGCTATTTTTAATCTTGCAGACCATGGCAAAGATGAAAATCCTGCACGTATGAAAGAGGAGGTTTTATACATGCATATATTTCTATAGCCGTAATTAATGTTATAACCAGCATACTTATTATGCTACTTCGTTCCAAGATACATAAACAGTATACACTGCATATGAACAAACCTCACAGCTACACCGATGACAACTCCACTAAGGCTGATAGACCAATATGGCTGGTCAATTAATTGTAAAATTTATCGTTTCTTTTAGAATAAAGGGTGAAACAGAGGCTTTGAATACTACTAGCTACCTAATAAAGGTTGACACAAAGGTAAACATTTATATATTCATTGAATCAAGGATGATGACATCGATGCTTAAAATAGTTAGGATCTTGAGTACTTTAGATTTAATATCATCATAATCCAAAAGAATACTGAATGATACGATGAGTTCTATATTTCCGATGCTCTCATCATTGCATTTTCAAATTTCTCGATCGAGAACATATTTGTAAAATAATTTTACCGACAAATATACTTCAGTTTCATGCTATACCTAGAGGTATTATGAAATGTTATAAGAAACGACAAAAGTGAAATAATCAATCAAGAAAGATTCATACGTTTAAACAAATGGTTCTCTAAGCTACCCTTGGCCATGTACTCGTACACAAGTAGTCTATGCTCCTTTTCATAGCAATAACCAATTAGTTTTACAAGGTGTGGATGCTGCAATTGCCCCAGAAATATCACTTCAGTCTGTAAACATAAAAACATTTAGCATATCAAAAAAAAAAAAAAAAAAAAAAAAAAAACAAGATTATGCAAAATAACTGTGAGTCAGGCCATCCAGTTACAATCGGAAAGTGATTGCTTCTGATTATATACTCCCAAAAGTTTAACGCCCAATCAATTGCAAAATATAGTAGAAGCTAAATTAGCTTAAAATGTAAATGTTTGTCCGTACAAGGGTAGGTGAACAACACAGTTATTGGCGCTTACGTCTAAACTGTACATTTTAAATAAACCATATGTGTATTATAAAAAAATATGAAGCATCCTAAGAGTACAAAATGTCTGCCACAAAATTTAACATGCAAGCAAACTTTTTTACGCACACATATAACCATAGGTCCATAATCAATGATTTTATGGTTATTTTTCCCCCTTTGTTCTTTTTTATTCCGTTCTTTTTCTTTTAGATAGATAGAGTAGCTGAGCAGTTCGTACAATCGTATTTGGATATCTAAGTAAACTGATTTCGCTTTATCAATCACAATAACAGTTTTAAAATGGCGCTCTGCCTTATTTCTTAAAGAAATGTGTTCCTAATTCTACCCAGTACATAGTTAGACAAGCAGAAGTATGACTTACTTGTTCAAATTGAGTTCTTACATCACCAGATGTTATAATTACAAACATTTTGCTGACATGTTTGATATTTTGGTAAAGATTTATCAAAATAGAAAAATATGTGTAATCATTACTATATTAACCCCAATTTGTTACTAATCACATAAGTCCCGATGATAAAAACTTGTTTTAGGGAAACATGGCTACTTAGCCTACTTTCACCATCGACACTTCTTACTAATCTACTACACTTTTTGATACACAGATAAACCGAGCAATGTTCTTAATAACTCAAAGAACATATGCTCTGGTTTCATATTACTCTAAAAGAATTGGCATGCCATTAAAAAATCGATTTTTAAGTTCTTTGACCAGAAGACATTTGGGCCTAGTTTTCTATCATTGGAACAACCAAATTCATTTCCAGTAATTGTTGCTCCAAACGAAGAAACGATGCTAAATAAACCCTAATTACGCGAACAGAGCGCTATGTCAATGTCAATTTCAACAAAAACTCAAAACAAAATATCTTACCAGCCACTCCCTATGCCCTTGCGCGCCATCCAAATCCAATAGCTTAACCGCAACGGATCTATCTACAAACCCGGCGCGAACACGCTCGTCGATATATCCCTTATAAACGGGTCCAAACCCGCCCTCTCCCAAAAAGTTCAGCTCCGAGAACCCTTTAGTGGCCATTTCCAGCTCCGTCAACGTGAAAGAGCACAAATCGCAGCCCATCAGCGACATCGACAGGTCCTCCGGCGAGCTGACGTCAGAGAACGACAGTCGTCTAAGAGTTGACCTGGTAGATCGCATCGAGTTGCAGTTCCGAGACGAGGCGCGGAAGCAAAGGGGAAGCATGGACTGCCACGTCGACTTCTTCTTTGCCATTACAGTTCTTTCGTGTTGATTGTTTGAGTTTGTTTATATTTATATGTGAGAAGAGAACAGGACCGAGTAGCAGATTGTGTTCTCAACTACTCCTGCACAACTTTGTGTGCATATATATACGTGTTTTGCGCACTCGTTTTCCTACCTCTGTATAATATGTTAACGTATATTTTTATAAGATTTTAGCGTATTGACTTTTGACTTTGTACGAGCTTGTTTTGGTTTGCCTGTATTATTCTCGCTCTGCTAATCGCTTTTCCCACTATATTATTTTAAAAACAAAATTCTCATCCATATTTTATTTTTCTCGCTTTTCATGTTTGTAATGCTACCGTCTGAAAAAAAAAAAAAAAAAAAAAAGTAGTTTTTTAAAAAAAAAATTATTTTGCCTGCTTTAACCAACGTCGGTCTTAACCACCACACACGTCTTTGGATTCATCTTAAAATATGACATAAAAATTTGAAAAATAAAATAAAATTAAAACATCATAATTTTAAGTAGGCAGTAATAAAAGTATTACAAAAATAAAAGTAATTTGGAATTACTTTACCACAATTTATTAGGGTACCTAAATTTTAAAATCACAACTTTGTGAAATTTTCATTTAAATAAATTGAAAGCATCATATTAATTTTAGGAATCATAATTTTCACATAAGCTGACAAACCTTTTTTCTTTTTGCTCTGATTGATTTCTATTCATACAATATTAATGTGATCTGAATGCTAAAATTATTGGTAAACAAGCCTTTTACTTTAAAATTTATTAACGACTAATAATACATCTAAAACAAAAAAGTTGTTAAACCTTAAATCACAAGAGTTTTAGTAGCCTACGTATATCGTACCCATCGAAATTTGTGTTCATGTTTCTAGTTAAAACGTAATGAGCATCTGCTTTGCCTCTGATCTCAAAATGGAGTAATTATGTAAAGTGAAAGTTCCTTATTGTATGTACATGGTTTCCTTAAGCCATAATGAACATACTTATAACTTAAAAATTAGCTGAAAACGTTAAGCATATAGGCATTTTTAAGGTTTGCATTAACCACCATCGTTATTAACTAAACAAAACGCTAATCATCGCGATTAAGCAACAATGAATTGATTGTAATAATGTTTTCGACGTTTCACTTACAAGATAATAATTAAATATCAGACACAACTTGTTTGAACAGACTTGACTACTTCAAGTGAATTAATAAAATCATGCAGCTAAATACAAGCCTTAACTGGCTTACAAACATACTTGTAAAGACCGAACCGTACGTCAAACCATGATAGTGTAAAGTCCAAGATTTTCGTGGTTCAACCGGCCAGGTCGTGAGAACCGCACTAATAGTTTATTTCTATTTTTTTTGATTTAAACGTAAAATTATTTTAAAATAGATAAATTTTAACCAATTATGACAAATACTTGTGGCCAAACCATCTAATTGAAGTAATTATATAACACCTTATCATAGTAAAGTTATAAATTTATTAATTTTTTTATAGTGAATCCATGATTAGTTCAATATTAGTTCGTAAAATGTACATAATAATGAATTATATCATCTAAAATTAATGACATTTGCTATAAAACTATTTGTTAAATTTATTATAGTAAAATAATAAAGAGTGCAACAATTATTATTTTCGTAAATTTGAAGAACCGTGAGGTTCAAAGAGGTAGGACCAGATGTTTTTATAGGGTTTTGAAGTTAAACCGCGAGTTTGTACAAACGCAAGGTTATTTCATTTTCAGAACCGTGACGCTCCAAGATCGAAGGTTAACCGCGGTCGAACCGAGGTTGGTTTGGGTCTTTAAAACACTGCTTACAAAACAAGAGCTCTACTCGGATACTAAATTACTAATCAAACCCAAACTGAATAAATTATATATTTGATAACACATCTCATCTCTCAAAAAATAGACCTACCACCAAAAGCAGAACCTTCTACATGTAACTATCTTGTGTGTCATAAAACTCAAGACACATGCCTTCTTCATGATGTATTTACATTATGATGCGTGTACAAACAGCTGATTGTTTAGTGAATAATATTTGGATTAGGTGGAGTGATTAATAAAATATAGATGATGTTTTAGATTAATAGTTTTTGCAGCCTTATTCCCTAACTATATATGATGGATATCTTCGTGTTATAAATATGGATCGTTTGGAATTATGTGTAGTTGATTAATTAAGCTTCTAGAACTTGATTATTTAGCCACCGTGATGTTTATTTTTTTCAGTGTCCAAATCAATGATGTGCCAAGGAGCAAAGGAACAAAAAAGAGGGAACAAAACTTTGATACAAGGGCTCTATCAAATCTTTGAGACTTTAAGGGTGCGTTTGGTTTATAATTTTCAGTTTTGAGTTTTCGCACATACAAAAGCACCGATGATGCACACATTTTGTGAAAAACGATCGTTTTACAAAACGAAGTTAACACACAAAACAAAAAACAACTTTTTATTATTTTCAATATTTTTAGAAACGACGGAAAGATGATAACAAATTTATGTATCCACAATCTCGTGGTCCCCTCCATCACTCCCTCAGTCTTTGATCCATCACCTCCACTACACTTCAAATCTTCCCAAATTCATAATTAACGTTGAAAACTAAAAACTTAAAACTCGAAACAAACCAAACGCTACCTAACATTCTTAAAAAGATTTATCAAATATTTTGAAATGTTGTGAAATTTAATTCATTCCGTACCAGGATGAATTTACTTAGACCGGCTGGTGGGCGGTGGTTGATGATACATTATGCGGACACTACAATTAAAGCAAAAGCTTTTGTTAGAAACGATGGCGTGCGTTCGAAACTCAGAATGAAATGCTAAAAGCTTATCATGTGCATACGCTAAGATCAATCACTTATGTGGTGCTCATGAACCGAGCTAAGTGCACTAGGGAGGGTTTTACGACTGCGGTCGTTTCTCTCTTGAACAAATTATATATATATATATATATATATATATATATATATATATATATATATATATATATATTAGTAATCAGTGCAAAGATCAACAATATAAAGTCACGCTCAGATTATGACGGCTGCCAACGGCTAGCACGGGCTCCTTGCTTTCGTGGTAAAAATGTTATTTTACTTAACTAATCGTTTGAAGCCGTTGAAAGCTGTTGTTATATCTATCGTTTACACCGTTGCTAGTCGTTGGAAATCGCATGTATACCCTTCTTCCAACCCACGAGCTTTTTATTTAAGCTGTTAATCCCCAAAAGTGTAAAAAAAATAAAAAAACTCACCTCCATCTTCCTTGAGAAGAAGACCTAAGTATAGATGAGTTAATAAATAAAATTAAAAATTATTGAAAAAATTTGGAGGTCATCTCAGAAAGGCAACCGCCAAAATTTTGTGAACACATTTTTCTCTTCCGATCAAAATCAAAAGAGAAGAAAATAGAAGAGTGGGTGTTATATTCGTGTCTTTAACATTAATATGGCCTATCATTAAAATGTCCAAGTTGTTAGTTAGAATCTATGCAGTTAAAGCCCTGCAAAATCCCCGCTATAGCCCGTAGTATCCTTCAACGACTACGCTATTTCAGTTTAGCGCCGACGAACAATATATCCGCTTCTAACCCCGCTATTTTTCGTTGCATCCTCTAAACCAAGATTCTTTAGCATCCGTTTTAGCAGTTAATGTATGAAGCTTGATTTGACTAGTTCCTTTTTATATGTATATATATATATATATATATATATATATATATATATATATATGGGAAAAAAAACCCAAAAAAATTAGCATAAAGAGCTAAATTTAAGGAATAAGTGCCTAATATATGGTAGCAATCAATTATAGTCAGTAAATCTAATGTACATAACCATAATATTGTTTGATTTTGTTACATAAGATTAGTTAATATTAATTTCTTCTACGCGCATAATGTGAGAATGATAATTAATTGATTTTTAGATATTTGGTTTTATATCTAATAAACATTTTTCGGTCTCCGTTATTCCCCGCTTTATCCCCACTTCACCTTTTTGCACCTACACCGCTATAAAACCGCTAAGCGCTTTAACTGCACATGTTAGAATTGACTTGATGTATATGTATTGGATGATTTTGTAAGGTTTGATCGTAGGTGCATAAGTTTTGGATGGTAATTACAATTGGACAGGTATGATTGATTTGAATGATTCAATGTATATGTTTTGTAAATATCTAGCATTAGATTCCTTTAATCATGTATTTAAACTCAAATTTGGTACAATATTGTGTGACACATAAATTAGTTTTTTAAATAGTATAATTTAGTATATAGACAAATTATATATTTAATTTAGTATATAATATACTATATAAACAAACATGAGTTATATATTATGCGAAATAGTATAAATCACATAATCTCGTTTTATATAAAAATAATAATGCATAATGTGCTTTATTTTTTATTTAATATAAACAAATTTTAAATCCCTTAGACATTATTTGGCCCCGTCTGACAAGTGTTGTATATGATCGTTATACAGATATTGGTTTTTATTACAAAACAAACATCCATATTCATTTGATACAGCATTTGTCGGATTTGTCCCTGTGTTGGACAAATTACCAACAGTATATAGTAATTACGTACCGTAAATTATATCATTTTAAATAGTTCACAAAATTTAGATGGCATTTCCTTTTCATTCCTTGTGTAACGCATTTGTGTATGATACGTGAAGCATAGGAAGAGTACTGTTGAAATTTTGGAAAATCATTTAAAATGATATGATTTATGGAATGTAATTAATATTGTATTTGTAATAGGAAATAGGACGATCAACCTTGAATTATATTATGTGTCACATGAACCCTTAATGTTTATCTAAGATAAAGTTTGGTACAGTATTGTATGTCGCTTGCTATAAATTTTTTATAATAAAACTTAGTATATTAAAAAAAATATTTATGTAATTCTGTATATAAACAAACATGAAGTATATATTTTGCAAAATAGTAAAAATCATATATAATTTAGTATATATTTACTAGAACAGTAAAATAGGAACAAAATATAAAGCGAATGGTTAATAAAAAAAATAGTATGCATCATAAGTTTAAAGTAGGAAGAATGATCAATTATTTTATTGATCGGAGTTGGATGTATCAACGAAGGAAAATGGCAGGCTGAATAAGTGAACATTTTCATAATTGGCCACATGTGTTTATCGAAGCTAGCATACATTAGTAGGATGTCAGATTGATGGCCCAAGTGGAGTAAGATCTCTGATCCAACCAGGGAGACCATCTAGCAGGATTTTTTTGTAAGTTCATACCGCTTTTATTATATGGTTAAGTATAAATGAATAATTAGTAACATTTTCTCGTTGTACAGGGGCAGTGGGTCTGCAAAAGGCCGACGCTTCCTTAGTCCAATGCCACTGAAATTCAAAGATTGCTAAGAACTACAAGGAGGTAATGTCAGGTCTTAAGAGATTGGGCAAGAAACCAAACCGGATGAGCGCGACTATATGAGTTCCTTTGATAGGTGGTGGAACAGTGATGAGTTCAATGTAAATCTACCAAATAACCCATTAATTAATTATTTCATAGTTGATATATATATTATTTAATTTAATTTGCAGGCGGAGTCGGAGAGGAACTCTACAAATAGAAGCAAGAACCCGGTAACACATTGTGGTGGATCCATGTCTTTCAGCATCATCGTGTGGACTTGGTTAATTTATTTATTATGATCCTAAATAGTTATTATATTTATATATTGATCAGTTCAATAAATAGCTATATAGAATAAAAATATATAAATTATCTACTATAGGAAAGAACGTGCGAGCATCGCATGTCATTGGTGGACGTATCCGCTCGCACGCATGCATAAAAGAAAACCGACGATTATGGCGACATCACATATCGAGGGGGGGGGTGAGGATAAGGCACGACTGCATATGTATGCATATTTTAAATGTAAATTTACCAACATTGATACATTTAGTACTTAGCTATATAAAATAAAAATAGCGTTATGTTAAATTTCAATGGTAATTGTTTTTGCATTGTAGACAGAGTTTCAAGAGGCATGGGCTCAACTGCTTGAGGGATCAGATTATGATGAGTTGATGGGCGAGCAGGAAGATGCTATTATTGACTCTATTATGGATCCGATGCAATGGAATAAGCGCTAAGGCTACGGGAACCAAACGGTAATCTTATAAGTGTTGTAGTATTATATTTAATGTCAATATGTACAAAATTGATTATTATGCAACTTTTTGATGTGCCTCAAATATGAAAACGATAGTTCACATCTTATTATTATATATAGACATGTAGAAAATATTATGGCTACGTTAACAAATCATTAAACTATTTAAATATTTACATATTTACACCAAATTAACATCTAGATATAGTTGCTAGTTTGCATTATTGTTTGTCTGTGGCATATATCTAGTTTAGATAATAAAAACTCTAATGGCATTTACATTTTTATATTTTGAACTATGCATCGCTTAGTAAGGAACATAATTGCAATATAAATGTGAACATCTTCCATTCTATTTGCATGTTAGGGAAACTCAAAAGGCTTACGAAAAAGCTCAGGACAGAGCTAAAATAAAAGAGCTTAGAGCCATGGTTGAGCAATTGCAGAAGCAACAACTTCAACCCAACAATTTGCGAATATTAACTTTTGTATTTACAATAAAATATTTAGAACAAATAATGCAAAAATATGATTCTTTTGTCTTCTTTCTAGAGAACATTTCATAAAATGTAATCTTGGGCATCGGTCTTACAGCTGCACGATTTAATACATTACATGCAATAGCAACAACGTTGACCCAAAATTCTTTGGTAAATCACTACCTATTACCTAGCAATGTTCGTGCACTTTCTATATGAAAATTTTCTTTCTATGACGTTACTTTGTTGTGAAGTTCATGAAAATGAAAAAAATTATGAGTATTTCCCTTTTTACTACAAAACATTACGAAAATCTCTTCTCCATTTGATCACTTCTTATACTTTTAATTTTCAAGTTCATTAAAATTTTAATTATTTTGGTGAAAATTTTAAACATCTAAAATATGTTTGTGTTTTTAAAATAAAGCTCAAGTATATCTTGGAAAAACATTAATAATAAAAGAAACGTTTTTTTTGTTTTTTGTCGATTGTACTTGAGTAGGACCGAATAAATCTAGATGGAGTAGTCTGGGTGGTTGCCTTGTAGAAACTTCCTTTTTAGACTTAAATGAACTTTTCTTTAATATTTCTAGTTGACAAGCATCACACAAACTTTTAGCTTTGTAATTGATTTGGGTAAATCTTTGTGTAACAACCCATTCGAAATGAGCCTATATTCCAACCCAGAAAAGACCCATCGGAACTTATAGTCATTCTAAACGGATGGTTGGTTCCTATAAGAAAATACCAAAACAGATATCACAGAGCAGTCTAAACGAAAATCAGAATCTCACACAGCAGAAGGGAAAAAATATAATATCATAAAAACATATGTACCATAGATAAAACCATAACATCAAATAAAACAAGTCTCAACAAATAACAAGTACATCAATAACTATCCCAAGTATATAATGATAATAACAAAGACAATAATACTACTGCCAAAAATAACTAAATCCCCATTGAATAGCTCCACCTCCAAGCAATCACTAATCATCACTAATCCAGGGTCCTCACCTACTAATCTGTTTATGTTAAGAGGAGGGAGGTCAGAACATAAAGTTCCGTTGAATTAAAAACATATAAGTTTAGGAATGACTATTTCCTATATTTGGAAGTGTAAATTCTTCGTGTTATGTATGCGTAAAAAAACATGCAAAATTAAACATATTAGTCGGACATCCTAATAATCATTTAAGGCCTATATGTGAATATAAAGGCGAACATACTTACGGTCACTTAATACCCACAAAGTAATTTAAGGGCGGACGTACCTACAGTCACTTACTACCCCACGAGGTGGGCTATACCTAGTCACTTAAAGCCATTCCTAATTTATTTATGGTGGACATCCTTATTGTTACTTAAGCCCCTATGGCGGATCCCTAACCACTTAAGACCTCATCCCTAATGCCATCGTCATATATATATATATATACATACATACATACATACATATATATATATATATCCACACACAAACGCACACACACACACACACATATATATACTTTCCTTGTAGGTTGAGACATAGTAACAACCATTTAATATCAGGTTTAAGTAGGAACATGGTTTTCATTTAACACCCTCTTGGCGGACTATCTTATTACTATCTAGCTATGCCTACGGGTGAACTCGCAGTCACTTAGTACTTCCCTTAGACGATGGTTCCTTTAGGTCATTTATATAAATTGTCCCTAGGTCAACATTCACTAAACTCCTAAATAAGAAGCAGTCATATTTGGAGAACTGTCCTTACTCATACGTTATTGTATACTAGGACCATTAAATACCCTATAAGAGAAAGACATTTACATTCACAATTTATGACAAAAAGGGAAATAACAATATACATGAATAAACTTGCACCATAGGCTTGAATGGTTACTTGAATAGTAAAGATATAGGCAAGATGCAATATATCTATTTACATATAAAAACCCTTACTTTTGACACGACTTCACTTATATATTTATGTTGTATACAAAACTTAAGATAATATATTGTAAATTATACGTTCAAACAAGTCTATTTAAAATAAACGCTTAAACCCACAAATTTTACAATATACAAAACTCATGTTTTTGACACACAAACATGTATGAACACAAAATAAGAATTAAGTGAATCAGAACTCAAAAACTGAGGATTTCCCAACATCCCAAGCCTAAATCTCTATTATCCAAATAACATAAACCTAAAAATACAACACTTTTGATTGACCATTCCAACGACAAATAAAATATGTGATTTGGGGAGGTTTAACATTATACTATTATTTAACACAAATCCCATATAGACATAATATTCCAAATCCAAACAACAAAAGATAAGAAATAGAACTTAGATGGTTTCCACTCACAGTGCTTTGGAAATGAAGAACAATAAATTTGAGTAGAAACAGATTTGGATCTAGCCTTTGATCATGGGTGGGGCAAGCTCTTCTATTCTTGTTCACGGTTTCTCTTGGTTATATGGTTCATCATTGGGGGGGGGGGGGGGATCGAGCTTTAAGAAATAGTGAATGGTCTTATCAATACACAATTGTATAGCTCCCTAGGAATTTCAATTGCACTTATATCCATCACCGTTGGTCGAAAGAAAAACCACTATTTGATGGAGCTTATTCTAATATTATTAAACATTGACTTAACTAATTGATTTCTTTCCTTACTTTGATTATCTTTAGCCCCCATTGTGTATAAATATATATACATAATTTCAGATTCAATTGGACTATTATTTTCATGTTAATCCATGATTAATATATTTCAGATGTATATATATTCCATTTAAACTTCAAACCTTGTGCATTAATATTTACGCACAACTTGTTTTATTTTTATCTTTTACATACGGACCCGTTTTCAGAAAATAAAATATGAAAATGGACTAGAATCTCGTCACGAACGCAATAAAAATACTTTCGTGGCCCAATTCCCAATAGTACAAAATTCCATTTTCAGCCTATTATCTTATTATTAATTATTATTATTAAATTACCTCAAGTTTATTATAGGTTTATTTTATAGGGTGTTACATTCTCCCCTCTACAAGATATTTCGTGTCGAAATCTTTGAAGGGGCGAAGAACACAACTCGCTCTAAACAACTATTTTATACGCCTATGTTATCTTATAAGCATCCATAAACATTCATAACTTATAGTGATTATGAACTGCAGACTTGCTAATAATGAGCTCAGTCCTAACATGTATGCATAGTAAGTGACACAATATGTATGCAAAACATCCTAATATGCATATAGTTATATATGAGTGCATGGTGCATTTGTATTGCAACCATCTTCTACCGCCAATCTTGCAAGCACGATGCAACCAAAAAGGGAAGTTTGCAAGGAAATATTTACCAAAGAAAAGCTCTAGATGAGTTAGCCTAATCTTCTCCTTAGTTTCTAGATGCTTTCCGCAGGGTTATCTTTCCACTGAACTTGGACTAGACAAATAGATTTGTTGCGTTTTGATTCCATGCTCCACGATCTTTTCGGTGGCACGAGGCATCCTGGACTCAAACTCAAAGCTCCCTAAGTCCCCACTATCATTAAGCTCGAGTCTGTCGGCTGAATCATTTTGATGACCTGCCTTACAACACTGGTGCTCGAAACTAAAAATTCACGTTGCATAAGGACCCAATCGATGTAAAGTGATCGTTAGAGGAAGAAATAGTAGAATCGAAGAGAAAAGGAAAGAGAGGAAGGAAACAGAAGAGAAGATAAAGAGGATAATACAATACTCAGTCACATATCATGTCGTTTATCTCACAACAATTAGATAATATATAATAACCAAATCACAGATATAAGACAGGCGAGACAATAATAACTATTAAACCAAATAATCAGAATATACCGGCTCATGCAGTTTTACATAACAATAATAAAGTTTATACAAGAGAAAACTCAGCTAATGCACTGTCTCTAACAGAACACACAACACTGTTAAGGCTTCACAGTGCTATACAGCGGAAATAAACAGATAATACAAGTATAAAAGTATAAATCGTCGCTTCTTGCAAATCAACTTGTGAAGCTCCGAACAATACCTGAACCTAACACCTAGTCTGCTCATAAGCATCGTCGATGAGCACCTATGATAATAAGAGAGAAATAAAACCTTGGGTCAGACAAAAGTCTAGTGTGAGCAATAACAAATCTCAAAGTACTGTAAAATTCGAAATAGTATATACGACACGGAGGGTATTGTAATGACCAAGATTTTGTCGACTTTGGTTATCGCCATAAACTCACTGACGACTAACCAAACATCGAAAAAAATACCAGATGGTTAATGAAAGAAATTAGAGGGTGAGGAAAGATAAGATAGAAACTTGGAATAGAAGAAGAAGAAGAACACAACATCAGAGTAACACGAATCTCACAACGGAACGAATAATATATAATATATATAACATACTTTGAAATATAAATCTGTACTTGAATATACATCATTATCAAAGTACAGCACTTACAACACAGTGGAAATAAACTATAGCTATATGATACTAAAGCCTCCTGCTCCAGCTCTTCAAGTATTTGTAAATCCCAACTACTTGACTGCCCGTACAAAATTGGGCACCCAAGAGTTTAGGGAAAACAAAACAAAATAAACTTCGGGTCAGTCATGGGACCGGTGTGAGTAAAACAGTTTAAAATAGTTCGAACAGGTAAACGATATCTCATAAGACCACGCCGTATAACAGAGCGGGTTTTTCCCTTATAAGAAATCGAAAATATCTTTATATCAAAAACCTTTTGATATTATAATAATGTCTATCAACCACAACTATAATAATCATCTAGCAGAAATGCTTTCATCTCACGTTCTGCATATATAGTATACAATCAAAACCGCAAGCACGTATTGGGTAATGGATTTCCAACTATGACAAGGTATGGAACCACCTTTCGCTAGTGTACCTCTAGAGAGGAATACACTGGGTTCAACAAGAACGTCTTGCAACCTGGCCACACATGACCGACCACTCATTTCGCTTGAGTGTATCAAATGTATATCACCAACGGTTGGGATCATCAACCGTTTCCCTAATGGGACAACATCAACAATAGATTTTTAGAAGTAAATGAAACTCTAGATCAGGTGATTATACACCCTAATAGGTGCGACCTACAAAGCCATGTTGCATGCCCGATTTTTGTCATTTCCCGGTTGTTGAGGCTTGAGGTTACGCTTTATCATCATATCAGATTCACTTCGAATGCCATATTATCAGATCCATCGAAAATCACTAATTGACGTCTACAACAGTACATTACGTGTTAGCTAAAGAAGTTTCCTTCTCCGCTTCCACTCTTGGTATGTTTGAAGAAATCAATGTACGTGACCTTTCTGGAAATACTCTGTCAGACATTCATCCAGGGACAGGATGAACCGAAGGTACTATTCAATATATTCATCTTAGGCACTGTTATCTAAGACTTATACAATAGCCCTTGCACTATACTCCGTCTTCAATTATCTTTGGCATATATGATTCAGAACGCTTATGCCAATACAGAGTGGTTCTTTGGATAATAATCCAGCCGGTCTCTCCATATTAACAACGTTAAAATGGTCAAAAATTTCGATAGTCGATGAGTCAACTATCAAAGAAAAACACGTGTGCAAACAACGATATTATTTCCAAATGGAAATTCTATCGATCAAACATCATTCATAAACACACACATGTATATATATATATTATCATTGTCTATGTTTAGAAAATATTCGTTATTAACACTGGAAAACATTTCCATGGCTTGATTATGTATCAGTATTCTTCCACAACTATCAGTCCCTGACTGTAAACTAGTATGAGAACAATTCCCTAAGTATAAATCCCGAAGGCCGAAACCAACATCAGATCGATACTCAGGAAACCATTCAACTTATTAATGTCTAGTCAGTTTCCAATTTCTGCTTAACTCTATTTGATTTACTCTATTTCGAATAACTAATATTTGATTATCTCTATTTCGAATAACTTTATATTTAATTATCTCTAATCGACTAATTTTAACTCGATTAATTCCTTTATATAATCCATTTCGTTCTAACACTTAAGTCTTATTTAAAATTCCCTTTTATAACTCTATTTATTTCATAAATAAATAATTCCTTTTATAACCTTTATTTGTAAATGTTTTACAAATACTCTTCTTCCTATATTTGTCTATTTATTTTCTAAATAAATAATCCCCTTATACTTCTATTTATTTTCTAAATAAATGTTCTCCTTTATAAAATCCTATGATTTTATAAATACTTTATTTTCAAAATATTTCCTTTTATAAAATCGATTGATTTTATAAAATTCCTTTATTTCAATATACATTGAAATATTTCTTTTTACATCCTAGGGTCTCTTATGATATTTAAAATAGAAACCCACAATGATCGATATCATTTAAACACACATAATCAAACAGATTATATATCACATCATATTTTACGATATATGAACAAAACAATATTATACATATTGAGGAACCCAGTTAGGTCCCTTCAACCTGTTTCCCTGCATCACAGATGTTAAACCATATAATTAACATCAACTTCATTTCAATAAGAAATGTTATGATAAACAACATCAACATATATTTAACGGTTTATGTACATATATATATATATATAATTTCAACTAACTGACTAGCAGTTCAATCAAACAGTCAACACACAACAATCAACAGTTGATTAACAGTTCTAAAAATACGTTATCAAAATATAACTGTTCAGAGTTGGTGAGTTTACTCACATTGTCCGTAATCGTTAAACAACAATTTACGGTCGTTTATTCGGATCAAGCAATTTATTTTGTAATAAATTCTAGACGAGCTCCAATTCATTCTGAACTGATTCCCTGTTGTAGCTTAGGTCCATACGATCCTGTCGGGTCGTGTTTTGTCTAATTTGGACCATGTATGACAGAGTTATATATCATACAAGTTAATTAAGCATTTAAATTAAATAAAACTTGAATTTCATTTGTTTGGGCCTCACCATTTCACTAAAGCCCATACCCAACTTATACCCAGATCCCCTCTCACCCCTTTATCATCTTCCCCCAATCCTGTAACATCCGTTCCTCATCTTGTTTCGCCATAACCACAAAACACTCCAACGTCTTCTTCCTTGACTAAATCAAAAACCATTTCTACCAAACCACTTCTCGCTACTGTCTTTTAACACCTCTTTCAACTCTATACCATGCGATTTCATCATCTCCTGTAACCGCACAATTCACCATTTACAGCATATATAAACTTCGACATCTCCTCATCATATACTCCACACCAGAACACTCTCCTGCTTGAGCACTTCGAACCATCAGTAAACAATGAACAAAAATGGCCCAGCCTACTGCAACAGTTCATCAAACCTCTATTTGCAGGTGCCTTCCTCCCCTAATACAAATTCACAGCAGCTCCCTCTTCCCAAAATGTGGTATCCAGCTCCAGTAAACACTTCGAAATCTTCCTCAAACAATATTACTAAACTCACACGGTTTCCACAGACCACGACTTCCAGGTCCGCTCAAACAATCGCTGAAATCACCAATCGGTGCTAGAATATCAGTATTTGTTGAACCCTAACAGCTCGTCGAAAACTTACAATGAGCAGTATGACGTCGAGTAGGGAGAGACACACATAGAAATGAAGCGATTTCCTTCCTGAATCCATTTCTACTCACTTAGTATTATATATATATATTTGTAGGATTTTGTTTTGATTTTTGAGGAACCCGATTTTTCTGATTTTCCTTGAAAAGGAAATGCGGCGCATGAATTTGACAGAGAATTAGGTTTAGCAATAGGAATGGTATGTATATATAGTATGGTTTCCCTTAAGTATTTGTGTGGCTTCCTGAAGACGACCTGGCATGGCTTCAACCGTTCAATCGGAAAGGGATTGAATGGCTTTAAATGATACACCATACCTGACTTAGATATTTTATCTACTTAGATCAACATGTGCATTTGTGCAAAAACAAACCACGAAACACATATGATGCCCTTTCGTTTAAGTTACAAGTTCGGGGAACCTACTACATAAAATGTCGTTCCCATACGTATTACTATGGACGGAAACAAAAATACCGTTGTAATCAGCGATGTGCCAGGATTCTCAAAATATAAAAATACCGATAGGTTAACTCATATTGTGGAACATCAAAAATATTGATTAAGGGTACAAAATACTCCAAATAAAAAGTTGCTTATTTAATTAATTAAAAATTACAGTAAAATTCTAAAAATTAAATTATCGTCATGTCTCAAAAGAACCTTGTCTAAATTCAAACCCGATATTCAAATATTTTTAAATAACCATTATGGCCACAAACGGATGTACCGCTGTTTTTCTAAATATTTGATTTGGACATAAATCAAAATATACACGACGAAATCCCGATTTTTCTCTTCCACTAGAAAGATATACTCCACCATCTCCGTACGTTCCTTGTTTCACAGAAATCCGATTTAAAACGAACCCTGTATATTCAGTTGAAGTTCGAATCGCCAATTTACGAACTGTAGTGCCATTTCGAGCTCGATTATAATTAAATTATAATTATACGTTCACACTGTCGTTATTTAAATATATTCATTATTATAATTCAACTCTAAACTGAATTAAATATCACAGTTGATCCAGTTCACACCATAACGTGAATTCCACTATTTCTGACTATTTCAGAAATTAAATATATTATTATATTGTTTATTTTAATTAGATATTCGATATTATTTAATTCAACAACCATTTAATTCTAATTCACCTTTTAAATAATTAAATTAATTAATTATTATATCGCTAAAATACGGGTCATTACATTCTTCCCTACTTAAAATGATTTCGTCCTCGAAATTGCTAAGGTAGAAAACAAACCCTATCGACTGGTTAGAACTTATCTGTTCACTTCTTAACTTTAGTTTCAACTGAACCAATTTAATTTCAATTGAATTATTCATTAATTCTTATCAACGAAAATTTTTGAAAATCCTGAAAATTTTCTAGCGCCTTAACTTTCAAAAAAAATTCGCCAGCACCTCCTTTGTACTGGTCAATAAGTCAAACTCCAACTCGCCTCTCTGGGCCATCTCCAACCCAAAAAAAATTCAAACAGCCAAGCGGCTTGCCAATTCGGCTCATAAATCTCATGCTTATATCAAATATAAACCTGTACCTTTTGTCGGGCATATCAACTCTATCACTTTCACCTGCTGTCAATTCAGCGGATACAAGGGTCATCCCAATCAAATTCCAATCTGTTTTTATCCACAACACAACCATTCATTTATATCTGAGCCAAATATCATTTCAACTCGAGTTTCTTCTTGATTCCCAACTCTTAACTTGATTGTCACATTACACTTCCAATTTGAATCTCACAATCCAATTTGTCTTGATATCATTCTAATTCAATCTCAATTACCACTTTACTGGCTTTACTTTAATTCAAATTTGCTTTCACAAATTTCTGTTAAATTTGTTTTTAATTCAAACAGTCTTTTCCTAGGAGTTTTTAAACAGTTTACTCTTTTCAAAAATCAAATTTTCCTTTTTGAAATTCAACACAACTTGTCTTTCCCAAAACAAATTCAAAACAGTATCTCTGGTTGTAATTCATCACTTACAACTCGAAAATGAATACTGATGATGCAACTGTCATCATCAGAATCTATTTTCCAGCGATCGAAGTGAGTTCAATACTATAAAACCATTTCTAAACATTTCCACTTTGAAATCCGTTTCAAAATATAATTCACACTGCTTGTAAAACAATTTAAAATCTCCCAGGATCTCAAATTTTCCTTATTTTTAATCCAAATCCATTTACCAACACTTATCCAATTTTCCAGAATTTTAATTCAATTTCTGGTTTAAATTCAGATTTAATTCATTTCGATTTCATATATTTCACTTATATGAATTATGATCGATTATTTACATAACCGTTTAATTTATAATCTTACTCGATTATAATAACAACCAATATATCCAATATATTATAATTCCAATATATATATATATTCTTTATATCAAAATATACTTTGGGTAAACTTATTTTCATTTACCCTCTTTTTCAAAACATATCGTGTCGATCCATCGTATTCAAGTGTTTAGAAACTCCTACCGATACAGTGGATCAAACAAATAGACCAGAACTCATAAACCACTCAACCAATAAATCCCCATAATATAAAAAATAATAATATCAAATAACAAATACGTTCACTCGTATATATACACTCAACTCAATCGAGGGTATTACTAACCCCATCTCTACTGAGCCACGCCACAGAGCCAAGGTAATTCACTTAACCTTAAGCTCTGATACCAACTATAACGACCCAGATTTTGTCGACTTTGGTTATCGCCATAAACTCACTGACGACTAACCAAATATCGAAAAAAATACCAGATGGTTAATGAAAGAAATTAGAGGGTGAGGAAAGATAAGATAGAAACTTAGAATAGAAGAAGAAGAAGAACACAACATCAGAGTAACACGAATCTCACAGCAGAACGAATAAAATATAAAATATATAACATAACTTTGTAATATAAATATGTACTTGAATATACATCATTATCAAAGTACAGCACTTACAACACAGCAGAAATAAACTATAGCTATATGATTCTGAAGCCTCCTGCTCCAGCTCTTCAAGTATCTATAAATCCCAACTACTTGACTGCCCGTACAAAATTGGGCACCCAAGAGTTTAGGGAAAACAAAACAAAATAAACATCGGGTCAGTCATGGGACTGGTGTGAGTAAAACAGTTTAAAACAGTTCGAACAAGTAAACGATATCTCATAAGACCACGCCGTATAATGGAACGGGTTTTTCCCTTATAAGAAATCCAAAATATCTTTATATCAAAAACCTTTTGATATTATAATAATGTCTATCAACCACAACTATAATAATCACCTAGCAGAAACGCTTTCATCTCACGTTCTGCATATTTATTATACAATCAAAACCGCAAGCACGTATCGGGTAATGGATTTCCAACCATGACAAGGTATGGAACCACCTTTCGCTAGTGTACCTCTAGAGAGGAATACACTGGGTTCAACAAGAACATCTTGCAATCCGGCCACACATGACCGACCACTCATTTCGCTTGAGTGTATCGAATGTATATCACCAACGGTTGGGATCAGCAACCGTTTCCCTAATGGCACAGCATCAACAATAGATTTTTAGAAGTAAATGAAACTCTAGATCAGGTGATTATACACCCTAATATGTGCGACCTACATAGCCATGTTGCCTGCCCGATTTTTGTCATTTCCCGGTTGTTGAGGCTTGAGGTTACGCTTTATCATCATATCAGATTCACTTCGAATGCCACATTGTCAGATCCATCGAAAATCACTAATTGACATCTATAATAGTACATTACATGTTAGCTAAAGAAGTTTCCTTCTCCGCTTCTACTCTTGGTACGGTTGAAGAAATCAATGTACGTGACCTTTCTGGAAATACTCTGTCAGACATGCATCCATACAAGTCATCCAGGAACAGGATGAACCGAAGGTACTATACAGTATATCAATCTTAGGTACTGTTATCTAAGACTTATACAATAGCCCTTGCACTTTACTCCGTCTTCAATTATCTTTGGCATATATGATTCGCAACGCTTATGCCAATACAGAGTGGTTCTTTGGATAATAATCCAGCTGGTCTCTCCATATTAACAACGTTAAAATGGTCAAAAACTTCGATAGTCGATGAGTTAACTATCAAAGAAAAACATGTGTGCAAACAACAATATTATTTCCAAATGGAAATTCTATCGATCAAACATCATTCATAAACACACACACACACATATATATATTCTCATTATCTATGTTTAGAAAATATACGTTATTAACACTGGAAAATATTTCCATGGCTTGATTACGTATCAGTATTCTTCTACAACTATCAGTCCCTGACTGTAAACTAGTATGAGAACAATTCCCTAAGTATAAATCCCGAAGGCCGAAACCAACATCAGATCGATACTCAGGAAACCATTCAACTTATTAATCTCTAGTCAGTTTCCAATTTCTGCTTAACTCTATTTGATTTACTCTATTTCGAATAACTAATATTCGATTATCTCTATTTCAAATAACTTTATATTTAATTATCTCTAATCGACTAATTTTAACTCGATTAATTCCTTTATATAATCCATTTCGTTCTAACACTTAAGTCTTATTTAAAATTCCCTTTTATAACTCTATTTATTTCATAAATAAATAATTCCTTTTATAACCTTTATTTGTAAATGTTTTACAAATATTCTTCTTCCTATATTTGTCTATTTATTTTCTAAATAAATAATCCCCTTATACTTCTATTTATTTTCTAAATAAATGTTCTCCTTTATAAAATCCTATGATTTTATAAATACTTTATTTTCAAAATATTTCCTTTTATAAAATCAATTGATTTTATAAAATTCCTTTATTTCAATATACATTGAAATATTTCTTTTTACATCCCAGGGTCTCTTATGATATTTAAAATAGCAACCCACAATGATCGATATCATTTAAACACACATAATCAAACAGAATATATATCACATCATATTTTACGATATATGAACAGAACAATATTATACATATTGAGGAACCCAGTTGGGTCCCTCCAACCTGTTTCCCTGCATCACAGATGTTAAACCATATAATTAACATCAACTTCATTTCAATATGAAATGTTCTGATAAACAACATCAACATATATTTAACGGTTTATATATATATTTATATATTTATATATATATATGAATAATTTCAACTAACTGACTAGCAGTTTAATCAAACAGTTAACACACAACAATCAACAGATGATTAACAGTTCTAAAAATACGTTATCAAAATATAACTGTTCAGAGTTGGTGTGTTTTACTCACATTGTCCGTAATCGTTAAACAACGATTTACGGTCGTTGATTCGGATCAAGCATTTTATTTTGTAATAAATTCTAGACAAGCTCCAATTCATTCTGAACCGATTCCCTGTTGTAGCTTAGGTCCATACGATCTTGTCGGGTCTTGTTTTGTCTAATTTGGACCATGTATGACAGAGTTATATATCATACAAGTTAATTAAGCATTTAAATTAAATAAAACTTGAATTTCATTTGTTTGGGCCTCACCATTTCACTAAAGCCCAAACCCAACTTATACCCAGATCCCCTCTCACCCCTTTATCATCTTCCCCTAATCCTGTAACATCCGTTCCTCATCTTGTTTCTCCATAACCGCAAAACACTCCAACGTCTTCTTCCTTGACTAAATCAAAAACCATTTCTACCAAACCTCTTTTCGCTACTATCTTTTAACACCTCCTTCAACTCCATACCATGCGATTTCATCATCTCCTGTAACCGCACAATTCACCATTTACAGTATATATAAACTTCGACATCTCCTCATCATATACTCCACACCAGAACACTCTCCTGCTTGAGCACTTTGAACCAGCAGTAAACAATGAACAAAAATGGCCCAACCTACTGCAACAGTTCAACAAACCTCCATTCGCAGGTGCCTTCCTCCCCTAATACAAATTCACAGCAGCTCCCTCTTCCCAAAATGTGGTATCCAGCTCCAGTAAACACTTCGAAATCTTCCTCAAACAATATTACTAAACTCACGCGGCTTCCACAGACCATGACTTCCAGGTCCACTCAAACAATCGCTGAAATCACCAATCGGTGCTAGAATATCAGTATTTGTTGAACCCTAACAACTCGCCGGAAACTTACAGTGAGCAGTACGACGTTGAGCAGGGAGAAACACACATGGAAATGAAGCGATTTCCTTCCTGAATCCATTTCTACTCACTTAGTATTATATATATATATATTTGTAGGATTTTTTTTTTGATTTTTGAGGAACCCGATTTTTCTGATTTTCCTTGAAAAGGAATGGCGGCGCATGAATTTGACAGAGAATTAGGTTTAGCAATGGGAATGGTATGTATATATAGTATGGTTTCCCTTAAGTATTTGTGTGGCTTCCTGAAGACGACTTGGCGTGGCTTCAACCGTTCAATCGGAAAGGGATTGAATGGCTTTAAATGATACACCTGACCTGACTTAGATATTTTATCTACATAGATCAGCATGTGCATTTGTTCAAAAACAAACCACGAAACACATATGATGCCCTTTCGTTTAAGTTACAAGTTCGGGGTACCTGCTACATAAAATGTCGTCCCCATACGTATTACTACGGACGGAAACAAAAATACCGTTGTAATCAGCGATGTGTTAGGATTCTCAAAATATAAAAATACCGGTAGGTTAACTCATACTGTGGAACATCAAAAATATTGATTAAGAATACTCCATATAAAAAGTTGCTTATTTAATTAATTAAAAATTACAGTAAAACTCTAAAAATTAAATTATCGTCATGTCTCAAAAGAACCTTGTCTAAATTCAGACCCGATATTCAAATATTTTTAAATAACCGTTATTGCCATAAACGAATATACCGTTGTTTTTCTGAATATTTGATTTGGACATAAATCAAAATCTACACGACGAAATCCCGATTTTTCTCTTCCACTAGAAAGATATAGTCCACCAGCTCCGTAGTTTCTTGTTTCATAGAAATCCGATTTAAAACGAACCCTGTATATTCATTTCAAGTTCGAATCGCCAATTTACGAACTGTAGTGCCATTTCGAGCTCGATTATAATTAAATTATAATTATACGTTCACACTGTCATTATTTAAATATATTCATTATTATGATTCAACTCTAAACTGAATTAAATATCACAGATGATCCAGTTCACACCATAACGTGAATTCCACTATTTCTGACTATTTCAGAAATTAAATATATTATTATATTGTTTATTTTAATTAGATATTCGATATTATTTAATTCAACAACCATTTAATTCTAATTCACCTTCTAAATAATTAAATAAATTAATTATTATATCGCTAAAATACGGGTCATTACAGGTATGGAGAGTCGTATCTGCTCTGCCCCTGCATCCACAGAGTTAGCATAATAATTGATACATGCTATACTGTGATAAACAATATATAAAACTGGTGTGATGGATGTCTAAGTACTAATGATGATAATTAAGTAAACATCCATGGCATCCATCATCCATCCTCACATTCACTCACTCGGTGCGTAAAGCATATGGCATCTGGTACTTTGGTTACCCAATCCATTAAAGAACCAGCAGGTCGAAAACGTCAAAAGACTCAACCATGTTATTTTGACATCGACCATTAGGTCAAAATGTCGACAGATTCTTGTGGATAGCCCTACCTAGTCCACAACGTCAACATGCTCAAGGGTCCAGGCAGATCAGGTCTAAAACGTCAATTAACTCTGATCTCATCCTCGTACCACTCTCTCAAAGGTGTACCGAAGTCATGAATACCAACAATTCCTTTGCACACGTTCTCCGCAACATAATCCATTTCTAAACCATCCAAAAGACTCATATTCGAAGTCGACATAGTATGAGAACTATCATCATGTATCATAGGATATCATATTGTGTCTCCTGTCTCTTTCTACCTGACAGTCACCTCAATACGACTTAATGTTGTCTTTTCAGCATCTTGGAGTAAACTAATCCATCGCAGCAGCTTGCTCCCTGTTATGGAATCATCATCGTCGAATGACGAATCACTGCATAGAAGTACCACATATTGTCCCAAGCCAAAGCCATTGATCGAAGAGTCATCATATCAAAATCGCTATCGAACAAACCATCATATCCTGCTCCTCGAAATCGCATCGTCGTCGATGTCAAATCGTCCAAAATGGCCACAACAATAGTAACCGATATCGACAACTTCATAGTAATCGATAACGACTACTCGGATTACCTATTTAACCAAAATTGGTTAAATACACATCCAAGAAAAATATTCGGCATTCGTCATGAAATCGAGCTCGTCGCCAAGAAGAAATGCACCATGAAGAACTCCTACTCCTGAGATCACCATCACATTACCTTTCCCCGGATCGGTCCAATCCTGGCTTGGCCCAACTCCGGTTCGACATAGTCAAACTAGATCCGGATCGGCATAGCCAATCCGGACTTGGTCGAGCCAATTCCGGACCTACTATGTCAATCCAAACGTGGTTACTTTGCCGGCATGGATTCGGATCGGCACAGCCGATCTAAACATGGTCAATCCAGACTTGGTCGAACCGAATCTGGACTAACCATGTCATTCCGACTTGGTCTAGCCGGAACCCACTCCGCTCTTCGAGTTCTTCGCTCCATCCAAGTCTTCAGATCTGATGTTAAACTCTAATGATGCTCTATCGTCAAGTCCATCTATGCGCTATGAAGCTCTGTCGAGAATATATCTTGCCTGTTCGAGTTTACCATCCTTGTGAATTCAATTGCGATACACCAACGTGTGTATTCGATTGATAAACACTCTGAACTCTCACGAACGAAATATTTCTCAATACTAGGTCGCCTACGAATGACATTTTAATCTAAACTAAGCAAATAATTCAACCATGCAGTCAATTATCAAAAAGATTCCTAAACTAGCATACAAATATCCATAACAGTGACAATAAATCAATAGAACACACACGAACACACACACACACACACACACACACACACACACATATATATATATATAAAGGTGAAGCATATGTACAAATAGCCAATATCTGGCAATATAGTCAAAAAAACGTACAATAACACGCAATCAGATATAAAGCACGCATAATAGAATGCAACTGGGTAAAATGTCATAGTATTGGTCAATACTACTTAAATAAATTTCTAATTTTTTATTTATTATCCACTAGATTCAACAATCGAAAATATTACGTTTTATAATCAAAAATCAGTTTTAAATGATAGAAATATACTATACGAATAATTATAACCCAATGAGAGATGACATCGCTCACCTTACCCAAATCAGCCCAAACCAGCTCCAAAATGTAGAGCTTATCAGTATGAGTCCGTAGGAAGAAATTACATCTAATTCCGACCTTTTACACAAAAGTTACATTTGCTATAAATTTGTGAATTAAACGATGGTTAACTTAAAACAGATTAATTACCCTAGCTAATGTTCAGTACCTCATTAGTGCTAATCTATTTTCTTCCCCAAAGCTAATCCTCTCCCAACCCGTACATGCCTCTCCATATCACGATCGTGCATTAACCCAATGATACCAAGCTTTGCTCTGACTAAAGAGCGCTCAAGTTGGTCCAAACCGAGGCCAGTATATTAATTGCGCTCAGTCGAGTAGCTCTACGTCATATGACTAGACAAGTGAGGTGATCAAACAGGAAAAAGAGAAGCTAAATAAGAAGTCGACTTCACCCATAAACCCACCTTTTGAAGAGCAGTTCATCGATGTCATTAACACTCACCCAAACATCCCGAGTCGAATTGCTTCTCGGCCACGGAAAAGTTACAAGAACTTAAGGCCTTTAAAAAATGCGACCCCATTTTGTACCGAACCCTGCCAAAATTTCACACTCGATGCTTCTCTCAACACCGACTAATTTGGGGATAATTTATATAGTAATGGCTTAGATTTATTTTGTTTAGGATGACGTGGCATAAGTCTAATTCTACTCATATGTTTTTAAATTTCAAACTAAAACTAAATGCGCGTTTTAGCTTGCCACAATCAAACGACTCGTCCAAACACTATGAAACTTGACAGCCCTACATCACCACAATGATATGGTTTCGATGGTACAAGTTTCATCAAAATCCAAGAATGTTACCTGGAATGATTATTTTATATGTATTTCGAGATGATTTTGACCCTAAAATCTCCCGATCTTGAAATATATAGATCCTTATACTTTTTATTAATGTAACAATCCATACGAACTCAATGGTACTAATTTCGATTTCCGATTCGATCGTTTGCGAAAAAATGCCTTTTGGAACCATAAAATAAATAATTAACGATCAATATTTAAATAAATTTAAATATCCAATCATTAAAATATGGGTCGTTACAATCATGAAGGCATTTGCGAAGATGAGAAACATGGAACATAGACCTCGGATAAATGCTCAGGACGATCTACCAGATGAGCCATCTTCCCAGTTCTATCTAGATCCTAGAAAGCCCAATAAACCTAGGAGTCTACTTTCCATTCTTCCCAAACCAGACTGTCTTCTTGAGAGGGAAAACTTTAAAAAATGCCAAATCTCCAACATCAAATTCTAGTTCCTTCCTCCTCTTATCCGCGTATGATTTCTGCCGGACCTAGGTAGCCTTCATTCTCCGCCGAATCAAAGTGATAATATCTGTTGACTCACGAATAGGGCATGGTTCGAGTAAAACCTTGTTGGTAGTTTCCCACCAACAAGCAGGCGATTTGCATGGCTGCCCATACAATTCTTCATAAGGGGTCATACCAATCATCGCTTGGTGATTGTTATTATACGAAACTCTACTACCGGCAAGTCCTGCTCCCATGCTCCTCCGAAGTCGACGATCCATGCTTTAAACGTATCCTCTATAACTTCGTTGACTCTCTTAGTTTGACCATCGGTTTGTGGCTCCTTTAGTTTTTGATAAATTAAGCACCTAGAAACAAATTTTGCAACGTCACTTTTCATTCCTTCTCAATAATAGCTTCTCTTCATGTATTTAAATATTATTTCACAACCGAGGTGTATGGTCATCCTTGACCTATGACACTCCTCAGAATCTCCTTCCTAATTAAGGTCCGCACTCCTAAGGACACTAAGTCGAATATCTCTCCTCAAACTACCGATACCATCCATAGAATATCTACCAGAATAAGGGAAAGATTCTCCCATAGGAACCTTTTCCTTCAATACCCTAAATTCATTATTGTGGTCTTGCTCACTATTGATCCTTCCCATCAAAACTGGACTTACCTTAACAACTCCAAGAAATCCTTGAGCTGCCTCAGATGGAGGTTGCAAATTGAAACTAGAGAGGAACTCTAACTGTTTCCACTCGGTGATCGCACTAAGGGTAGCATGCTTCTGACTCAAAGCATCGACCACGACGTTACCCTTCCGAGGGGTATAATGAATGGAAAAATCAAAAGATGTTAGGTATTCTATCCATCTCTACTGTCGGAGGTTCAGATCGCACCGAGAAAACAAATATCTAAGGGACTTGTTATTGGTAAACAGTTCCAACTTTTCTCCCAGAAGATAATGTCTCCATATTTTAAGGGTGAAACTACTGTTGCTAACTCTAAGTCATGAACGAGGTACCTTTTATCATGATCCTTAAGTTTTCTACTTTTGTATGCAACTACTCCACCCTTCTGCATAAGTATTGCCCCTAAACCAGTCCTACATGCATTTGTAAAAATTGTGAACATCTTCTTTCCATCCGGAATAACAAGAATAGTGCACTTGTAAGATATTCCTTCGACCTCTCAAAGGCAGTACCACACTTCTTACACAATAAAAACTTATGAATGGGGTTAGAGGGGTTGCAATCCTCGCGAAGTCCTTAATAAATTTCTGATAATAGCCTGCTAACCCAAGGAATCTCCTAACCTCCATCGCATTGCGAGGTATCCTTAACTCTGGGACAGCTTCTACCTTAGCGGAGTCTACCGTTAATCCTTTCTCTGAAACAATATGTCCTGGAAACTTGATTTCTCTCTTCCAAAAGTGACATTTCAAGAATTTGGCCTTGACCTGGTTTCTCTCAGAACTCTTAGGACTTTACACAAATGATCCTCATATTCTTCAAAGTCCTTGGAAAAAGATAAGGATGTTATCCACAAATACTACCACAATCTTGGTAAGTATTCCCCTAAATACCCTACTCATAAGGTCTACAAAGAAAGCGAAGGTGTTAGTTAAACTAAAAGGCAGAACCTCCCACTCAAACAGTCCATCTGGCGTCCTAACCACTGTTCTCAGGCTTACTCTCGTTAGAAATCCTTAACTGGTGAAATTCATCCAAATAAGAAAATATTTAGGCTCCTCTTAAATGGTCAAACAAATCATCAATCCTCAGTAAAGGGTACCAATTCTTCTTAATCAATTTGTTAAATTCCCTATAATCCACACATAACGTTAAAGATTCATCAGACTTTGTGGCAACCACTAGCGATGCACTCCACTCAGATGTACTCCTACGAATAAACCATTTCTACTATAATTTTGAGATCTGTCTATCAAGATCTCTCCTTTCCTTAGGAGCCATGTACGTTAGAGGCAAAGCTATAGGCATCACGTCCTTCTCGAGGTTTATCTTAAGCAGTATTTCTCGGTGGGGCGGGAGTCCTACGACCTCTTCATAGATATCGTGAAACTCACAAATAGTTGGCACCAAAGATGCTACTTCTAAATCATAAGATAAGGAAAATAAGTTTGAATCCTTATTCCCTGTCCTACAAGGAATCTCACACGGCTTCTCAAGCAAACTATCCTCTTATCGCGGTTAAGGACAACCCTATAAAATGATAGTCAATGCATTCCTAAAATGAGACCAAACCCCTCGAACTCAAGTACATATGCATCACAAAAGAAGTCGACATTAATAATGTCCAATACTAGGTCTTTACATACAAATGAAAGTTGCATAGTCCTTCCAACATGGTTGGATACCACTACTGGATAGCTAGCAAAGGCTAAGGAAAATATCAAAGAATCAACAATCTTCCTAGCAATAAAGGAGCGGGTGGCTCCTTAATCAAATAGGGTACTCAAAGAAGTTCCTAGGATAGAAATTATACCTTCCAACGCAGGTTGTCCTTGACCTCTAGGGGATGACTTCTAATCGGTGCTGCCTCTAAGGTATAGTTTTGACCAGTCCGCACTACTCTAGGCTTAAGGCAGTTCCTAGCCAAGTTCCTATCCTCATGACAATTAAATCACTTTCCTTTGAATTATGACTTTGCTAAGTTCACTCTGTAGTCATTTGCCTCATGCCCTTTCTTATGGCTCCTTGAACATGTCTTGGCCTCCTTCTTGAATTTTCCTCCCTTCTTCTTATTAAGCCAAAATCTTTTCTTCTTGTTCTTCCCAATATTAGAAGTACCTTCTTCCTTATCCGTCTTAACTTCCTTAACCTCCTCAGCCGAATATGGAATAGCTTCCTCAGTAAGGGCTTCAAACGTAACTCCAAGCGTCACTTGGGCCAAAAGCATTTCCCACAACGGGGAATTCGATCCTTTAACAAACCTACGAGCTTTTTCCATAAGGGTGTCCACCAACCCTCTCCCAAACATGGAAAAATTTGTAAACTTCGCCACATACTCTTTCAAATTGAATTCTCCTTGCTTCAACTAAATGAACTTTTTTGGTTGTAGGTTCATCTCGATATTAGGTAAGAACTAATTCTCAAAGCGGGTCCTGAACTCTCCCCAAGTAAACAATCTACCCATATCCTCATGTGAAATCACGTTCCACCATTCAAGGTCCTCTCCCTTTAAATGTTAGGCAGCTACCCTATGCTTAAGCTTATCATCCCATCTGTTATCCTCGAAGATCCTTTCGCACTCAGTTATCCATGCTTTGGCTTCAAGGAAGCTCTCTGATTACAAAAATGGCTTTCCTCCTAAACTCACGAAATCTTTCCAATGACGCGGGAAGTTGAGGTCCTCTTCTATAGGCGAAGCTATTGTTTTCGCTAGGGCGGATTGGCAATAGGGACATGTTACACAGTCCTAATGTACTATTGGACCCATTTAGGAAAGTACCGTGGGCTAGTCGGTTCCCCTACTCGGGTTGGTTATCGGCCATTTCTAATATTTGAAAAAGGAAAAACCCTTCAATGACTTCCTAAGATAGTATCAATGGCCAAAAGGAAGAAGAATAAGATTGCCTAGTATAACTGCGTATGGCTATGGCTATGGTACACATATATAAATATATATAGTTTTGGAAACCTTTCCAAATAAAAAATATGTCTCTCTTACATATATTTTCCCATAATCGAGTAACCTATGCTCTGATACCAAATGTAACAACCCACCCGGAATAGGCTTAAATTCCAATCCAAAAAACGCCCATCGGATCTTAGAGCCATTCTAAACAGATTGTTGGTTCCTATAAGGAAATATAGAACAGACATCATAGAGCAGTCTAAATGAAAACCAAAATCCTACACAACGGAAGGGATAAAATGTAATATCATAAAAACAGATGTAACATAAATAAAACCATAATGTCAAATATAGTAAGTCTTAATAGATAACAGGTACATCAATAATTATCCCAAGCACGTAATAATAATAACAATGATAATAATATTACTGCTAAAAATAACTAAATCTCCATCGAATAGCTTCACCTCCAAGCGATCACTAATCATCACTGATCCAGGGTCCTCACCTACTAACCTATTTATGTAAAGAGGAGGGAGGTTATTGTAACAACCCGTATTTTAATAACATGTTCAAACCATAAATCAAGGCAGAATTAATTTTTAAAACAAGAATCAAGGGAAATGGGTTGCTCCATTGCGTTCGTCTCGAAATTCTGCTTGGAAACGAGTCTGAATTTGCGAGAATCGGAGTCCGAATTAGGGAGATATGATCCTCCGAAGTTTCAGGAATTTTCAGAATAAAAAATAACTCGAAATTCGAATTCAAACCCCACAGCAGGCAGGGCGGGAAAACTCCCGCCCATAGACCAGGTTGACCTGGGTGTCGACCATAGTGTCGACCTCCCAGGGGCCAGGTCGACCAGCTTGTCGACCTGCCTCCCGAACCTTTTTCCTGAACCAGCTGCATTCTGATGTATTTAGACTTGTTTCGTTACCAGATTCGTATGCCTAACCCTATATAAACAGCCCCCTAGCCTCATTCTCTCTACACCATTTCATTTTGTCCTTATGCTACCTCTGTGAAAATCAAAATGATAATATTTAAATTAAAAGAGACTACTTCTTCTTCGTCAAGACAACAGCTAGGAATTGCAAATTTGGAGTTTTCAACTAGAACAAGACTAAACAAATAGAGATTCAACAACTACAATAACCGTTTCCAGAATCAAATCTCTGATCTCTAATTCTCGATCCACGCTCTGTAAGTTCTAGTTACTTTGAGATTTAAACTTGTTAAATTTAATGTGGGCATGGAATGAAATGAAATTGGACCTAAGCTTGATTATCTATTTAGATCTGCTGTCTCTTCTTGAATCTATGATTTTGGGTTATTTCTTATCGATTGAATCATGCCTATTCATGTTGTTGGACCTAGTTTATTATTCAAACGCTAGATTGTAACATAAATTCTTGGATCTTGACTATTGGGAATATTGTCTACGACGTTGAAACTATTGTTAATGACATAAGACTATGACTATGCCTATGACCGTGGACATAAGATTTTGCCTATGCCTATGACTATGACTGTGAACATAAGACTATGCCTATGCCTATGACAGTGAACATAAGGCTATTGCCTATGATTATGACAAGGACAATTGTGGCTAATCACCTATGACTCTTGACTATGAGAATTATTACCTATGATTATGAACATAAGGCTATTATCTATGACCATGACTTTGAAACTATTACTGTTAATTGCCTATGACTATTTTCCTAGAACTATTTTAGATAATTATCCATGACTATTGTGATTAATCGCTTATGATTCACAACTATGAGATTTTTACCTATGACCATGCCTATGACTACTGGGGTTAATTGCCTAAGACTATTATAGTTGATTGTTCATGCCCATAACACTATAGTTGAAAACCATGTTGTACAGCGAATTGGCATTTTGTTGGATCGTATACCTAGGGTGTGACTTGCTTAGTTTATTCGCAATTATGTACACCAAAACCACTGGATCCATTATCTGGCTTGCTTTTGCATGCCTATTTTTTTCAGCGTTTATCATGACCATCGCCTTATCTTGCTAGATTTGAAATCCTATATGCCAGTGATGTTGTAACCAATCATACTAGTCTTGTAACCCTTTTTATCGCTTTATGCTAGTCCCTTTTGCCTATCACAGTTTTGATGCTATTCCCTCTATTTCGAGATTTGGATTTATTTGTAGTATAGATCGATTCACGTTCACGTGCGATGGGAATACGATTTGGGTAGATTAGGCAAAACATGAATTAGTTATGAACATGAATTATGAACTTGATAATAGGAAAAACTTGAAACATGAACATTGTTATAACTTGAATCTGGATGTGGGCATGAATCTTATCCTTGAAACTTGACACGAACTCGACATGAAACTTGAAACATGGACATGACACTTAGAATGAACTTGAAAATGGCCAACTCGAGGTTGGGTTGAGTTTGCAGTGTAATTCTTGTAACACCCCACCTCCGCTAGGGTCACTCACAAAGGGAATGCACTAGTTTTGGTGGAGTATTATCTAGGTAAACATGTACAGAGATATCACAAGGCAGAACATAAATAAAGCAGCGGTAGAAATTAAAAAAAACCAACTTTTTATTACTTTCAAGAAAAGAGTCAAAACCTCATATATCCAAGGTACAAATTATTCCATTACATCAAGTTCCCAAATAAAGAAGCATAAAATTAAGATAACAAAAGTAAATTATTCCCCATAAATAGCAGAAGCAGCCATAGCATAGCTCAAGACCAAACCGTACACGAGCTGTCAGAAAGCAAGCTAAATCCAAGCTAAGAGCTAGTGTTTCCTCCCTGAGAACCTGAGGGGGGGGAGGGGGGAAACGAAAGAAAAAAGGTCAATCATAAAGACTGGTAAGCCCTAGTGACTTTCAGTATGAAAACTAGTAAAGGTAACATGATATGTGAAAACTGGAATTAAACATAAGGATGGTAACAGAACTGGTAGGATAATTAAGATAACATGATAAGTCATGTCTAGCATCGCATATTCGAGATTCGCTGCACCAACTGTACTAGTGTTCTAACCCATGTCAAGTATTAATCATGAAATGATCCCTTGGCCCAATATCATGAAGTGACCCATTACGGGGTCCTACGGTACGATCTACTAATCGATCGGCTCCCAACAAGTTCTAGCTCGTCATGTGTCTGTGTCATACGGCCCTATCCTGAAATTTAGTTACCTGTGCTAGGTCCACCATTGGGTGTATCAAGTCCTATGGTGCCAACCACCGACACGAATCAAGCATGCACAGTGTAAATCTACGGGTGCCCATTGCCTGCTTTTTCAACTCCAGACTACGTGCACGACCATAGTCTGCCTGAACCTACAATGGCGCACCTACTCAGCCATCGTTCTGGTCGCTTACAATCAGCCCAGTAATCGTGCCCCACCCTGCTTAGTCCCAGGGTATCGTGATGCATCTAAGTGGGTTACTGCTAAAAGGACCGCGTAACTAAGGTTTCTAATGGGTTAAGTGTTGTCATTCAAATTCGTGACTTAACCCTATCCAAATCACGTATCAAGTTGGTTAAGTGTGTTCAAGCGGATCATGACTTAACCCTATCAAATCATCGTGTCAAGTTGGTTAAGTATATTCAAGTGGTCCATGACTTAACCCTATCATGTGGCATTAATTCATTAATGCACCCTAACCTCTCACATTAGACTAACTGTTGTGGTCACTGGATTTGCCGGGCGGTTCCGGGTAGATTTACACCACAACATAGTCTAACCTCGGGTTTTTCGTGCGATATGACCAACTACCCACATTGGATCCTTTTGTTTGCAGTCACTGGATTTGCCGGGCGGTTCCGGGCAGATTTACACTGCAAACTCAACCCAACCTCGAGTTGGCTATTTTCAAGTTTATCTAATCCTCATGCCCACGGTCAAGTTTTCATGTCAAAATTCATGTCGAGTTTTCATGTCATGTTTCATATCAAATCGTGTCAAGTTCATGTCCATATCCAGGTTCAAGTTATAACAACGTTCATGTTCAAAGTCAATTCATGTTTTACCTAGTCTACCCAAATCATATTCCCATCGCACGTAAGCTCGAATCGATACAAATAAATCTAATTAGGGAATAACATAAAAAGGGACGGGTATAAGGTGGCAAAAGTGATTACTAGCATAGCATGGTATGACTTGAGATAAAGGATTATAACATTACTGGCATATGTAATATCGGCCTCAAACATAAAGATTCCAAATCTAACAAAATAAGGTACTAGTCAAGATAACAGTTGTCATAAGGTGATAGTATAGTCATAGTAACGATTGACATAAGGTGATAGTATAGTCATGGTAGCGATTGACATAAGGTGATAGTCATAAACTTGTGACTAATAGCAGATTCAACATGATAATATGAGGGGGTTTTCATTTTGATTTACAACATGAATAGGCCTCAAATCATTGTCATAGTAATATCCAAGAGTCAAGATCCAAGATGACCAAGAATGGATGTAAAACAGTCATCATACATAGGTCCAATTTCAATTTACATCATATTCATATTACATTTTTAGTTTAAATCTAAAAATAACAGGGGCTTACAGATCGTGGCTCGAGAATTAGAAAAAGAGAGTCGATGTTGAATCTTTATATGCTTAGTCAAGTCCTAACAGAAATCCCCAAATCAGCAACGTAGTTTCGACGTAGAATAAGTAGTCCCTTCCTCTAACTTTTCAACCAGAATTAGAGCAGCATAAGGTCAGAAAGAATTTTGTGTAGAGAGACTAGTGTTAGGGGCTGTATTTATAGGGTCAGGTCAACGAATGTAGACAGAAACGAGGCCAGAAACATCAAAGTGAATCCAGCTTCAAAAGTGGGCTCGGCCACTAGGTCGACCCCCAGGTCGACACTATGGTCGACCTGATCCTGGGCAGGTCGACTACATAGTCGACCCCCAGGTCGACCTGGTCCTGGGCGGGAGATTTCCCGCCCAGTCCATTCTGAGGTTTGAATTTCGAAATTTGAATTCGGATGGAGCTGTTTTTGAACTTGAAAACTTCGAAAGGTCATAACTTGGTCATACGGACTCCGATTTTCGAAAACTCGGACTCGTTTCCAAGCAGAATTTCGAGACGAACGCAATGGCGTAACCTGTTTCCCTTGATTCTTATTTTAAAAATTAATTCTGCCTTGATTTATTGTTATTACACGTTATAAAAATACGGGTTGTTACATTCTCCCCTCCTTAAAGGATTTCGTCCCCGAAATCTCTGAGTTAGGGAGGATGTGTCCTACCATCCATCATCCATCTACTCAAAGCATCATCCACATGCAACCATTGTCCTTAAAAGATTTCTAGTGCTATATGAACATATGCAGAAAGTGTGTGTATATGTACTTATCTAATGCAAAAGATCAGGCGGTTACTGATTCAGTAAACCTCCTTAATGCAAAATATGTTAGTGTAATGAATCCAACATGTATGCAGATTCCTAACATAGTTTATAATCTTTACATGGGTGCACAAACATTCATTCATAAGCAACATCCAAGTGATAGCATAACAAGTTCCATCCATGTACAAGTATAAGCACTCATGCATATGCAACATGAAAATGTGACTGAGCCGATCTAGTGCCTAATGTGTGTCATGCATCCACTAGCAACCACTTGCAACCATTTGCAAACATCAACCATAACATGTTTCAATCACATGTTTACATCCATATGGTTCTACATAAGGTTCTCAAGATAAGATTGAGAAGATAACAAGACAAACGTAGATAGTAGAAGCATAATACGAAAAGGTTTTCAAGTTTATAGGAAAAAGAGATCGAGGATGTACCCTCAAAAATAAATGGGTAAAGCGCGCGTATCTTCTCTTCGGTTTTCCAAGTTGCGTCTTCTTGGGCTTCACTCCACTGCACTTTAACTAGCTTGACTTCTCGATTCCTTAGCTTCTTAATCTCCGTTCCTAAGATACAAATCGAAACTCGCCTCAATGTTGCTTCTTTTCCACTTCTACGTCTTCAAGGATGCTTGGCTCAACCACTTCGGCTGACTCATGCAAGCACTTCCGGAGATGCGAGACGTGAAAGACATTGTGTACTCCATTCAGTTTCTCGGGTAAGTCTACCTTATAGGCCATCCGTCCAATCCTCTCAGTGATGGGGAACGGTCCTACGAACCTTGATGCTAGCTTTCCAACTGCTCCAAAACGAACTACATTGCGTAACGGAGAAACTTTTATAAAGACCATATCTCCGACTTCGAACTCTAGGTCTGTCCTTCTCTGGTCCGCATAAGATTTCTGTCTATCTTGGGCCGTTTTCATCCGTCTTCATATCAACTCAATCTTATCAGAAGTGTCCCTTATCATGTCGGGCCCAAATATAAGTCTATCTGTCGTCTCCCACCAACAAGTTGGCGATTTGCACAGTCTTCCGTACAGGGCTTCGAACGGTGCCATTCCGATGCTAGCTTGGTAATTATTGTTATATGCAAACTCCACGAGAGGAAGATGGTCTTCCCAAGTACCACCAAAGTCAAGAATGCATAGCCTCAGGAGATCTTCTAGTACCCTATTTACCCTTTCGGTTTGTCCATCCGTCTGTGGGTGATAGGACATGCTTAAATTCAGTCGTGTTCCCATTGCTTCTTGCATACTATTCCAAAACTGGCTAGTGAAAATCGGGTCACGATCACTAACTATACTAGAAGGAACTTCATGCAATCGTACTATATCTCGAACGTAAATAGACACTAGCCCTGATGCGGTCCTCTTGCCTTTCACCGGAATGAAGTGAGCACTTTTCGTGAGTCTATCAACTATGACCCATATGCTAGTATTTCCCTTCCTTGACCTAGGCAGTCCATCCACTAAATCCATCGAGATACTCTCCCATTTCCATTGCGGAACCTCTAAAGGATGTAATAGCCCACCAGGCTTCTTCGACTCGGCCTTTACTTGTTGGCACACCATGCCCTTCGAAACGAACTCTTCCACATCCTTTTTCATTCTAGCCCAAAAGAAAATGCGTTTCATATCCCTGTACATCTTATCCCCTTCGGGTTGTATAGTCATCTTCGAGTGATGCGCCTCTTCAAGAACTTTCCTTACTAAGTCTCCCACTTGTGGGTAGCCATCCCTTGTCATCTATGGCATACCTACTGAGGTGACTTGACGTCTCACCCCTAATCAGCTTTTCCATGATTTCGACTATTTGTGGGTCTTCCTTCTGTGAAGTCCCTACTTGATCTAGAAGTGTAGGTCTTAACTCAAGAGATGCAAACGTAGCAGTCAATGATTCAACAGCAGGAAGGCTTTTCCTTTCAACAAACAAGGGGCTCAAAGTCAACCTTTTTCTACTTAGCGCGTCCGCCACCACATTACCCTTGCCAGGGGTGTAAGCTATATCGAAGTCATATGATGCCAAGAACTCCATCCACCGCTGTTGTCTCAGATTCAAATCTTTCTGTGAGAAGAGGTACTTAAGCAATTTGTGGTCGGTATATAGCTCGAACCTCTCCCCTAGAAGATAATGGCGCCAAGCTTTAAGTGAAAAAACAATCGCGGCCAACTCCAAGTCATGCGTGGGATAGTTTTTCTCAAGAACTTTAAGTTGTCTGCCCCCATAGCATATTACTCTTCCTTCTTGCATTAGGACGGCGCCTAATCCCGTGCCGCACGCACCCGTGTGCACCGTAAACATCTTACCTCCATCGGGTAATGCCAAAACTGGAGCTGTGGTGAGGGCTCTCTTGAGTCTCTGAAAAGCAACGTCACACTCTATGTCCCATACAAAAGCTAGGTTCTTCTTTGTCAACTTAGTAAGAGGGTATGAAATCTTAGCGAAGTCCTTAATGAACTTCCTGTAGTAGCCCGCCAAACCGAGAAAGCTCCTCACCTCCGTTGCATTCTTAGGAATTTTCCAGTCTTGTACCACAACTACCTTTGCGGGGTCCACGGCTATGTCTTGCTTAGAAACTACATGTCCAAGGAACCGAACTTCCTTCCTCCAAAAATGGCATTTGGAGAACTTAGCCTTTAACTAGTGTGCTCTAAGTGTTTCCATGATTTCCTTGAAATGTCTAGCATGCTCTTCTTCATCTTTTGAGAAGATCAAAATATCATCCACGAAAACTGCCACAAACTTGTTAAGGAACTGCCGAAACACCCTGCTCATCAAATCTACAAAGTATGCGGGTACATTCGTTAACCCAAACGGCATGACGAGCCATTCGAAGAACCCATCTGGATTCCTAAACGCAGTTTTGTCAATGCTATCCTCAGCCACTCTAAGCTGATGGAATCCTGTGGCTAGATCGAGTTGAGAGAAAACAGATGCTCCCACAAGCTGGTTAAACAAATCATCGATTCTTGGTAGTGGGTGCCTATTCTTCTTTGTTAGCTTGTTTAACTCACGATAATCTACGCACAGACGAAGCGATCCATCCACCTTAGTAGCGAATACCACCGGAGCACCCCATTCAGAAATGCTTTGCCTTATGAAATTTTTCTCAAGCAACTCGCTAACTTGTTTACTGAGCTCTCTTCTTTCTCGCGGGTCCATGCGCCTAACGGGTAATGAAACTAACTTGGCATTATCAACAAGATAAATTCGGAAGTCTATCTCGCGTTTAGGAGGTAACCCCCTCACTTCATCAAAGACATCTGGATATTCTCGGACCACTCTTACAGATTGCAAATTATCGTCGGACGAGTCAAGGGATTCAAGATAACACAACATGGCCGGACCCTTAGGGTTACAAGAAATTTCAAGGGTATTACCAAGGCTAGTCATGAGCTTCACTACCCTTTGTTCACAATCAAGAATGGCTCCATAATCGGACAGCCAATCCATCCCTAGGATCAAACCGTATCCCATAAATCCGAGAACATAAGCATTACACGTGAATTCTACACTTAAGATAGAGATCCTCAAATCCACACACATCATAGATAAATGGGCGGAGCCCCCAATTGGATTTGAAACTATAACGGGATCCTCAACCAGACTAGTACTTAGGTGCAGATTTTCAACAATATCAGAAGAAATAAAAGTATGCGATGCACCAGAGTCAAATAAGGTTCGAACAGGAAAGTCAAAAATGTAAACAAGGCTTTCTACGGAAATATTACTACCTCGAACAAGAGTTGGAGTGGTGTTGAGAGCATGCAACTGCCCTCCAGAAGTTCCTGCTCGCTGGGTCTGCCCTTGCCCTTGCCCTTGCTTCTTAGGGCAATCCTTGCTGATGTGTCCAGTATCTCCACAATGAAAGCATTCACCCAACTTCCTCTTCTTCTTTCTACAGTCTTTAGCTAGATGTCCAGTAATACCACAGAAGTTGCACTTCCTCGTCTCATGTGGTTTTTTGTTGCTCTTGTTATTCTTGTTATTCTTGTTGCCCCCCTTCTTGAAGTCAGCTTTCTTATTCTGAGTCTCATTAGGCTTAACCTCCTTTTTGCTATTCTTGTCTTCCTCATGAAGTAGAGCCATATCCACCAAGCTTTCAAAAGTCGCCCCCATGGGTATATGAGTTATGGCCAAACTGTGTAGTGGCTCGTTCAATCCTCGAGCAAAGCATACGGCCTTCTTCTGGGCTGTGTTGACCAAATCCAAACCGAACCGAGCAAGCTGATTAAACTTATTCACGTATTCCCTAACAGACATGTCCCCTTGCTTGAGTGCTAGGAACCTCTCCATCTGAAGGTTCTCTTCTGCTGACAATAAGAATTTTAGCCCAAACCTCTCTCTAAAGTCTGCCCAAGTCTCAACTGGCCTGGTATCGTTGGTGACTTCCCACCAAAATGCAGCTTCCTCTTTCAACAACCATGCCGCCAACTGAACTTTCCTATGGTCCTCCATATCAAAGATAACAAACAAGTCTTCAGTCTCCTTTAGCCAGTTCCGTGCCTCAACAAAGGTTTCAGTTCCAATGAAGTTCTTGCCGCCCATTGCTTTAAAGTCTTTGCATATTTTGGCAAAGGCGGTACCAGGAGGAGGAGGAACCGCGGCCACTGGGGGAGGAGGAGGAGGGATGTCTGTCGTGCCCGCGTCGTTGGCCCTGGCTTCTAAGTACCTTCGGAACCATCCAGGCATGGGTATTCCCTCAGGAAGGTTAAGATCAGCCATGTTGAAAAACAAAAAGAAAAAGACTCAAACGAGGAAACAAAGGAAAGTGCTAATGGATTCTTGGGGAATAGCCTTTTTAAACATTAAACTTTTCTTGAAAAATGCTTCTTTATAAATGGTTTTGAAAATAGTTTCAGAAGGTTTTTCAAACTTTTGCCCAGCCTGGTAACCTTCTGCTCTGATACCAAATGTAACACCCCACCTCCGTAGGGTCACTCACAAAGAGAATGCACAAGTTTGGTGGAGTATTATCTAGGTAAACATGTACAGAGATATCACAAGGCAGAACATAAATAAAGCAGCGGTAGAAATTAAAAAAAACCAACTTTTTATTACTTTCAAGAAAAGAGTCAAAACCTCATATATCCAAGGTACAAATTATTCCATTACATCAAGTTCCCAAATAAATAAGCATAAACTTAAGATAACAAAAGTAAATTATTCCCCATAAATAGCAGAAGCAGCCATAGCATAGCTCAAGACCAAACCGTACATGAGCTATTAGAAAGCAAGCTAAATCCAAGCTAAGAGCTAGTGTTTCCTCCCTGAGAACCTGGGGGGAAAATGAAAAGAAAAAGAGGCAAAAGAAAAAGAGTCAGTCATAAAGACTGGTAAGCCCTAGTGACTTTCAGTATGAAAACTAGTAAAGGTAACATGAAACACCCCACCTCTGTTAGGGTCACTCTCAAAGGGAATGCCCTAATTTTGGTGGAGGTTTATAAGTATAAGTCACAGATATACAAGACAGATATAAGAACACATATTTTTGAACAGCGGAAAAACAACAAACATCTTTTATTTCATCAAAATACGTGTTCACAAAAACATGCCATACTTGTCTTACAATTCTTCCAAAAACATAACATCTTCATAACTGTCTTGATTACATTATTAAAGAAGCATAAAGAAAACATAGATAAACTGCAAAAGTCCCATAATTGCTGCCCAAATCCATAGTCCAAAACGGAAAAGATCCAAGCAATACATTCTTTCTCTTCAAGCTGGATGTGAAAACTGGTCAAGCTGCGGTATTCCCTCCCTGTGGACCTGGGGGGGGGGAACAAAAGAAAAGTAGAGTCAGACATAAAGCCTGAGTAAGTCTAGGACTATTCAGTCTATGAATAATGAACTAGGTATGATAACTATAAACTGGAAATGGGAAATCACCATAAACTAAGTTAAGTTGTCTAGGGTCGAATATACCATCGTACCCCATATTAATCTCTGAACCCATACAAACTAGTTCCCAACAGGCACCCCATAATCAGGGTGAAGTGATCCATTTTCTGATGATCGGCTCCTACTCGCATAGTTACATGTGTCTTACGGCCCCCGATGTTGTAGTTACCTATGCTGGTCCCAACATGGGGTGTATCAAGTCCCATGGTGGCGGCCCGACACAATCCTAGAATGCACAGGTATGCTACTGGTGCCCAGTGCCTTATTTTTCTACGCCGGAGTGTGTGCACGCCCGCACCCCGTTAGAACCTACACTGCTGCACCACCGCCGTCGATTTGACCTCTTACAGTCAGCCCAGTAATCGTGCCCCACCCTGCCTAGTTCAGGGTATCCTGATACACCTTGTAGGGTTACTGCTGAAAAGGGTCCCCGGCTACTAGGTTTTCTATTTCTAGCCTACATGCTAAGTTGTTTAAGTGTTTAATAAACCTAACCCCCAATCAGTCTGTTTAGCTTAGCATGTTCCCTTTTTGATTAAGTATTAATTTAATTTACTTAATCCTATCAATCCTGACTCAGCCTTAATTGTCTTATTAAAGCCTTGACCTCTCACATTAGACAGGTATTGTTGTGGCTGCCTGTTGCCGGTTGGGTCCGGGCAGTCTTACGCCACAACTCAGTCTAACCTCGGGTCCTTATTGGCCTCCGTGTTTAACCACCCACATTGGATAGGTATTGTTGTGACTACTGGACAGCCGGGCGGTTCCGGGCAGGTTTACATCACAACTCAATCCAACCTCGGGTTAAACACATCGTATTTTCTACATTTACATATTTTGTCTCTTTTCTTTTTATATGTAAATATTTGCGGCCCATTATTAATAAATTCATCTTTATTGATTAAAATTTATTTATACCACTTAATTGTTTTTCAAGGTTGTTGGCATGCGTCAAACATGCCAACACATATGTTCTATATTTTAACCCAAACGTCATTACCCCCGTTTTACACGTTCGCTACAATGAAAGATATGTTGGGTTTAACATTTAAACCCAACTTAGCCATATGAAAAGGGGAGGCTTATAACATGGTGTTTATGAGGTAACATAAAAAGGGCAGTGTGAACGCATGAACTTGCAACATAACGATTCAATTAACATAAATTAGGCACATGTGAACTTGCAATTGTAACAACATATAATCATGGCATAAACAATACTTAAACATGAATCATTCTATTCATATAATCATGGCATAAACAATACTTAAACATGAATCATTCTATTCATATGATTATGGCATAAACAATACTTAAACATGAATCATTCTATTTATATGATTATGGCATAGACAATACTTAAACATGAATCATTCTATTCATATGATTATGGCATAAACAATACTTAAACATGAATTATTCTATTCATATGATTATGGCATAAACAATACTTAAACATGAATCATTCTATTCATATGATTGTTGCATAGACAATAATTAAACATGAATCATTCTATTCATGTAATACTTAAACATGAATCATTGTAAACTTGCAATTGGAATGTAAATCTAACTTAATTGTGTCACATATGTCACCATATGATTTTGATAACAACTTAGGTCTAAAACATGTTTCAACTAGGCATAATACCAAACATAGTTTAGTCATGTTCATAAAGGTGCTTACTTTTGTTTTCTAATACAAAAGTATGATTTGCCAATTTCAACATAGATTCATATAAATCATAGTACTTAGTCGATTCCAATTACACACTAAAAGTGATCATAAAAGTATGTACATCATATTAGCATAATAATGAATCATATACTTGCATGAATCCCAATTAAAATTCCACAACATATGGTTGTCAACATAAATCATATACTTGTATGAATCCAATCGTACACCATAGCATTGCCAAATCGTTTAGAATCAAAATAACATACAAATATAGATTATTATTGCCACAATTCCATTTCGTTGTTAACTTCCAACGCAAATCACATTCTTGCAAATATCCAATCGTATACCATAACATTCCCAAATCGTTTAGAATCAAAATAACATACAAATATAGATTATTATCGCCACAATTCCATTTCGCATTTTACACAAATCAAACGCAATTAATTATTCACATCGGAATAGCACTCTACTTACAATGTATGACGAATCTTCAATTCAGGATTCTGAATTCTGAATTCTGAATTTGGAGATGCTCTCCTTTGTTGTAGGCGTTGTTTTGATTTGATTGACGTTGCTTTAAGCTTTTAATTATCTCCTAATTGTCTCTCATTTTCTGATGGCTATCTTTAGTTTCTCCTCAGCAGCATGACGGTCTCATCTCCATTTTAGTTTATGTGAATTAGGGTTAGTCTTAGGTCCTTTTTATAGAGTTTGTGAGTTGATTTAGACCGTCGATGGAGCTTGGTTCAATAATAGCCGTTCGTTTGAAGGAGAGACCAATCAGGAGCTGACACCTAGCCCTAGTGACAAGGCAAGGCCCAGAAATTCGACCAGACCCAGATCAGGCCAGCCAAGACCTGACCAGCAGGTCATTCTGACCTGGGCGCACTTGGCAGGTGCGCCAGGCTAAAAATGTACTGGCGCACTTCCCAAGTGCGCCAGTTCATTTTTGTTCTGGCGCACTTCCCAAGTGCGCCAGTGCATTCTGACCCGTTTTCTGGTTTTTCACCCAACTTCGTTCGTCCATATCTTCTTCATACGATATCCGTTTTACGCAAACTCGGACTCTATCTCAAGCAGAATTCCGAGACGTACGCAATGGCGTATCCTGTTTCCCTTAATTCTTTGATTTGAAATCAGTTATACTTCAATTTGTGAATTTCACAGTTATAGAATACACGGGGTGTTACATTCTCCCCCACTTAAAAGCATTTCGTCCCCGAAATCTTCAAGTTAGGAAGAATGTATATCTTAACATCCAAACATCCATCTACTCATCCATCAAACACGAGCATCCATTGTCCTTAAAAGACTTCTAATGTTTTATGATCATATGTGAAGTGTGTGTGTACATGTACTTATCTAATGCAAAATCAGGCGGTCTACTGATTCAGTTGACCTCCTTAATGCAAATTATGTAAGTGCCATGAATCCATTATGTATGCAAATTCTCCTATTCATGATTCTACATGAGTGCACAATAATTCATACAAATGCAACATCCATATGACAACACATTAAACTTCAACCATATACGAATATAAATACATATATGCACATGCAGTATGAAGTGACTGAGCCGATCTAAAACCTAGATTGTGTGTGTATATGCAACCACGAGCAACCAGTAGCAATCACTTGCAACCACTTGCAACCATCATCCATAACATGTTTCAATTACATGTTTACATCCAAAAAGATTCTACCTAAAAGATAAGGTCGAGGAGATATACCTAAAAAGATAGATAAAAGCGCATCTTAAGGAAAAAGAAAGATCAAAGATGTACCCTCGAAAAGAAAAGGGTAGGTAGCGCATATTCTAGCTTCAGTTTCCCAAGTTGTGTCTCCCTCGGCGTCGCTCCACTGAACTTTGACGAGCTTGATTTCGCGGTTGCGTAGCTTCTTCACTTCCGTTCCTAATATGCGAGTTGGAACTTTCCTCACGGTTGCCTCGCGTTCCATTCAGCTTCTTCTAGGATGTTTGGCTCTACCACTTCAGCAGATTCATGTAGACATTTTCGGAGGTGCGAAACATGAAAAACGTTGTGAACTCCGGCCAGTTTTTCGGGTAGCTGTAATCTATAGGCCATTTTCCCAATTTTCTCGATGATAGGGAATGGCCCTATGAACCTTGGTGCTAGCTTTCCTGTGGTTCCAAAATGAACAATGTTCCTTAGCGGAGATACCTTAAGAAAAACTCTGTCCCCAACCTCAAATTCAAGGTCGGTCCTCCTCTTGTCGGCGTAGGACTTTTGTCTGTCTTGGGCCGTCTTCATCCTTCTTCGCATTAAGTCTACTAAAGTCGGGCGTACTTCGAGAGATGCTAGCAAGCCTAGTACAAAATCAGAGGAGGGCCTAAAGTCAAAGCTGGCTATAAACTCTAGGCTTTGTCTTTCAACAAACAGCGGGCTTAGGGTCAGTTTCTTTCGGCTCAACGCGTCTGCCACTACGTTGCCTTTGCTCGGAGTGTAGGAGATCTCGAAATCATACGAGGCAAGAAACTCCATCCATCTCTGTTGCCTCAAGTTAAGATCTTTCTGGGAGAAAAGATATTTCAACGATTTATGGTCAGTGTAAAGTTCAAACTTCTCACCTAGGAGATAGTGTCGCCAAGACCTGAGTGCAAAGACGATGGCGGCTAACTCAAGATCATGGGTCAGGTAGTTCTTTTCGTGCACTTTCAACTGCCTCCTGCCATAAGCTACTACCCTTACTTCTTGCATTAAGACAGCGCCTAGCCCTGTCCCACATGCATCTGTATAAACTGTGAACATCTTGCTTCCAAAGTGTTACCGAGCTGGGTCAGGAGCCTAACAACCCTTTTCTCACAATAAAGGATGGCCCCATTACTGGATAGCCAATCCATGCCTAAAATCAAACCATATCCCGAAAAGCCCAAAACAAAGGCACTACATTTAAACTCTACGCTTAGAATAGAAATTTTCAATCCCACACAGATCATAGACAAATGAGCCGGGCCCCCAATTGGGTTTGAAACAATTAAGGGGTCCTCTACAATACTAGTTCTTAGGTGCAGAGATTCTACTAAAGTAGACGAGATAAAGGAGTGTGATGCGCCAGAATCAAATAAAGTGCGAACGGGGTGATCATAAAGATAAACTACACTTTCTACAGAAGTATTTATACCTCGCTGTTGCAGAGGTGGCGCTTCTGGCACATGAACCTGTGCCCTTGTGGTGGATCCAGCCCTCTGCCCCTGTCCTCGTTTCTTTGGGCAGTCCTTAGCCATGTGGCCTGCCTCACCGCAAGAAAAGCACCCGCCGTTCATCTTGGCCTTCTTTTTCCGGCAATCTTTTACTAAGTGCCCCACTTTGCCATAGAATTTACACTTCCTCTTCTCTTGGGACTTGTTGTCTTTCCTGCCCTTCTTAAAGTCTATCTTCTTAGGTTGTAAACCCACTTTCTTCCCTTGAGAGCTTTCTGCCTTTGTCTCCTTCTTCCTTGGGCAGTCCCTAGCCCAGTGGCCTGTCTCCCTACACGGAAAGCAAGTAGCACTCATCCTCCTCTTCTTCTTCCTGCAGTCTCCCTCCAGATGTCCAAGAATTCCGCAGAAACAACATTTCCTTTTTTCTCGTTTCTCGTTATTACTGTTACGATTCTCCCTTCTTTGACTATTATTCGTCTTCCTGTTCTGGGACTCTTCCGTTCGCTGGTTCACGTGTAGGAGGAGGAGTGAAAGCATCAGCAGTTGGGGAGTAAGGTCTCCAGACATGCTGAAACAGAAAGGATAGATTCAAAACGAAGGATAAAAGATAGTACCTATGGCTTTAGGGGACTTTGCCTTTTTAAAATAAAATAATATTTTATCTTTTAAAAATGCATCTTTAAATTTTCTTTTGAAAATAAAATTTCAAATTTTTTTATCTTATCTGGTAAACCTATGCTCTGATACCAAGTGAAACACCCCACCTCTGTTAGGGTCACTCTCAAAGGGAATGCCCTAATTTTGGTGGAGGTTTATAAGTATAAGTCATAGATATACAAGACAAATATAAGAACACATATTTTTGAACAGCGGAAAAACAACAAACATCTTTTATTTCATCAAAATGCGTGTTCACAAAAACATGCCATACTTGTCTTACAATTCTTCCAAAAACATAACATCTTCATAACTGTCTTGATTACATTATTAAAGAAGCATAAAGAATACATAGATAAACTGCAAAAGTCCTATAATTGTTGCCCAAAGCCATAGTCCAAAACGGAAAAGATCCAAGCAATACATTCTTTCTCTTCAAGCTGGATGTGAAAACTGGTCAAGCTGCGGAATTCCCTCCCTGTGGACCTTGGGGGGGGGGGAGGAAACGAAAGAAAAGTAGAGTTAGACATAAAGCCTGAGTAAGTCTAGGACTATTCAGTCTATGAATAATGAACTGGGTATGATAAGTATAAACTGGAAATGGGAAAGCACCATAAACTAAGTTAAGTTGTCTAGGGTCGAATATACCATCGTACCCCATATTAATCTCTGTACCCATATAAACTAGTTCCCAACAGGCACCCCATAATCAGGGTGAAGTGATCCATTTTCTGATGATCGGCTCCTACTCGCATAGTTACATGTGTCTTACGGCCCCCGATGTTGTAGTTACCTATGCTGGTCCCACCATGGGGTGTATCAAGTCCCATGGTGGCGGCCCGACACAATCCTAGAATGCACAGGTATGCTACTGGTGCCCAGTGCCTTATTTTTCTACGCCGAAGTGTGTGCACGCCCGCACCCAGTAAGAACCTACACTGCTGCACCACCGCCGTCGATTTGACCTCTTACAGTCAGCCCAGTAATCGTGCCTCACCCTGCCTAGTTCAGGGTATCCTGATACACCTTGTAGGGTTACTGCTGAAAAGGGTCCCCCGCTACTAGGTTTTCTATTTCTAGCCTACATGCTAAGTTGTTTAAGTGTTTAATAAACCTAACCCCCAATCAGTCTGTTTAGCTTAGCATGTTCCCTTTTTGATTAAGTATTAATTTAATTTACTTAATCCTATCAATCCTGACTCAGCCTTAATTGTCTTATTAAAGCCTTGACCTCTCACATTAGACAGGTATTGTTGTGGCTGCCTGTTGCCGGTTGGGTCCGGGCAGTCTTACGCCACAACTCAGTCTAACCTCGGGTCCTTATTGGCCTCCGTGTTTAACCACCCACATTGGATAGGTATTGTTGTGACTACTGGACAGCCGGGCGGTTCCGGGCAGGTTTACATCACAACTCAATCCAACCTCGGGTTAAACACATCGTATTTTCTACATTTACATATTTTGTCTCTTTTCTTTTTATATGTAAATATTTGCGGCCTATTATTAATAAATTCATCTTTATTGATTAAAATTTATTTATACCACTTAATTGTTTTTCAAGGTTGTTGGCATGTGTCAAACATGCCAACACATATGTTCTATATTTTAACCCAAACGTCATTACCCCCATTTTACACCTTCGCTACAATGAAAGATATGTTGGGTTTAACATTTAAACCCAACTTAGCCATATGAAAAGGGGAGGCTTATAACATGGTGTTTATGAGGTAACATAAAAAGGGGAGTGTGAACGCATGAACTTGCAACATAACGATTCAATTAACATAAATTAGGCACATGTGAACTTGCAATTGTAACAGCATATAATCATGGCATAAACAATACTTAAACATGAATCATTCTATTCATATAATTATGGCATAAACAATACTTAAACATGAATCATTCTATTCATATGATTATGGCATAAACAATACTTAAACATGAATCATTCTAATCATATGATTATGGCATAGACAATACTTAAACATGAATCATTCTATTCATATGATTATGGCATAAACAATACTTAAACATGAATCATTCTATTCATATGATTATGGCATAAACAATACTTAAACATGAATCATTCTATTCATATGATTATGGCATAGACAATACTTAAACATGAATCATTCTATTCATGTAATACTTAAACATGAATCATTGTAAACTTGCAATTGGATTGTAAATCTAACTTGATTGTGTCACATATATCACCATATGGTTTTGATAACAACTTAGGTCTAAAACATGTTTCAACTAGGCATAATACCAAACATAGTTTAGTCATGTTCATAAAGGTGCTTACTTTTGTTTTCTAATACAAAAGTATGATTTGCCAATTTCAACATAGATTCATATAAATCATAGTACTTAGTCGATTCCAATTACACACTAAAAGTGATCATAAAAGTATGTACATCATATTAGCATAATAATGAATCATATACTTGCATGAATCCCAATTAAAATTCCACAACATATGGTTGTCAACATAAATCATATACTTGTATGAATCCAATCGTACACCATAGTATTGCCAAATCGTTTAGAATCAAAATAACATATAAATATAGATTATTATTGCCACAATTCCATTTCGTTGTTAACTTCCAACGCAAATCACATTCTTGCAAATATCCAATCGTATACCATAACATTCCCGAATCGTTTAGAATCAAAACAACATACAAATATAGATTATTATCGCCACAATTCCATTTCGCATTTTACACAAATCAAACGCAATTAATTATTCACATCGGAATAGCACTCTACTTACAACATATGGCGAATCTTCAATTCAGGAATCTGGATTCTGAATTTGGAGATGTTCTCCTTTGTTGTAGGCGTTGTTTTGATTTGATTGACGTTGCTTTAAGCTTTGAATTATCTCCTAATTGTCTCTCAATTTCTGACGGCTATCTTTAGTCTCTCCTCAGCAGCATGACGGTTTCATCTCCATTTTAGTTTGTGTGAATTAGGGTTAGTCTTAGGTCCTTTTTATAGAGTTTGTGAGTTGATTTAGACCGTCGATGGAGCTTGGTTCAATAATAGCCGTTCGTTTGAAGGAGAGACCAATCAAGAGCTGACACCAAGCCCTAGTGACAAGGCAAGGCTCAGAAATTCGACCAGACCCTGATCAGGCCAGCCAAGACCAGACCAGCAGGTCATTCTGACCTGGGCGCACTTGGCAGGTGCGCCAGGCTAAAAATGTACTGGCGCACTTCCCAAGTGCGCCAGTTCATTTTTGTTCTGGCGCACTTCCCAAGTGCTCCAGTGCATTCTGACCCGTTTTCTGGTTTTTCGCCCAACTTCGTTCGTCCATATCTTCTTCATACGATATCCGTTTTAGCAAACTCGGACTCTATCTCAAGCAGAATTCCGAGATGAACGCAATGGCGTATCCCGTTTTCCTTAATTCTTTGATTTGAAATTAGTTATACTTCAATTTGTGAATTTCACAGTTATAGAATACACGGGGTGTTACATAACATGATATGTGAAAACTGGAATTAAACATAAGGATGATAACAGAACTGGTAGGATAATTAAGATAACAGGATAAGTCATGTCTAGCATCGCATATTCGAGATTCGCTGCACCAACTGTACTAGTGTTCTAACCCATGTCAAGTATTAATCATGAAATGATCCCTTGGCCCAATATCATGAAGTGAACCATTACGGGGTCCTACGGTACAATCTACTAATCGATCGGCTCCCTACAAGTTCAAGCTCGTCATGTGTCTGTGTCATACGGCCTATCCTGAAATGTAGTTACCTGTGCTAGGTCCACCATTGGGTGTATCAAGTCCTATGGTGCCAACCACCGACACGAATCAAGCACACACAGTGTAAATCTACGGGCGCCCAATGCCTGCTTTTTCAACTCCGGACTACGTGCACGACCATAGTCCGCCTGAACTTACAATGGCGCACCTACTCAACCGTCATTCTGGTCACTTACAATTAGCCCAGTAATCGTGCCCTACCCTGCCTAGTCCCAGGGCATCATGATACATCTAAGTGGGTTACTGCTGAAAAGGACCGCGTAACTAGGGTTTCTAATGGGTTAAGTATTGTCATTCAAATTCTTGACTTAACCCTATCCAAATCATGTATCAAGTTGGTTAAGTGTGTTCAAGCGGTTCATGACTTAACCCTATCAAATCATCGTGTCAAGTTGGTTAAGTATATTCAAGTGGTTCATGACTTAACCCTATCATGTGGCATTAATTCATTAATGCACCCCAACCTCTCACATTAGACTAACTGTTGTGGTCACTGGATTTGCCGGGCGGTTCCGGGCAGATTTACACCACAACATAGTCTAACCTCGGGTTTATCATGCGATATGACCAAATACCCACATTGGATCCTATTGTTTGCAGTCACTGGATTTGCCGGGCGGTTCCGAGCAGATTTACACTGCAAACTCAACCTAACCTTGAGTTGGCCATTTTCAAGTTTATCTAATTGTCATGCCCATGTTCAAGTTTTCATGTCAAAATTCATGTCGAGTTTTCATGTCATGTTTCATGTCAAATTGTGTCAAGTTCATGTCCATATCCAGGTTCAAGTTATAACAACGTTCATGTTTAAATTCAATTCATGTTTTACCTAGTCTACCCAAATCATATTCCCATCGCACGTAAGCTCGAATCGATACAAATAAATTTAATTAGGGAATAACATAAAAAGGGACGGGTATAATGTGGCAAAAGTGATTACTAGCATAGCATGGTATGACTTGAGATAAAGGATTATAACATTACGGGCATATGGAATATTGGCCTCAAGCATAAAGATTCCAAATCTAACAAAATAAAGTACTAGTCAAGATAACAGTTGTCATAAGGTGATAGTATAGTCATAGTAACGATTGACATAAGGTGATAGTATAGTCATGGTAGCAATTGATATAAGGTGATAGTCATAAACTTGTGACTAATAGCAGATTCAACATGATAATATGAGGGGTTTTTCTTTTTGACTTACAACATGAATAGGCCCCAAATCAATGTCATAGTACTATCCGAGAGTCAAGATCCAAGATGAACAAGAATGGATGTAAAACAGTCATCATACATAGGTCCAATTTCTCATATTACATTTACATTTTAAATCTAAAAATAATTGGGGCTTACAGATCGTGGTTCGAGAATTAGAAAAAGAGAGTCGATGTTGAATCTTTATATGCTTAGTCAAGTCCTAACAGAAATCCCCAAATCAGCAACGTAGTTTCGACGTAGAATAAGTAGTCCCTTCCTCTAACTTTTCAACCAGAATTAGAGTAGCATAAGTTCAGAAAGAATTTTGTGTAGAGAGACTAGTGTTAGGGGCTGTATTTATAGGGTCAGGTCAACGAATGTAGACAGAAACGAGGTCAGAAACATCAAAGTGAATCCAGCTTCAAAAGTGGGCTCGGCCACCAGGTCGACCCCCAGGTCGACACTATGGTCGGCCTGGTCCTGGGCAGGTCAACTACATAGTCGACCCCCAGGTCGATCTGGTCCTGGGCGGGAGATTTCCTGCCCAGTCCATTCTGAGGTTTGAATTTCGAAATTTGAATTCGAATTGAGCTTTTTTTGAACTTGAAAACTTCGAAAGGTCATAACTTGGTCATACAGACTCCGATTTTCGAAAACTCGGACTCGTTTCTAAGCAGAATTTCGAGACGAACACAATGGCGTAACCCGTTTCCCTTGATTTTTATTTTAAAAATTAATTCTGCCTTGATTTATGGTTATTACACGTTATAAAAATACGAGTTGTTACAATTCTGCCCGGAACCGCCCGGCAAATCCAATTACTGCAAACAATAGGATCCAATGTGGGTAGTTGGTCATATCGTACTTGAAAACCCAAGGTTAGACTGAGTTGTGGTGTAATTCTGCCCAGAACCGCCCGGCATATCCAGTGACCACAACAACAGGTCTGATGTGAGAAGTTGGGGTGCATTAATGAATTAATGCCACATGATAGGGTTAAGTCATGAACCGCTTGAATATACTTAACCAATTTGACACGATGATTTGATAGGATTAAGTCAAGAACCGCTTGAATATACTTAACCAATTTGACACGATGATTTGATAGGGTTAAGTCATGAACCGCTTGAATATACTTAACCAATTTGACACGATGATTTGATAGGGTTAAGCCATGAACCGCTTGAATATACTTAACCAATTTGACACGATGATTTGATAGGGTTAAGTCATGAACCACTTCAATATACTTAACCAACTTGACACATGATTCGTAGGGCTAAGTCATGAACTTGAACGACAACACTTAGCCAATTTGACATAACACGTAGGCGGGTTAAGTCACGAACTTGAATGACAACACTTAACCAACCTGACATGCTAGACTGATGGGGTTAAGTCTCGAATTTTAATGACAACACTTAACTTACTGGACGGAAACCCTAGTTACGCGGTCCTTTTCAGCAGTAACCCACTAGATGTATCACGGTACCCTGGAACTAGGCAGGGTGGGGCACGATTACTGGGCTGATTGTAAGCGACCAGAACGATGGCTGAGTTGGTGCGCCATTGTAGGTTCAGGCGGACTATGGTCGTGCACGTAGTCCGAAGTTGAAAAAGCAGGCATTGGGCACCAGTAGGTTTACACTGTGCGTGATTGATTCGTGTCGGTGGTTGGCACCCAAGGGCTTGATACACCCTATGGTAGACCTAGCACAGGTGACTATATTTCGTGATTGGGCCGTATGACACAGACATATGAACGAGCTAGGACTTGTAGGGAGCCGATCGATTAATAGATCGTTACGTGGAAAAAGGGTGTTGTTCGTTAGGTAGCATAATCCCTAGTGGTCCTAGGTGGCATAAACCCTAATCGAATCTAGAAAACGTTCAATAGGTAGCATAATCCCTAGTGGTCCTAGGTGGCATAAATCCTAGTTGAACACGCGATAGTTCATGATAAGGAAACCTAGCCAGAACAAGGGTGGCGGTTCAAACGATTTCAAGAACGGTGGCACTACGTTGAAGTAGTATAGAAATACATGATGAAACCCGTACGATATACGGCAAGGGACTGTACATAGACATGGAAAGGATGATATGGGTTTGGGTACTAGTACAGTTGGTTCAGAGAATACAGGAAATCAAAGAAAATTGTGGAATGGTGAAGCTTAGAAATCTTGCGATGTTATACTTAATAGAAATCTTGCAATGTTATACTTGATTCATCGTGCCTGTAGCTTATCTTGTCATCATGCTTATGTTTACTTTCAGTTTATTCATGCCATATTACCTTCACCTATTTTTATGCTGAAAGCCACTAGGACTTACTCAGTCATTATGACTGACCCAGTTTGTTTTGCCTTTTTTCTTTCGTTTCCCCCCTCCAGGTTCGCAGGGTGGGAATACAGCTTAGTTCGGATCTTACCAAGCTCCAAGGCTCTTTCATGTACTGCTTGGATTTCTCTTGGCTATGGCTTGCTTTGCTGCTATATTGGGGAATGATTTATGACTATGGTTTTATGCTTCTTTACTATTGCAAGACAGATTTTGATGTAATGGATTTAATAGCATTTTGATGTAAAAGGATTTAGACCTTTCTAGATTTTAAAGCATTAAAATTTGGTTCTTCTTCCGCTGTTTAATATGTTATGTCTTGTAATATTTCTGTGTATATTTACCTAGATAATGCTCTACCAAAGCTAGTGCATTCCCTTTGTGAGTGACCCTAGCGGAGGTGGGGTGTTACATTTGGTATCAGAGCAGAAGGTTACCAGACTGGGCAAAAGCTTTTAAAAACCTTCTGAAATTATTTTCTAAACGTTTACAAAGAAGCATTTTTCTAAAGAAAAGTTTTGTTTTACAAAAGGCATATTCCCCAAAGCCATATGCACTATCTTTTGATTCTCTCCTTGAGTCTCTTCTCTCTTTCTTTTTCACCATAGTTTGTAGGCATGCGACACATGTCGGAGGGCAAAGTAGAGTCTAACCTCCATCTGTAGCCGTAGTAGTTTTACTTGCGACTAATCTTATTTCAAGCTTTGTAAGGTTGCTGTGCGATGGAGGTAGCTTTTGAGAAACTTGTCAATAACCTATACAAGGATAGTAAGAACGAGGATAAAAGAACACAAGCCTAAGGATAAGAAACTTGCTGATAGGGCTTAATCCACGAAGGAGGAAAAAGGTGAAAGGAAAGAGGCCAAAATGAGAGAATAATTAAACCCATGACAAGAGAGAGTATCTTTAGTATGGTAAAAAGGGACATGTAGTTAAGTATTATAGGACAAGGGCAAAGAACAAGATCGTCGAGAGGGCAATTGTATGCTCTCACTACTAGCATACCTAAGAGAGGTGGTAACGTTCCTGTTAAAAGTTTAGCTTCTCTTTTCTATCATACCGTGGGAACTTTGTTTTTATACATCGCATCCTTTTAATTCTGCCTCGATAGTTGAGTCTCTGCACCTTAGTACTAGCGTAGTAGAGGATCCCATTTTTGTCTCAAATCCTGTTAGGGAATCAGCTCATTTATTCATGACTTGTTTGGATGTGAGAATGTCTATGCTAAGTGTTGAGTTTTGAAGTAAAGCTTATGTTTGGGCTATGGGTTGATTCTAGGGATGGAGTGGTTGTCCAGAAATGGTACCATTCTCGAGTATGAAAAGTGGGTAGTTAGACGCTTGACTTGCCTTGGTAATGCCCTCGAAGTCTAGTGTAACCCTTAGGGTTCTACCATGATTAGTTACCTAGAATCTCTTGATACATTTACTGATCCGCTCGAGTAGAGTTCGCCACTAAGGCGAATGGTTCATTTCGCTTATGCATGAGTCATAGAAAATCACCTTAGTAAGTACATTTGGCAACATGGTTGGAATTTGTTTATTTTCAAGAGAAAATTCATTTATGTGGAATACCTTCTAGTAAATGAAAGAGATCCGAAATTCACTAGTGAATTTTGGAGAGCTTGCATGAAACCATGAGTACGCAGTTATGTTTGAATCGGGTATACTAGAAAGAGAATAAGCGAAAGTGGAACGAGAGGCGATAGTGGAATGAGTTCCAACTCATATTCTGGGAACAAGAATTAAGGAACTACGAAATTGTGAAGTTAAAGATGGTCAAAGCACAATGGAGTTAAGCTCAAGGAAATGCGACTTAGAAGATTGAAGACTAGATACGCGCATCATATCTCTTTTTAAGAGTATATCCTTGATCCCTCTTTTCCTGTAGAGCTTACTTGTATGCTATCTTTTAAGTATAACCTCTCAGTCCTACTCTCAATCCTATTTCTGTTGCAAACCCCATAGGGAGTATGACTTATCTGTTAGTAGTACATGTTGGGGCTTGAGGGTGTCCGTTGGGTTGACTAAACTTTTTAGGTTTTATAGGATATGGGCTGGTGCTTAGGGAGTTCTTCTCCTATTCGGTATATATGTGACGTAGATTTCCAGCTTTGACATTGCCTAATGGGCACAAAGTTTTTACTTGCTTCTATCATTCAGCTATATCTTTAGGTAGGAACAATTAGGTGAAACATGTGTTTGAGACATGTTATGATTGATGGTTGCAAGTGGTTGCTCGTGGTTGCATAACACACATTAGGCACTAGATCGGCTCAGACACATTTTTATATTGCATATGCATGAGTGTTTATACTTGTTTATGGATGAAATTGAATGTGTTATCATGTGAATGTTGCATATGGATGGATATTTGAGCACATATATAGTGTTTATGTGATTAGGGCTATTTGCATACATGTTGGACTCATGGCACTAAACATATTTTGCATTAAGAAGATCAATCAGGCCTGATCATTTGCATTAGATAAGAAACATATACACACACTTTCTGCATATGTTCGTATAGCATTAGAAATCTCTTAAGGACAATGGATTCCTGTGATTGATGATTGAGTTGATGGATGATTGGATGGCAGGGCGCATTCTTCTTAACTTGAAGATTTTGGGGATGAAATCCTTGAAGGAGGGGAGAATGTAACAACCCGTATTTTAATAACATGTTCAAACTGTAAATCAAGGAAGAATAAATTTTTAAAACAAGAATCAAGGGAAACGGGTTGTGCCATTGTGTTCGTCTCGAAATTCTGCTTGGAAACGAGTCCGAGTTTGCGAGAATCGGAGTCCGAATGAGGGAGATATGATCCTCCGAAGTTTCAGGAATTTTCAGAATAAAAAACAGCTCGAAATTCGAATTCGAATTCAAACCCCGCAGCAGGCAGGGCGGGAAAACTCCCACCCATAGACCAGGTCGACCTGGGTGTCGACCATAGTGTCGACCTCCCAGGGGCCAGGTCGACCATAGTGTCGACCTGGGGGTCGAGCTGCCTCCCGAACCTATTTCCTGAACCAGATGCATTCTGATGTATTTAGACTTGTTTCGTGACCAGATTCGTCTGCCTAACCCTATATAAACAGCCCGCTAGCCTCATTCTCTCTACACCGTTTCATTCTGTCCCTGTGCTACCTCTGTGAAAATCAAAATGATAATATTTAAATTAAAAGAGACTACTTCTTCTTTGTCAAGACAACAGTTAGGAATTGCAAATTGGGGGTTTTCAACTAGAACAAAACTAAACAAACAGAGATTCAACAACTGAAATAACCGTTTCCAAAATCAAATCTCTGCACTCTAATTCTCAATCCACGCTCTGTAAGTTCTAGTTACTTTGAGATTTAAACTTGTTAAATTTAATGTGGGCATGGAATATAATGAAATTGGACCTAAGCTTGATTATCTATTTAGATCTGTTATTGTCTCTTCTTGAATCTATGATTTTGGGTTATTTCTTATCGATTGAATCATGCCTATTCATGTTGTTGGGCCTAGTTTATTATTCAAACGCTAGACTGTAACATAAATTCTTGGATATTGACTATTGGGAATATTGTCTACGACATTGAAACTATTGTTAATGACATAAGACTATGACTATGCCTATGACTGTGGACATAAGATTTTGCCTATGCCTATGACTATGACTGTGAACATAAGACTATGCCTATGCCTATGACAGTGAACATAAGGCTATTGCCTATGACTATAACAAGGACAATTGTGGCTAATCACCTATGACTCTTGACTATGAGAATTATTACCTATGATTATGAACATAAGGCTATTATCTATGACCATGACTTTGAAACTATTACTGTTAATTGCCTATGACTATTTGCCTAGAACTATTTTGGATAATTATCCATGACTATTGTGATTAATCGCTTATGATTCACAACTATGAGATTTTTACCTATGACCATGACTATGACTACTGGGGTTAATTGCCTAAGACTATTATAGTTGATTGTTCATGCCCATAACACTATAGTTGAAAATCATGTTGTACACCGAATTGACATTTTGTTGGATCGTATACCTAGGGTGTGACTTGTGTAGTTTATTCGCAATTATGTACACCAAAACCACTGGATCCATTATCCTTGTATTTGGCTTGCTTTTGCATGCCTATTTTTTTAGCGTTTATCATGACCATCGCCTTATCTTGCTAGATTTGAAATCCTATATGCCAGTGATGTTGTAACCAATCATACTAGTCTTGTAACCCCTTTTATTGCTTTATGCTAGTCCCTTTTGCCTATCACAGTTTTGATGCTATTCCCTCTATTTTGAGATTTGGATTTATTTGTAGTATAGATCGATTCACGTTCACGTGCGATGGGAATAAGATTTGGGTAGATTAGGCAAAACATGAATTGGTTATGAACATGAATTATTAACTTGATAATAGGCAAAACTTGAAACATGAACATTGTTATAACTTGAATCTGGATGTGGGCATGAAACTTATCCTTGAAACTTGACACGCACTCGACGTGAAACTTGAAACATGGACATGACACTTAGAATGAACTTGAAAATGGCCAACTCGAGGTTGGGTTGAGTTTGCAGTGTAATTCTACCCGGAACCGCCCGGCAAATCCAGTTACTGCAAACAATAGGATCCAATGTGGGTAGTCGGTCATATCGCACTTGAAAACCCGAGGTCAGACTGAGTTGTGGTGTAATTCTGCTCGGAACCGCCCGACATATCCAGTGATCACAACAACAGGTCAGATGTGAGAGGTTGGGGTGCATTAATGAATTAATGCCACATGATAGGGTTAAGTCATGAACCGCTTGAATATACTTAACCAATTTGACATGATGATTTGATAGGGTTAAGTCATGAACCGCTTGAATATACTTAACCAATTTGACACGATGATTTGATAGGGTTAAGTCATGAACCGCTTGAATATACTTAACCAATTTGACATGATGATTTGATAGGGTTAAGTCATGAACCGCTTGAATATACTTAACCAATTTGACACGATGATTTGATAGGGTTAAGTCATGAACCGCTTGAATATACTTAACCAATTTGACACATGATTCGTAGGGCTAAGTCATGAACTTGAACGACAACACTTAGCCAATTTGACATGACACGTAGGCGGGTTAAGTCACGAACTTGAATGAATACACTTAACCAACCTGACATGCTAGACTGATGGGGTTAAGTCTCGAATTTAAATGACAACACTTAACCTACTGGACGGAAACCCTAGTTACGCGGTCCTTTTCAGCAGTAACCCACTAGATGTATCACGATACCCTGGAACTAGGCAGGGTGGGGCACGATTACTGGGCTGATTGTAAGCGACCAGAACGACGGCTGAGTTGGTGCGCCATTGTAGGTTCAGGCGTACTATGGTCGTGCACGTAGTCCGGAGTTGAAAAAGCAGGCATTGGGCACTAGTAGGTTTATACTGTGTGTGCTTGATTCGTGTCGGTGGTTGGCACCCTAGGGCTTGATACACCCTATGGTGGACCTAGCACAGGTGACTACATTTCGTGATTGGGGTGTATGACACAGACACATGAACGAGCTAGGACTTGTAGAGAGCCGATCGATTAATAGATCGTTACGTGGAAAAAGGGTGTTGTTCGTTAGGTAGCATAATCCCTAGTGGTCCTAGGTGGCATAAACCTTAATCGAATCTAGAAAACGTTCAATGGGTAGCATAATCCCTAGTGGTCCTAGGTGGCATAAATCCTAGTTGAACACGCGATAGTTCATGATAAGGAAACCTAGCCAGAACAAGGGTGGCGGTTCAAACGATTTCAAGAACGGTGGCACTACGTTGAAGTAGTATTGAAATACGTTATGAAACTCGTACGATATACAGCAAGGGACTGTACATATACATGGAAAGGATGATACGGGTTGGGGTACTTGTATGGTTGGTGCAGAGAATAGAGGAAATCAAAGAAAATAGTGGAATGGTGAAGCTTAGAAATCTTGCGATGTTATACTTAATAGAAACCTTGCAATGTTATACTTGATTCATCGTGCCTGTAGCTTACCTTGTCATCGTGCTTATGTTTACGTTCAGTTTATTCATGCCATATTATCTTCACCTGTTTTTATGCTGAAAGCCACTAGGACTTACTCAGTCTTTATGACTGACCCAGTTTGTTTCACCTCTTTTTCTTTCGATTCCCCCCCCCAGGTTTGCAGGGTAAGAATACAGCTTAGTTCGGATCTTACCAAGCTCCAAGGCTCTTTCATGTACTGCTTGGATTTCTCTTGGCTATGGCTTGCTTTGCTGCTTTATTAGGGAATGATTTATGATTATGGTTTTATGCTTCTTTACTATTGCAAGACAGATTTTGATGTAATGGATTTAATAGCATTTTGATGTAAAAGGCTTTAGACCTTTCTAGATCTTAAAGCAATTAAATTTGGTTCTTCTTCCGCTGTTTAATATGTTCTGTCTTGTAATATTTCTATGTATGTTTACCTAGATAATGCTCCACCAAAGCTAGTGCATTCCCTTTATGAGTGACCCTAGCGGAGTTGGGGTGTTACAGTCATAACATAAATTTCTGGTGAATGAAAAACATATAAGTTTAGGAATGATTATTTCCTATATTTGGCAGTGTAAATTTTCATGTTATGTCGTTGCAAACAAGCATGCATAATTAAACATAAAAGGCGGACATCCTAACACTCACTTAAGGCCTATATGTGAATCTAAGGGCGAACATACTTATGCTCACTTAATACCCACAAAGTAATCTAAGGGCAGACGTCCCTACAGTCACGTAATACCCCCAATGAGGTGGGCTATACCTAGTCACTAAGGTCATTTCCTAATTTATTAAGGGTGGACATCCCTACAGTATGGAAGACCCTGTTGCTTACGACCTCGACCCTAACACCATCGTCATATATATAAACTTTCCTTATAGTTTGAGAAATAGTAATAGCCACCTAATACCAAGTTTAGGTAGGAATACCATTTTCATTTAAGACCCTCCTGGTGGACTATCTTGTTACTACCTAGCTGTCCCTACGGAAGAACTCCTAGTACTTTCCTTAGACAGTGGTTCCTTTAGGCCATTTGTATGACCGTCCCTAGGCCACCCCTCACTAAGCCCCTAAATAAGAAGCGAACATTACTTGAGAACTACCCTACTCATACGTTATCATCTACTAGGACCATTTAATACCTATAAGAGAAAGGCATACCCAATGACCATTTAAGACCTTTATAAGAGAGAGTCCCATGATTTCGGTCCGAGACCAAGGGACGAACCCTAGAAATGGACTTAGTCCTAACTACTTAATACCCAACAAAGTAGGTCAGCCACTTAATACCTTCTCATGGCAGGCCTAATTCACACACACACGCACACCACACACACACACGCACACACACACAGACACACACACACACACATATATATATATATAGACATCTCATATTAAGCCAACCATTTGTAGATGATTTGCCAGGCTATTTGGGCCATGCTTCTACTATAAGTTGGACCTAACCTCGTACCATAGTGTAATACTTATAATCACCCATGACACCTAGACCTCTCACATTAACCGTCTTACTTGTAAATCCTGGATATGTCGGTTGGTTATGGGAAGGCTTCTACTACAAGTAATAGTTAACCTTGTGTCTATGTGTCAATAATTATAATTAAAGCGAATAACTCACACACATACACACAAATTCCTATAGGGACATTCAAATTCAATTTCCTTATTTAAACGTATTTATCACGTACTTAATAACGCATTGATATACGTTTAATTACACTATAAATATATATAAATAAATGTAAATTACGCGAACGAGAATAACGCCCTAATCACGTTTGAAATGTCAATCCTATCAATTTCAATTAAGGTGTACAAGTCAATTTCCCTAATTAACATGGTCCAACATGTATATTCACAATTTATAACAAAAAGGGAAATAATAATATCTATGAATAAACTTGCACCCTAGACTTGAATAGTTACTTGAATAACAGTGATATAGGCAATATGCAATATATCAAATTACATATAAAAATTATTGCTTTTGACACTACTTCATTTATATATTTATGTTATATATAAAACTAAAGATAATACATTGCAAATTATACGTTTAAACAAATCTATTAGAATAGACGCTTAAACCTATAAATTTTACAATATACAAATCTCATGTTTTTGACACACAAACATATGTGAACATAAAATAAGAATTAATTGAATCAGAATCCAAAAACTAAGTATTTCCCAACATTCCAAGCCTAAATATCTATTATCCAAACCACACAAACCCAAAAATATAACACTTTTAATTGACCATTCCAACGACAAATAATATATAGGATTTGGGGAGTATTAATATTATATTATCATTTAACCCAAATCCCATATAGGCATAATATTCCAAATTCAAACTACAAAAGATATGGAATAAAACTTAGATGGTTTCCATTCATAGTGCTTTGGAATGAAGAAGTAGAAATAGTTTTGGATCTAGCCTTCGCAAACAAGCACCAATCCTTCTATTAATATATATATATATATATATATATATATATATATATATATATACAAGAATCAAATAAGTCATAATCATATATATATATATATATAAACTAAATTCTTGAATTCTCAAACCTATATAAATCTTAGAATAAAGAGGATATATTTGAGGTTAGAGAATTAGAAGAGAAACTTAACCTTATATATGAAATTAGCAATGGCAGAAGGATAATGGAGGCGTAAGATGAAATGAAAATACGGTTAGGAAGAGGCTAGGAGGGTGGTATATATTGTTTCAAGTGTTAATAAAGATCGTAGGATCTATTAGATTAAATCTAGGCATTTCGTGTAAGCAATTTATATAAAAACCATAAAAAACCTTCCCCACCATTCTTCACCTAGGGCTGTCGACCTCCCGTTTGAAGGGCGGTCGACCCTTAGGTCGATCCCTATCAAGGGCAGAGTTCGACCCCCTTGGGTCGATTTTGCCCAGGGAATTTGTTCCTTGACCGTTATTCCAGTTTTATTAAATGTTAACTTAATTGATTGATTTCTTTCCTTACTTTGATTATCTTGGTCCTCCATTGTATATAAATATATACACACAATTTCAAATTTAATAGGAATATTATTTTCATGCTAATTCATAATTAATATATTCTAGATGTATATATATCCCATTTAAATTCAAAACCATGCACGTTAATATTTACACACAACTTGTTTTATTGATATTTTTTACATACAGACTACATTTTCAATAAATAAAATAAGAAAATAGACCAGTATCTCACCACGAACGCAATAGTAATACTTTCATGGCCTAATTCCCAATAGTCCAAAATTCTATTTTCGACCCATTATCTTATGATTAATTATTATTATTAAATTACCTTATATTTATTATAGGTTTATTTTACAAGGTGTTACGCTTTAATTACATCATTTTTTGGTAGTTTATTAATATATTTAAGAAAATCATAACAAAAACGTTTATCACATCGTTATAATTTTCGAAAAAGCTAAAATAATTATTATGTTTGATATTCATATTTAAAACAAAAATATTTTAATTTCTTGATCCTTTAAAACTATATTTTTTGTCCTTCGATAAAAGATGTTGAGTCAAGAAATTCATGAAGTTTTGATTATTGACAAAGAGATGATTCATTATTGACAAAAAGAGATGATCAATGGTTTGACAAAGACACGAAGAGCTTCATATGGTATTTTATATTAGAGGCTGATTATTTTGTGAGTTAGTAGTGTTATATTAATGTTGAAATCTATCCTCAAATAATCATATCCCTCAATACACTACAAGAAAAACAGCATATAGCAGCAGCAGAATCCGCTGCTAATTCGTCGCTATATTGGCTTTAGCGACGGATTTCCTGCATAACATGGTGGTTAGTAAAAACCATGACGGTAATTGTGTCAGATTTTGCGACGGATTTTAGCAAGAGTTTTCCGACAGTTTTCCATCATTTTACTAATTATATAATAAAAATAAAATTTTATTTATTAATTTAATTATAATTTATACACCGATTGTTTACCGATGGATAATTAATTTATAATAAAATATTATTTAAAAAAGGAGTAGGTAAACGCTTACTAATTGCCAAGGGATTAGCGATGGAAATTAAATTGGGGGTAAACTCAACCTCACTTTTTTTGTTGGTAATCCGCCGCTACTCCCCTTCTGATCTGCCTCTCTATATATACACACACACATATATATATATATACATTACATATATATATATATTGAAATAAAATCATTCAACTGTGAACACTGAAATAAATAACATATTAAAAAAATGATAAATTAGCCAACAATATTAATTTTGAACTAAAAGAACATTCATAATCACATGCAAAAATCCACAACATCCATAATCCTTCATCAATTCATATACCAAGCTCAATTATGAACAAAACTATTCAATTGGTGCTAACATTATCCCAAATACAAACACATATCATCCATAACCATACTAAAGCCACATAACGCCATATTTACACCAAAATAAGTCTAACTAACATACCCAACCAGCTTACGAAGATGATGATGACGAAGTCGCAACCAAAATATCACATTACGAGCTTCAAGATTCCATAAAACGGTTTTTGGAGTCAAATGAATTCTCTGCTCCTCTTGCCAACCAAGAAGTTGTGTTTTTTAGCATCGGCTGTGATTATGGCACCAATTATGAGCGCTTGGTCTTTGTTGTTGTAGTAAATCTTTCAGATTGTGAGATAAAACACCCCTCACTTCCATCCTCTTCCATCTACTTCTCCAAAACAATGATGTGCCAGAAACAACGCTGTGAAAGACACCTAGTTTCGTATCAAATAAGAAGCAAAAATATGGTTTTTTCTAGGAGGTAAAAACAAGAGGCACCATTATTTATAACTTGAAACTAAGTAGCATAAATATCTACTTTGCCTATGTACATGTAGAATAAAAATGTTAAATAGTAAGTTAACATGATAATAGTATATTTTACAATCAAAATTTCTTATATAACAAATATAAAGTTAACATCATGTTCAATACATCAAATAATACCAGTAATTACATAATATTTCGCATTAGCAAGTTTTATAAGTACAAATAGTAATAGAAAATAAGCAGTACAACAATAACAGAAACTTAATGGAAAAAGGCAGAATACTACCTGCGTTATTTCTTCCATCAGAGCGGTAACTTTTGCTTCAACTTCCTGTAAGTAAAGATACATTTAAATTAGTTATGTCATCAAATAAACTAAGGCAAGCAAACGACTTTCAGCCAAAAGTTTAAATTTTCCATTCTGGTACGAACCTTGTGTTCCCTTTCAGTAAAACATTGCCACAACTGAGTTATGAAGTCAGAAATTTTCCCGATTTCAAATAGATTAGCACACTGCATTTAAATCCGAGTACTGAATAACATGTGTTACAATAGAACAGTACCTGCCCCATGATGGAGTATATAAATTTCACCAATGCAATGCTGATTTGCTTGTCGCTATATTAAATTGATTGCTAGGAAACATAAACATAAAATTAACAGGGGAATATGATTGCAAATTTAATGTTAGTACATCAGACGTAAACATTTGGCGTTGTTATATATACTAGAAACTGGACTAAAGTGAAACATAGTGCACTGTTTATAGTAAAATTTCTTAAATCATTATGCCATGTACTATGGTTCCCAGTTAAGAGTTCATTTTAGTATGAGCTTATATTTATTCAAGCAGGTATCAACCTGATCTGGTTCTGGGTTGTGTGCTTGAAGCAACAACTCAAGTATTAGCATATAATATATATTTTTAAACAATAAAAATGGATATATTTGCTATATAACTTAAACTAATATTTCTATAAACAAATATAAAACTTGCATAATAATCATTTGGCAAAGTGGTTATAGGGTTTTTTGCCAAATCAACTTTTCATATGACAGAGTCCCAGCGTATCAAACTACAAAAACGAAACGAAGATTTAGAACTTCTTAAAAATATTGACCCCAAAAATAATACTCCACCTGTCTATAACAAAATTGTTCCTGAGAGAACTCAAATGCTTACCATTCTGTTATTCCAATAAAAAATTATTGCAATCTGAAGATTTTTTTTTCTATTGTGCGATATGGAGATCACTTCACAATTAGTAATTCACCAGCCCAAAAATTTCGGAAGAAATCGAAACACAGAAGAAAAATCGAACAAAACGAATGCAATCAGAGATTCAGACAGGAAATCTTACCAATTTGCAGAGTGTAATTCTTCTCTAAGTTCCTAAATCCAAATTAATCAAGCTGACTGCAAATTTTTGAATTGAATCGGGCAAGTGAAGTCATGAACCCTAATTGACATTGGAGGAGATTGGATAATCAAAGGACCAGATTTTTGTATGCGAGATTAAGGAAGTTTGATGAAGAAGCTATTGAAGTGGACCAGATTTTTGTATAGTAGGGAGAGAAGGAAGGAGAATGGTTCAGCAAAAACGCAGCTTACGAAGTAAATTTTTTGGGGTTGGAGCCAAAAAATGGGTCGTTAGAGCCAAAAGTTTCGTTTTTGGAACAAATAAAATTTAGCATATAAATTATTATTTGTGATATACTAACTATTCATATTTAGTCATAGTAAAATATTAAATTTAAGTTTAGCTACTGATTATAAACAATAATTATGAGTTATAAATCATAAATTATTTATTTGTAATCATTTTATTATAAATTATGAATAATTAATCCTTGTAGTTGGAACCAATGTTTTTATAACCTTTTAAACGATTGTTAAAAGGTTAATTGATAATCAAAGGTTAATTGATAATCATTAGTAATAAATATTGTCAAAACTTCCTACTTTACGGTGTTATATGAAAGTGTTGTAAAAGTTTATATTGTGAAAACATAAGATTTTTAAACATTTTTGCCAAAAAACATTGTAAAATTTCATTTTTGTACAACATTTTGTTATCAGTATTGTGAAAAAAACATTGTGAAAAGGTGATTTTTATTGTGAAAAAAATTGTAAAAACATTTAAACAATGTAATATTCTGTTTTCCCATTTTCGATGTTATGGACGCAATGGACACCAGCTTCTTTTCTACCTTTACACAAGAAATACACCACTTGAACCAACTAAGCACCTGGCTTTAAAAAATTTAATACTGACTACTAGACATTATTTATTAACTATTACTTGATTATTGAATTATAAACTATAAATATAACTTTATAATAATTAAATTTCATTATTAATTAATGATTATTAAACAAATAGTACATACCAATCAATTTCTTAAAAGCAAATATGTATTAATAATTTCTTGATATTAATTTAATTAATTGTATTAAAGACTATTAAATAATCATTGATTATCAAAACAAATTTAATAAACATTGAACAACAGTGTATTTTATTAATTACTATTACCTCTTATTTATATTATATTGTAATTAATAATTAATCAACATTAATTTTCGAAAAAAAATTTAATCAGCATTAACTATTGAATTTTATTTACTTCTAATAGTTATTATTATTATTAATTACTAATGTATTATTAACATTAATTAATGAAAATTAAAATTTACTAATTAATTACTAAGTAATAACACAAATTTAAAACATTTTAAAAATAATCAATATAAAAGTTCGTTTCAAATCTCTTGCAAAACTGTAGGAAAATAGCTTCAAAATTATGTCGACGGTAATCCGACTCTATTAGCAACGGAATTTAGCGTTAAATATTATATGACGGTAAAAAGCTGCAATTTCCATTGATTTAGCGACAGAATTAGTATTCGACGGTTATACTTTATAATAAGATGACATATAAAATCCAAAATATTTTCTCTTACAAAGCCCATGGAAATCCACCGCTAATTACCGATGGAATTTTCTGCTGCTAAAAAACTATTGCTAATCTCGGTTTTTCTTGTAGTGATATTGGAAAATATATATATATATATATAATATGTGTGTGTGCGCACATTCATATGGCTTTCTGGCCAAAACCGGTCGACTGGTTAAATACCAGCGGTCGACCGATTCTGCCCAGAAAACCCTTTGAACATGCACACATATATATAACGTATATATATTTTCAAATTCCTGTCTACTGGTGATTTTTCTACCAGTCGACCGTCTTTAAACAGAAGCAACTATTCGAATAGTCACTTCCATTTCTTCAATAGTTGCTTCTTTTCCTTTTCAACAATGATCATATCTATTGATTGTAACTCTTTACTAATGGTTATAACTATTTGTCTCCTATATAAACACCTTTAAATCATCAATTCAAGGCACCAATTCTTTCTATCTAATCTCAATACTATTGATTCTATTCTTGAACTCTCAAGTATTCAAACGCTCATATTCTTCACAATATCGTTGTTGAATCCTAAAATTTATATATTATTCTTTTGATTCAACTATGATATCATCTTCCAAAATCTTCATAAACACAAATTCTATTCGAGGATAAGATTATAGGAAGGTTGTACAAGAATTGACAAGTTCGTGTTATTGAGAACACACATTGTCAAACTACAAGTCTACTCGTCTTGTTTGAAGTCCTCCGTGTTGTAGGAGGCAATTTGAAGTCGTCCATGTTGTCATAGAAAAGTTTGAAGTCCTTCGTGTTGTAAGAGGCAAGTTGTGAAGTCCTCGTGTTGATAGAGGCGTGAAATTGCCTTTCGGCTGCTCGGGTGTTGTAAACCTATTCCTCCGGGTGAAGTGAGGTTGTTGTTAGTGAAAATCCAGATAGAAATCTGGGACTGGACGTAGGACGGTGCTCCGAACCAGTATAAAAATCTCTGGTGTGATTTTTCTATTTTTACTGCATTTACTATTATATAGTTCTGTGATTAGCTATTTCTTCGTACTTGAATATTGTTCGTCATATTACAAGATCCTTGTGAGTGTATTATACTAGCACGTACATGCGCGCAGTTTCAAAAGATACTACATATTTCATTTTCAAAGTAAATTTTAAATTATTTGTCACATAATTGGCTTATGCTTAAAAGATAATGTTTTAAATTCTATACTAGTAAGATATCAGTAATTATTGAAGGAGTAGTTATTGTCATCTACTGTGCCAATAAAAAATCCTTTGGAATTATCTTTGAATGTTATGGTACCACCATCAATATACGTTATATTTAATTAAATATGTATACATTTCCTTTCGTATTCCCAAAGTGTCCACTATTAGTTATTCATTCTCCCTGCTCTTGATTGTTTTTAGTTACTTACAAAAGAATAAAGGTTTTGTACCTACTTCTATCACAACCGCAGGTGTAACGACCCGGAAAATCTGAACCAATTTAAAATTTTTAAATTGGCTAAAATAGTGGATTTTAAATATTTAAAATAAATATTTTAAATAATAATGATGAGAAGTAAGTTTGAATCAAAGTAGAAAATAAATATAATTACTTTGAATCATAAACAAGGCCTGAAATGGCGCGGTAGTTTCAAAATTTGGATTCAAACTTTGACTGATTGTATCGGGTGCAAAACAAAAAAGATTTGAGTGAAACCAAAAATATTTAAATCTGTTAGTGAATACCTTTCTAACGAATCTGAAAAATCAAAGTTTCATAGCGGAAAGCAAAAGTTATGGCCAAATGAATTTTCAGAAAAGTCGCTATGGAATTTATATAGCCCGTGAAAATGGCCGTTTTGCAAACGACCTCGGAATTTGACGAAACCACTTTTGTTGGATCCGGGATGTGAAGTTATTGCTAGGTTTCAAATTTTATAATTTTTGAAGCTAGTATGTGAGCGTGGCAAAGGAAAACGTGTTTTGGTCAATTACAGTTAAATTGGATCGACCAGAAATGGGCCATTTTTCAAACGGTCTCAGAATACAATGAAACTAGGTTTGTTGGGACCGTATCGTCAAAACATAGCTAGATTTATTTTTTATGAATTTTTAGAATCAGTTTGTGGAACTGGCAAATTGAAATGTACGTTCAAATCGAATATTGAATATTATTTATTTTAAGTTGAATGATAACTGACTGAAAGAGTCGAATGGGCCTACGAAACATATCCCATTGTGTTCGGAATGGGGGTAAAACGCTAGGGACGACAGTCGTTGGGTCTGGATTGGGGTTCGTGAGAGAAAGAGGGTATTTTCGAAATTTAAAAATATATAAATAAAATAAAATAAAATAAAATGATTGGCCCTCACTTTTTCTCTCTCCCCGCTTCTTCCCAGATACCCTCGAAGTCGACAGCGAAACTCCTCCCCCACTTCCCAACCATTTTCCGATCGATCCACGCACCAAAACCATATGGTCCTTTGGAGATTTTCGAAGAACTTCGAATCCTCTTCAAATTCATAGCAACCTCACCCCCTATCGTTCGCCGTACCTCGAGTTTCGAGCCCAGGAAGATCTGGACTTTCCGCCGCCGCCACGAACACTAGGGTCCACCGAGCTGGCCTACTCCCCCACGCGTGCAAAGCTCTCTCCTAGCCCTTCGACGCTGCGAAGGCCGATCGTCGAATAGCAACGCGGATTTCGAGATAAATGCAGACCTAGTTTTGAACAGTTTGCTGAAGGTACGACTATGATAATTTTAAACTGATTTTAACATTTAAAAGCGTAGCGAACTTCTAAAAATCATATCTTTTTCATTTCTTGATGAAATTCAGTGAAACAAGAGACAGTGGACTCGTGTGGACGTCTTCTACATTCTAGAAGAGACCCCATATTTTTCTGAGCCTTCTGCTATTTTTGGTGGAGTGGAACCCAATGTGAGGTTTCTAAATTATAAACGATATGGAAAACGACGATGTATAAATTATATAATCGATGTATGAGTTATATAAGCATTGTACACCTCTTGTATAAGCGTTGTATAAGTTGTACGTTCGATGTATAAGTTGTATATGCATTGTAAAAATTATATATGTGTTGAAATAGAAGTGAAATGCTATATATATATATATATATATATATATATATGCCCCTCGTCCACAAACCATGGACGATATTTATTGGTTGTGATTGGTGTGAAAATTGATTGATAGCGAATGGTTGATTGAAATTGTTTGTGGTTGAAATTGATTGATTGTGGTTGAAAAATACCCGTTTGTGGTTGAGAAATATTTGGTTGAAACCACATAGGATTAGTTTATGGAAATGAAAAAAATATACATGCCGCCTGCGTGTGAACTAGATGCATGATTCCCTATTGTCAAAAGCTATGAGGCTTTAAGGTAGAGTGAGGAGCCGTACTAGGGACAGTCCCGGTTTTAACTACCCTGCCATTATGCTGCCGAAATTTTGAATAATATTCATGTGTTAGAATTATTTTCATGTGTTGAATCTATATTCGTGTGTTGAATAGAAATTCCTTTATTGAATGACATTCATGTTTTGAAATAAATTGTTTTGCAATAAAAATCACCTTTTTATCTATTTATATAAACTATAGAAAACCTTCATGTGTTGAATCGAAATTCATTCGTTGAATTGAAATTCATGTGTTGAATGGTATTCGTGTTTCAAATATAAAAATCATCTTTTTATCTATTTATATAAACTATAGAAAACCTTCGTGTGTTGAATCGAAATTCATTCGTTGAATTGAAATTCATGTGTTGAATGGTATTCATATTTTGAAAGAAATTGTTTTATAATAAAAATCCTATTTTTATCATCAATATGAACTATATAAAATAATCTTGTTTTGAAATAAATTGTTTTATAATAAAAATCCTATTTTTATCACCTATATTAACTATATAAAATAGTCGAGTTTTGAAATAAATTGTTTTACATTAAAAATCTCACTTTCATTATATACATGAATTGTTAAAAAAAGTGAAGTGTTGAAATAGAAGGCAGTTAGATAAAAACATCATTTTTATCAAATGTATGAAAATCATATGGGTTTGAAATCGTAGAATCGATATAAATATATAAATAGAATTGAAATATATCGAATAACGAAGCTGCAGTTCGTATTTTGAAACCGTGATTTCAAACGATTAGTGCGGGAGATCCGACCATCGGATTTTCCTGAATCGCAACCGTTGGGTTTGCTTTGGAAATATCTTTCCAACAGCACCAACTTTGTAAAAATCCAATGGTTGGATTGTCTGGAATGTTTAATTCAAATCTGAAGAAAAACAGCGCCAGAATCGATTATATATATATATATATATAATTATATTAAATCTAATAACGACGCTGCAGTTCGTATTTTGAAATCGAAACTTCAGACGATTATATCGGGAGATTCGACCGTCGGATTTTCCTGAAACTGGAACCGTTGGATTCGTTTTGAAAAGATCTTTCTAATGATGTAAATTTTGTGAAGATCCAATGGTTAGATTTTCAGATATGTGTAAATCAAATCTGAAGAAAAATAGCGCCACGGCCGCGTTATGGCCCGAAGCGTCGTTTTGAATAAATTGGCTATTTTAAAATAAATAAAAATAGCAATAAATCGTTATAAAATATTATAAACGATATGGATGTGAAATTTAGAAACTAACTGAAGGTTGGCTAAGTCGAATGATTTCTTGGGTATTGATCTGATGTTGGTTTCGGCCTTCGGGGTTAATATTTGGGAAATCTTTCTCTTACTGATTTACGGTTAGCGACTAATGAATTGAAATGATGCATATGTGTATTTGTGTTGCACTTGTTTATCATATACGCGAGTTTCTCAGAAAGACCGGGTTTATCCCAGTCTGAATAACTGAATCAACGATAAGAAATCGAAGATGAAGACGGTGGTCGAAGACCGGAGATCTTCACCTCGTTTGGATGGTAACAGATGTCCTGATTGGGAGGCATCCCGAAATGTGGATAATGAGTGGTAATCGTCTGGACGTACGTGGAGATCGATGGGTTTACGAGGTATATAGTGCCTTCGGTTTTGTTCAGACCCAGAACGGACTTGCAAATGGATTGTGTGTCTGACATTGGAATTCATTCTGTGTGATTGATAGCCATCAGTTATATGGCGTGAATTTTCTGTGTGGCACGCTAAGATGTAGTGATCAGGGCTTCTGTTGAAAAGCAAAGTCTTGTGGTGATGATCAAAGCCCCGCCTGTGTGGTGTAGCTTTGTGTATAACGTGAATTCGCGAACCTCGCACCCCGGTATGAACCAAAAACATGAAAGGACCTCAGGGGGGACATGCGTTTCTTCCTAGCTAGAAGTGGCGTCAGTGGTTTTACACGCGCTGACGAGTTTGACTTATGTGCTTGTTACTGTTGCGAGGCGCCTCGGATATATCGGTCGATCCGGGACCGATGGAGTCATTCGTTGGCTCACTTACGCCCCAAAGGGCGGGGAAACGCATTGTTCAGGAATTTTAATCCACATCGGTGGACCGGCCCTGACGATCCAAGGGCAGTTGCGGCTGTTCCTGAGGCTCGGGCTAGGCAGTCTCGAATTCGGTAAGGACTATCTTTTGCCTTGGTTCATGACGGAAATCCAATTTCCAAATACGTGACTGTGCGGTTTTGAATGTATACCTGTATATGGCGACATAGTGGTATGGGGCATTAATGCCGTCTATGATTGATAGTTATGATTTGAAATTGTTTTTGAAACATATAAACACTAGTAATAATATCAAATACTTTTGTTTTATTCGTATCAATCATATTTTGGCCATTATAAGGTAAAACTCTATCCTCCGGTTTGCGTTGCATTGTGTGATGGGAACTGAGTCTTATAGTGGCTTCATTTTTATAAAAAAGCATTGCGATATTTAAAAGAATGAATTGTTTTAAAGCACTGGCAATCCAATGGAGTAAACCCGTTCCACGGAAGTGGCGTGGTCCTGTGATTTGCCATATTTTAAATGTGTTGAGTAGATTTCTCATACCAGTCCCATGACTGACTCGTAGTTTGTTTCACTTTCAAATTCGGGTGCCCCTTTTTCTACACGGGCAGCCTTGTACTCAGGTTTAGCTGGCTCTTTCTGGATAGCTAGAGCTGAAGATGGATTCTATTATTTATCTCTTTTTATGCTGTTCAACTCCTATTGTACATTATGTTTGTTTTCCGCTGTAGACATTTATGTATAGCTGAACTGTATTTGTACTAAGTATGATCCTGTATACTGTGTAACTCTGATGTTTATGTTTATCCAGCGTATTATTTGTTCATTATCTGGTGTATTTATTTAATTCTGCTCTGCTGTTATCTGTTTATGTGTTATATTCCAAGGATTACCCTTGCCGCCGTCAGTATGGGGTTTGGGGTCGTCTCATTTGGTATCAGAGCTTTGGTTAAGCTTAGCTCTGGAATATAACATATTAATGAAGTCGTCAGAAATAGAACCAGTAGTGTTCTAGGACGGGTAACTTTACACAGATAGGATCAGTAATATCCTAGTATAAGTATAGTAGAATCAGAACAACTCGTTAGAGATGGGGTCAGAATTGCCTCAGAACGAGTCGAGGGTAATATGTTTTTAAATAATGTATTTGTGATAATATATATAGTCTGGTTTTAGAAATATAATTTTTGAATATATAAAAGATATATATTTAAAAAAGCTAAAAACCATTTGATTGTTGTTTGTGTTGTGTGATGGTAGATTTGATTAATTAAAATTATTGAAACAATAGTTAATTTAATCAATAATAGAATGAATGGCAGAATTTATTCGATTAAATCACACATTGAACTGATTGGAAAATAGATAGAAATATATATACATGTGCATTATATATGTTTGAACAGGTAACTGGACTGTTGTTGAGTAAAGAAATTATTAGCGTGCCCGACAAATAGATAAACCTTAATGAGTTGGATGCGAAATATTATTATATCAACTCCTGTGAATGCCATTGGATGCGGAGTGTAATAACCCGGAAAATGTGAACCAGTTTAAAATTTTTAAATTAGGTTATTACCAAGAAATTTGAATAGTTGAAATAGTATATTTCAATAAAATATAGAATTTGGTATGGTATGGCCGTTTGAAATTTTGAATACAAACTTTGTCTGACTGTACGGGGTGGAAAATATAACAGATTTTAATGAAACTGAAAATATTTAAATCTGTTTATCAATACCTTTCTAACGAATCTGAAAAATCAAAATTTCATAACGGAAATCAAAAGTTATGGCCGGATGAATTTTCAGAAAGGTCGCTATATAGTATATATAGCCCTTGAAAATTGAGATTTTGCATACGACCTCGGAATTCGACGAAACCACTTTTGTTGGGTCCGAGATGTCAAATTATTGCTAAGTTTCAAATTTTATAATTATTGAAGCTAGTATGTGAGCGGGGCAAAAGATAACGTGTTTGGTCAAATTCTGTTAAAATGGGTCGACCTAAAAATGGCCGTTTTGCAAACGAGATCAGAATTCAACGAAACTGGTTTTGTTAGGACCGTATCGTCAAAACAAGGCTAGATTTATTTTTCTGGAATTTTTCGATTCAGTTTGTGGCCCTGGCAAATTGAAATGTACGTTTAAATTAAATATCGAATGTTTTATATTTTAACTTGAAAAATAACTGACTGTAACAGTCGAAATGGCCAACGAAACATATCCTATTGTGTTCGGAATGGGGGTATTTAGCTAGCGGCGACAGTCATTGGGTTTGATTTCGAGGTCGTTTATGGAAGGGGGTATTTTTGGAATTAAATAAATTAAAAATTAAAATAAAAAGGGCATCAACCAATCAGAATTCATCTCCCTCCTCGAGACCTCTATCGCGACGCGGAAACCCTTCCGAATCTTCTCTCTTCAATTTCTCCGCATCCACTCAACGAAATCAAGCAAACCCAGTTCCAATTTGAAGAGCGTTCAGAGATCTTCAAATCCATAGTAATTTCACGAATTATCATTGAGTATTGGGAGAGATATCGAGTCGGGAAGCTCCGATCCTTGCGCCGCCGCCGTGCCCTCCAGGAGGCGTCGAGTTGGCCATCTTAGGTGTCATCGGGAAGCTCTCTCCTTCCTCTTCGACGTAGCGCTGGTCGTTCGTCCTAAAGCTTCGTAGATTTGCCGAAAAGTTCAACCCTAGTTTCGAAATCAAAAAGGGGTATACGGCTGAAACTGATTTTTACACTTTAAAGCGTTGCAAACTTGTAAAAATCATATCTTTTTGCTATGTTAACGAAATTCGATGAAACAGGAGACACCGTGACCGCAAGGAGGCTCTCTACATTCTAGAAGAAGCCGCGGATTTTTCTGACCTTCCTACGATTTTTAGCACCGCAATAACCAATGTGAGGAATCTAAACTATGTGTGTGAATGAAATCGCGTTGTATAAATTATATTAGCGAAGTGTAAATTATATACGCATCGTATACCTTATGTACATGTGTTGTATAAGTTATATTAGTGATGTATAAATTATACAAGCGTTGTTTGAAACATATATGCTTTGAATTGTGATGAAATGCAAGTGAATTATTATATTATATATATATATATACTCCCCTCGTCCACAAACCATGGACGATATTTATTGCTTGTGATTGACGTGATGTTGTATGGTATGACGAATGGTTGGGAATAATTGTTTGTGGTTGATATTATGGTTGAAAAATACCTTTGTGGTTGAAAAATACCCTCTTGTGGTTGAAACAAATTAGAATAGGATTGTGGAATTGAAAATAAAACATGCCGCCTGCGTGCGAACTAGATGCATGATCCCCATTGTCAAAAACCGCGAGGTTTTAAGGTAGAGCGAGGAGCCGTACTAGGGACGGTCCCGGTTTTAACTACCCTGCCGTTATGCTGCCGAAATTTTCTGAAATATCTATGTGTTAGAATAATTTTCATGTATTGAAATTATTTACATATACTATATCGAATATTCATGTGTTGAGTTGCAATTCATTCGTTGAGTTGAAATTCATGTGTTGAATATTATTTGAATTTAAACAAATGGCTTTAGCGATAAAAATCACATTTTTATATATATACAAACTATATAGAATATTCATGTGTTGAGTTGCAATTCATTCGTTGAGTTGAAATTCATGTGTTGAATATTATTTGAATTTAAACAAATGGCTTTAGCGATAAAAATCACATTTTTATATATATACAAACTATATCAAATATTCATATGTTGAGTTGCAATTCATTCGTTGAGTTGAAATTCATGTGTTGAATATTATTTGAATTTAAACAAATGGCTTTAGCGATAAAAATCACATTTTTATATATATACAACTATATAGAATATTCATGTGTTGAGTTGCAATTCATTCGTTGAGTTGAAATTCATGTGTTGAATATTATTTGAACTTAAACAAATGGCTTTAGCGATAAAAATCACATTTTTATATATATACAAACTATATCGGATATTCATGTGTTGAGTTGCAATTCATTCGTTGAATTGAAGTTCATGTGTTGAAGGTTATCATCTTTTAAAAATAAAATGAATCGACATTGAAAACTATATTTTTATAGTAAATATGAAGTGTTAAAAATACACATGTGTCGAATAAATATTTTTGATGATAAAAATATTCCTTTTATCATGTATATGCTTAGTTAAAAATACACATGCGTCGAATAAATATTTTTGATGATAAAAATATTCCTTTTATCATGTATACGCTTAGTTAAAAATACACATGTGTCGAATAAATATTTTTGATGATAAAAATATTCCTTTTATCATGTATACGCTTAGTTAAAAATACACACGTGTTGAAATAAATAATAGTTTGCTAGAAATATTATTATTAGCTTTGTTCTGCATATATATACATGTGTTGAACAGGAAAAATGGATTAGCTGTAGAGTAAAGAAATTATTTGCGTGCCCGACAAATAGGTAAACCTTGATGAGTTGGCTGCGCAATTTTATTTATATATCAACTCCTGTGAATGCCATTGGATGCGGAGTGCTGGTTTTTCTGTGTGAAACAATAAATAACGCCATAGGATAGTAACAATTAATTTTGAACTACACTACATGGCATACTTCTTGACGATAGGCATACTTCATCATATTCCACATAAGCAATTGGAGCTTGTGTGACGAGGTGGAAGATTTACCATACAAGCAAGAGGCTTGTATGGCGATGACTATGTACTACAGGTTGAACTGATGACTGATATGGACTATATAAATTATAACGATAAATTGCCAGATTAATAAAAACCCCACACGGGTCTGGAGTTGACAATAATCACGTCGCTCTAGTTATTAGATACGGCACATGGACTATTTATTTCCACACGGAAATGGGGTGACGGGAATTTATTCTCTGGAGTGATTATCAGTACATGCTCCCCCGTAAACACCAGAATATATCACTAAAAATATGTGAATGCTTTTTAGGATTTATTGGGTACCTAATACGGCCCAATAAATTTCCAAACCCCTCCCCGTACAAAGGAGGTTATGGCGAAATTTTTCGAAATATTAAGGCGTTAGTGAAATATTTGAAGTGAAAACGAAGTTGAAATTATAAAATGAACTATAGTTGAAATAGTGGAATGAACTATATTTATATATATATAAATATAAATATAATTAAAAGGAATAGAGGCCGTGCAGTTCGCGTTTCGGAATCGTAATTTGAAACGATTAGTACGAGGAATCCGACCATCGGATTTTCCCGAAACCGCAACCGCTGGGTTCGCCTTGGAAATACCTTTCCAACGGTACCAACCTTGTGAAAATCCAACGGTTGGATTGTCCGGAATGTTTAATTTAAATCTGAGGAAAAACAGCGCCAGAATCGTTTATATTTATATATAAATATAAATATAATTAATTTAAATCGAATAACGACACTGTAGTTCGAATTTTGAAACCATAACTTCAAACGACTAGTGTGGGAGATCCGACCGTCGGATTCTCACGAAACTGGAACTGTTGGGTTCGCTTTGGGAATACCTTCCTACTGATATAGACTTTGTAGAAATCCAACGGTTAGATTTTCCGATATGTGTAAAACAAATTAAGGGAAAAACAACGCCAGTGCCACGACACGACCTGAAACGTCGTTTAATTAAATATGGCCATTTTTACATAAATAAAAATGGCGAACAATCGTTATAAAATATTATAAGCAACATAGGTTGCAAATAAACCAATTGGACTTGAATTGTTTGATATTTGATGGTTGTATGTGTATGACATGAAAATAACACTAAATAACTGAAAGATGGATGTCGAATAACATAACCATAAAATGAATCGATTTAAATTCTAATGACGTGATTATTTGAAAAGGCCGAGCTAACCCTCATTTCAAACAATTTATCGAGCGAGTCGAATTGGAAAATGCAAAGACGATTCAAGACCGACGATCTTCGTATCGGTTGGATGGGCGCTACTGAGGTTCCTAACCGGAGTAGCTACCGGAAGGGGACGGAAGTAGTAGCCGTCTGAACGTATGCGTTGATTGGACGGATATACGAGGAATTTGACGCCTCCGGTTTCGTTCAGACCCAGGACGGACTTGTAAATGGACTGTGTGTCTGACATTGGATTTTGTTCTATACTGATTGATCTCTGTTAAATATATATCTGTTTGGCGGCGGAGAATTTATTCTTTTGCTTAACGCTCTTCTCTGAGACGTACGAGCTTAGAGGTTATATATCGATGGAAATCAATCGTATGGAGTGGACTGCCTATGTGGCATACCAAGATGCTGTGATCAAGGCTTCTGTTGCAAAGCAAAGTCTTGTGGATGATGATCAAAGCAAGGTCTGCGTGGCCTAGCTTTGTGTATTTCGTAAATTCGCGAGCCTCACACCCCGGTATGAGTTAAAAACGGGATACGGACTGCAGGGAGAGCACGACGTTTCTTTCTAGCTATGGTGGTGTCAGTGACTTACCAGCCTTGACATATATATCTAATTTTCACCTTTGTGGTTGTTGGAATGCGAGGCGCCTCGATTACAGGTCTGTAAGGACCAGGAAACGTGTGTTCAGGAATAACTAATCCTCAAACGTAAGAGAGGACCGACCCTGAAGATCCAGGGGTTACCCAGAGTGTGTAGTCTCGAGGCATTGCTAGAGTGTCTCGAAGCGGAGAGGAGCTTGCCCCTTGCCTCGACTCATGACGGAAATCAAATTTCCAATACGAAATAACGAATTTGATTGTAGAACTAGTATGGAGACATAGTAGATGGTAGCTATGCCGCCTATGATTGATATTTATGATGCTATTCATTTTTGAAACATATATGCACTAGTAATAATATCAAATGATTTTGCTTTATACGTATCAAGCATATTTGGCCCTTATAAGGTAAAACTCTATCCTCCGGCTTGCGTTGCATTGTATGATGGGACCTGAGTCTTATACTGGCTTCATTCTTTCTAAAAGCATTGCGTTGTTTTAAAAGAATTTACTTTGTTTTTAAATGCGCTAGCAATCACTGGAGTAAACCCGTTCCGCGAAAGTGGCATGGTCCTATGATTTGCTATCACTGTTGTTTAACTGTTAAATAGATTCCTCATACCAGTCCCCATGACTGACTCGTTGTTTGTTTTACTTTGCAAACGAGGGTGCCCTTATTTTCACACGGGCAGCCTGGTACACAGGTGACAGGTGGTTTTTGGTTCCGCACTGCCGCATAGAGTGCATTTTTGGCTCATGGCGAGGCTGACTTCACAGAGATGACTTTGACATTTTCCGCCATTACTATACTTACATTATGATTCCGCCACTGGCGATGCAGACTGATTTACTTTCCGTATTTCTTATTATATGTATATGTATTCCGCCTTCGGCGATGTAGACTGATACTCTTATTATGTCTCACTGCATGTATGTATTCCGCCTCTGGCGATGATGACTGATCACTTTCCTTTTTATTTACTAAGTATATCCCACGTTATGCTATTCTGATTATCCTACATGTTGTGATTCCGCTGTCATATCCATGTAAAATTATATTACTTATTGTTTCTGCTATTATCTGTACTCTGCTATGATGATTAATGTGTTATTTCTTAATGATTATCCTTAATACCGCCCCTCGGATTTTGGGATCGTCACACGGAGTGCTGGTTGTTCTGTGTGTAATAATAAACATCGCCATAGGATAATAACAATTAATTTTGAACTACACAACATGGCATACTTCTGGAAGATAGGCATACTTCATCATATACCACATAAGCATTTGGAGCTTGTGTGACGAGGAGGAAGATTTACCATACGAGCGAGAGGCTTGTATGGCGATGACTATATTTTACAGGTTGAACTGATGACTGATATGGACATATAAAATTGTAACGATAAAATTGCCAGATTAATAAAAAACCCACACGGGTCTGGAGTTGACAATAATCACGTCTCTCTAGTCATTAGATACGGCACATGGATTATTTATTTCCCACACGGGACGAGGTGACGAGGATTTATCCTCTGGAGCAATTAAAATACACACTCCCTCAGGCTTTGACAGGGTGACGATAATTTATTCTCTGGAGTTATTATCTATACACGCTCCCCTGTAAACACCAGAATATATCACTATAAATATGTGTATGCTTTATTAGGATTTTTTGGGTACCAAATACGGCCCAATAAATTTCCAAACCCCTCCTCATACAAAGGAGGTTATGGCGAAATTTTTCGAAAATTCCGGGTGTTAGCCAAATTTTTGAAGAATTTGAAAATTCTCAGAAACTGAAAAGTTGGAGAATAGAAGCTAGATTGAACGTAGAGTTGATTAATCAAACCACTTTCGACTTTGTTCCTTTTCGGGGACGAAAAGTTTTAAGTGGGGGAGATTGTAACGACCCGGAAAATCTGAACCAATTTAAAATTTTTTAATTGGCTAAAATAGTGGATTTTAAATATTTTAAATAATAATGATGAGAAGTAAGTTTGAATCAAAGTTGAAAATAAATATAATTACTTTGAATCATAAACAAGGCCTGAAATGGCGCAGTAGTTTCAAAATTTGAATTCAAACTTTGAATGACTGTACCGGGTGCAAAACAAAACGGATTTGAGTGAAACCAAAAATATTTAAATTTGTTAGTGAATACCTTTCTAACGAATCTGAAAAATCGAAGTTTCATAGCGGAAAGAAAAAGTTATGGCCAAATGAATTTTCAGAAAAGTCGCTATGGAATTTATATAGCCCGTGAAAATGGCCGTTTTGCAAACGACCTCAGAATTCGACGAAACCACTTTTGTTGGATCCGGGATGTGAAGTTATCGCTAGGTTTCAAATTTCATAATTTTTGAAGCTAGTATGTGAGCATGGCAAGGGATAACGTGTTTTGGTCAATTACAGTTAAATTGGATCGACCGGAAATGGGCCATTTTTCAAACTGTCTCAGAATTCGATGAAACTAGTTTTGTTGGGACCGTATCGTCAAAACATAGCTAGATTTATTTTTCAGGAATTTTTAGAATCAGTTTGTGGCCCTGGCAAATTGAAATGTACGTTCAAATAGAATATTTAATGTTATATATTTTAAATTGAATGATAACTGACTGAAACAGTCGAATGTGCCTACGAAACATATCCTATTGTGTTCGGAATGGGGGTAAAACGCTAGGGACGACAATCGTTGGGGCTGGATTGGGGTTCGTGAGAGAAAGAGGGTATTTTCGAAATTTAAAAATATATAAATAAAATAAAAAAATATGATTGGCCCTCACTTTTTCTCTCTCCCCGCTTCTTCCCAGATATCCTCGAAGTCGACGGCGAAACTCCTCCCCCACTTCCCAGCCATTTTCCGATCGATCCACGCAATAAAACCATATGGTCCTTTGGAGATTTTTGAAGAGCTTCGAATCCTCTTCAAATCCATAGCAACCTCACCCCATATCGTTCGCCGTACCTCGAGTTTTGAGCCCAGGAAGATCTGGACTTTCCGCCGCCGCCACGAACACTAGGGTCCACCGAGCTGGCCCACTCCCCCACGAGCGCAAAGCTCTTTCCTAGCCCTTCGATGCTACGAAGGCCGATCGTCGAATAGCTACGCAGATTTCGAGATAAATGCAAACCTAGTTTTGAACAGTTTGCTGAAGGTACGGCTATGATAATTTAAACTGATTTTAACATTTAAAAGCGTAGCGAACTTCTAAAAATCATATCTTTTTCGTTTCTTGACGAAATTTAGTGAAACAAGAGACAGTGGACTCGTGTGGACGTCTTCTACATTCTAAAAGAGACTGCATATTTTTTTGAGCCTTCTGCTAATTTTGGTGGAGTGGAACCCAATGTGAGATTTCTAAATTATAAACGATATGGAAAACACCAATGTATAAATTATATAATCGATGTATGAGTTATATAAGCGCTGTACACCTCTTGTATAAGCATTGTATAAGTTGTATGTTCGATGTATAAGTTGTATATGCGTTGTAAAAATTATATATGTGTTGAAATAGAAGTGAAATGCTATATATATATATATATATATATATATATATATATATATATATATATATATATATATATATATACGCCCCTCGTCCACAAACCATGGACGATATTTATTGGTTGTGATTGGTGTGAAAATTGATTGATAGCGAATGGTTGATTGAAATTGTTTGTGGTTGAAAAATACTCATTTGTGGTTGAGAAATATTTGGTTGAAACCACATAGGATTAGTTTGTGGAAATGAAAAAAATATACATGCCGCCTGCGTGCGAACTAGATGCATGATTCCCCATTGTCAAAAGCTGCGAGGCTTTAAGGTAGAGCGAGGAGCCGTACTAGGGACGGTCCCGGTTTTAACTACCCTGCCGTTATGCTGCCGAAATTTTGAATAATATTCATGTGTTAGAATTATTTTCATGTGTTGAAACTATATTCGTGTGTTGAATAGAAATTCCTTTATTGAATGACATTCATGTTTTGAAATAAATTGTTTTGCAATAAAAATCACCTTTTTATCTATTTATATAAACTATAGAAAACCTTCATGTGTTGAATCGAAATTCATTCGTTGAATCGAAATTCATGTGTCGAATGGTATTCGTGTTTTAAATATAAAAATCACCTTTTTATCTATTTATATAAACTATAGAAAACCTTCTTGTATTGAATCGAAATTCATTCGTTGAATTGAAATTCATGTGTTGAATGGTATTCATATTTTGAAAGAAATTGTTTTATAATAAAAATCCTATTTTTATCATCGATATGAACTATATAAAATAATCTTGTTCTGAAATAAATTGTTTTATAATAAAAATCCTATTTTTATCACCTATATTAACTATATAAAATAGTCGAGTTTTGAAATAAATTGTTTTACATTAAAAATCACACTTTCATTATATACAAGAATTGTTAAAAAAAGTGAAGTGTTGAAATAGAAGGCAGTTAGATAAAAACATCATTTTTATTAAATGTATGAAAATTATATGGTTTTGAAATCGAAGAATTGATATAAACATATAAATAGAATTGAAATATATCGAGTAACGGAGCTGCAGTTCGTATTTTGAAACCGTGATTTCAAACGATTAGTGCGGGAGATCCGACCATCGGATTTTCCTGAAATCGCAACCGTTGGGTTCGCTTTGGAAATATCTTTCCAATGGCACCAACTTTGTAAAAATCCAACTGTTGGATTGTCTGGGTGTTCACTTCAAATCTGAAGAAAAACAGCGCTAGGATCGATTATATTTATATATATAATTATAATTATATTAAATCTAATAACGATGCTGCAGTTCGTATTTTGAAATAGAAACTTCAGACGATTGTACCGGGAGATCCGACCGTCGGATTTTCCCGAAAATGGAACCGTTGGATTCGTTTTGAAAAGATCTTTCTAATGAAGTAAATTTTGTAAAGATCCAACAGTTAGATTTTCAGATATGTGTAAATCAAATCTGAAGAAAAACAGCGCCACGACCGCGTTATGGCCCGAAGCGTCATTTTGAATAAATTAGCTATTTTAAAATAAATAAAAATAGCGATAAATCGTTATAAAATATTATAAATGATATGGATGTGAAATTTAGAAACTAACTGAAGGTTGGCTAAGTCGAATGGTTTTTTGGGTATTGATCTGATGTTGGTTTTGGCCTTCGGGGTTAATATTTGGGAAATCGTTCTCTTACTGATTTACGGTTAGTGACTAATGAATTGAAATGATGCGTATGTGTATTTGTGTTGCACTTGTTTATCATATACGCGAGTTGCTCAGAAAGACCGGGTTTATCCCATTCTGAATAACTGAATCGACGATAAGAAATCAAAGATGAAGACGGTGATCGAAGACCAGAGATCTTCACCTCATTTGGATTGTAACTGATGTCCTAATTGGGAGGCATCCTGAAATATGGATAATGAGTGGTGATCGTCCGGACGTACGTGGAGATCGATGGGTTTGCGAGGTATATAGTGCCTTCGGTTTCGTTCAGACCCAGAACGGACTTGCAAATGGACTGTGTGTCTGACATTGGAATTCATTCTGTGTGATTAATAGCCATCAGTTACATGGCGTGAATTGTCTGTGTGGCACGCTAAGATGCAGTGATCAGGGCTTCTGTTGAAAAGCAAAGTCTTGTGGTGATGATCAAAGCCCCGCTTGTGTGGCATAGCTTTGTGTATAACGTGAATTCGCGAACCTCACACCCCGGTATGAACCAGAAACGGGAAAGGACCTCAAGGGGGACATGCGTTTCTTCCTAGCTAGAAGTGGCGTCAGTGGTTTTACACGCCCTGACGAGTTTGACCTATGTGGTTGTTACTGTTGCGAGGCACCTCGGATATATCGTTCGATCCGGGACCAATGGAGTCATTCGTTGGCTCACTTACGCCCCAAAGGGCGGGGAAACGCATTGTTCAGGAATTTTAATCCACATCGGTGGACCGGCCTGACGATCCAAGGGGCAGTTGCGGCTGTTCCTGAGGCTCGGGCTAGGCAGTCTCGAATTCGGTAAGGACTATCTTTTGCCTTGGTTCATGACGGAAATCCAATTTCCAAATACGTGACTGTGCGGTTTTGATTGTATACCTATATATGGCGACATAGTGATAAGGGGCATTAATTCCGTCAATGATTGATAGTTATGATTTGAAATTGTTTTTGAAACATAAACACTAGTAATAATATCAAATGCTTTTGTTTTATTCGTATCAATCATATTTTGGCCATTATAAGGTAAAACTCTATCCTCCTGTTTGCGTTGCATTGTGTGATGGGAACCAAGTCTTATAATGGCTTCATCTTTATAAAAAAGCATTGCGATATTTAAAAGAATGATTTGTTTTAAAGCACTGGCAATCCAATGGAGTAAACCCGTTCCACGAATGTGGCGTGGTCCTGTGATTTGCCATATTTTAAATGTGTTGAGTAGATTTCTCATACCAGTCCCATGACTGACTCGTAGTTTGTTTCACTTTCAAACTCAGGTGCCCCTTTTTCTATATGGGCAGCCTTGTATTCAGGTTTAGCTGGCTCTTTCTGGATAGCTGGAGCTGAAGATGGATTCTATTATTTATCTCTTTTTAGTCTATTCAGCTCCTATTGTACATTATGTTTGTTTTCCGCTGTAGACATTTATGTATAGCTGAACTGTATTTGTATTAAGTATGATCCCGTATACTATGTAACTCTGATGTTTATGTTTATCCAGTGTATTATTTGTTCATTATCTGGTGTATTTATTTAACTTTATTCTGCTTGTATCTGTTTGTGTTATATTCCAAGGATTACCCTTGCCACCGTCAGTACGGGGTTTGGGGGCGTCACAGCAGTAATCAAACTCTCGACCTTTTAAAAATCAACAGCACCCAATTACAAATGTGTTATTAAATCTTCATGTTAACTTTTTGAAAGGGGTGTTCAGATTACCCTCCTTGAAGAGCCCAACGTCCTCGTTGGCTCATCATCACTCACCACCCAAGCATTGTTCATGTAACTTGCATTATACCACACCAACTATTATTCACAACATTACACACTCAATTCTGATTGGCTATAGGTTCTAAAACCAAATGTGGCAGTCGCCCTAATTGGTTGTGGCCACAAATGGTAACCTCTGCAACTAATTTTGCGATCAGCCACTCGACTATTAGGTCAGTCCCCCGACTGCTTGGTCAATCCAGCCTTGGACATGTAGGGATAAGAGATAAAGCTTCGACAAAGTTCATGTAATAACCCTCTCAAAAAGATAACAAAAAGATCTTTTAGCACAGTGGTTAGTGCGTAGTGTTGCTTTCGGGGAGGTCGGGTTTTGAGTCTCGGGGTTGTCACAATTGGTATTAGAGCCAATACCCAACCAGAATTGTGCGTGTAATGCTGCGGATGTCAGTCGGTGTGGTAATGACGCAGGTTATATGCACAATGCCTGGGTGGTGAGTGATATGAGCCAACGAGGACGTTGGGCTCTTTAAGGGGGGTAGTCTGTAACACCCCTCTCAAAAAGCTAACAAAAAGATCTTTTAGCACAGTGGTTAGTGCATGGTGTTGCTTTCGGGGACGTCGGGGGTTCGAGTCTCGGGGTTGTCACAGTTCACAATGCGAGAACGCTTATCATGCTTTAACCAGCTGTTATATCAAATTTGATAATTGCGGGATTCAAACTTCCAACCTCTCGGAAATCTACACCATACACTAACCAGTGTGCTGTAAAATATTTTTGTTAAATTTTTGAAAGAGGTGTTACATTTCATTAGGGTCCTATGTGTTAGTGGGGAAAGGTAGTTACACCCAAGTGGGTTTAAGTCGTTTTAAAATATAATCATTGTTATAAACAGTATTTTTCAAATAATCATCTATATGTTTTCTCTTATTCAGCTTATTATTTGTTTTAGGAATCCATGTCAGTATGAAGCAGAAGTTAGTCTTTGAAGAATGAATTAATTATGAAATATTTTTGTGTGTATTCACATTCAACTTAGGAGAAATTATACAAAATACTCTTATATTTTACTATTAATAGCATCTTCTCACTTGTTGTAAAACCCCACATCCCTTAACATCACCATATGAGGATTTCACTAAGAAATATGAAGCATATAGGTATAAAATAACATAACAGAGACTAAAATTTACAAAACAACATATAAAGAAATATCTAAATATTGAAAACTTTATTTAAAGTAGAACATAAATATTATTACATCATAAAATGTACTTAATCATAAAGCCACATCTGTCTCAATGAAAAGCAACATAATCAAGGTACTAAAATTCCCTCTCAACATCAGATACAAGAAAAAAAGTCAAACATGGAACAATACATGAACCAGCAGAAATTAAGTCAAGTAGGAATCTCTAATAAGCTAAGCTGAATCAGGACTCTATCAGTTCTGGGATCTTCCACCCTGAGAACCAGGACGGAAAAGGAAAAGAGAAGAAGGAAAGAAAACCAGTCATACATAAAGTCTTGTGAGTTCTGTAATTACTAGCATGAGAGATAAAAGAAGGAATCTAGATAGGATAATAGTTTGAAGCACACAAACAGTAAATAAGACAATAGAAATATAAGCAAGGATATAGTCGATTGTCATCTCATTCGTATCATTCAATATGTGCATCATTTACTACAACTCATAATTAGGATGTAACCTAATTCTACCCATCGATGGGATCGTAAACCATAGTTGCGATAACTTATGCTAACTATGACCTCGGGTTTATCAGGCTTGAGCCATCAACTCTAAAGGACATAACATTAATCACAGACATTATAACGTCTTATTTTCTCCAATCGGCACGATGCACGTTCATCGCCCCACCAGAACGCACCTTGTTTGGACCTCTTATTTCCCAATACAGTCAAGCATGCCCTCGCCTCTTCGTGAGACCTCTATATAGTGTGATAAAAGGGATATTGTCTTATACAAGTCCCCATCCAAAAATGCAATTTGACTCAGGTCACCCATAAACTTAGTCCCCAAGTTAATTTATTATTGCCAAAGCCACCATAAACTTATCGTTGATCTCATAGCTACCCTAGAACCCCATAGTACAGTCAACAAATGCCAAGGCCTAATATAAAATAATTAATTTAATTGGCCACTTATTTTCCCTAATCAGCCTACCCTTGTAGTCGGAATGGACCACAACTACGAGCCACTTAATTTTTCCAGTCAGCCATCGCTGCCTTAACAGATCCCACTACACACTTTCTTAGTAGGTCACTTATTTTCCCTAATCAGCTTATGCTGCTAGAACAAAAACTGATTTATGCTTATTAATTTATTCATACAAAACTTAACACCCAATTTAAGTTTATTAATAAGCCTACTTATCCCATATAACTTCTTATTATATTTTTGGTTGTATTTTAACATTATCTTGTTTATATCCATTATACAACCCCAATCCCCACTACTTAGCGTCTAACTAAGTTAATCTATTTAAAGTTTCCAATTATTCAGTTTATCAACAATTTTCCATAATTTGCAATTCATTTGTAATTGCTGTTTTAATTCAACAAACCCTAATTAATCCTTTTTTACTTAATTCATATTTTTCCCAATATGCACTTTAACAATCAAATTAATAATTTTTACCCAGTATACACAGAAACTAAAAGGGCAAGGTTAGGCTCTTTGAAAGGCCTAAATTCAACGAGAATTAAAAAGATATAGGCCTAGGCTCTCACATGGCCTACACTTAAATAAATAAAATAGATATATAAATAAAGTAAGCAAAATATGAACTACTCATAAATTAATCCATAAAGAAAAAGGAATAAAAGTAAACTGAATGATCTACGGTAGCAAATAAATTACCGAAATAGACTGAAGTAAGGATAAAGGTAGTATTCAGATATACAAAAATCATTTATAGAAAAGAAACATTTAATTTGTAAATTATTGAAGAAATTAATAAATGTTATACTGTCCAATAATCCCTAAGTTATAATGATCTTGTAGTCACAGAAAATACTTAAAGATTTATGTAGTCCAGCATGTCCTGGTAGGAATTCTCTAGGTACATGTATAAATATCCTCTAACTTTTGGTTATAGAATTCCAAATCTAAATATCAGAACTTCATTATTTTTAAAGGAAGAAGTTTTGAATAGTGAAGGCAGAGAATGGGGAATGGAGTAGGAAGAATTATGTTTAGATTAGTGGTATATTTACAGCAGAGCTAGGAAACCTAGGAAAGTTAGATATTAGGTTTTTATTTCAATCCAATAGTTCAAAAGAAGTTTTCGGAAACTGGTCGAATGATCCAAAAATGCTGGAAACAATATGCTCGTAAATTGCGTACATTACAAGGGATGGATCGATCCACCTGAAAAATGGGTCGACCCGGCGTCGACCTATTTAGGGCTGTGTCGCCCCATCTCTAACGTTCGGATTTTCAATTAAATATATACACATTTTTATTTTTAATTTAAATTTCGATTTTAATCTTTTATTCATAACTTCTTCGTTCTAAGTCCGATTTTAGCAAACTAAATGTCTATCTTAACCGGAATTTTTAACGGACCCAGTGACGCAATCCTCGTTGCCCAATTCTTAATATTTTTTTGACTAATGTTTATTTTATTAATCTTCTTATTTAAATTGCTTTATTAAAACTTTGGGTTGTTACATTCTCCCCTCATTAAAGGATTTCGTCCTCGAAATCTCCAAGACTAGAAGACTGTTATAAATATTAACACACCATTATCTACATCTATATACTCATCCATTAATCACAGGCATCCATTGTACTAAGGATTCCTTATGCTTTTCATGAACATATGCAATGGTATAGTGTATATGTCCCTTACTAATGCCAGAAATTAGGCGGTCCACTGATTCAGTCTACTTCTTTTATGAAATTTATGTCAAAGCCATGCATCCAAATGTATGTAGGAAAATCCTAATGATACTTAAAATTCTATACGCGTGTCATCAATTTTTTATCCTTAAATTAAAAACGAATTAAAAATGCACACATATCCATATGCAATTATGTTAGTGTCCTAATTATGTGTGTCTTAATTGTCCAAATAACATGTTTAAACTACATTCTACTATCCATTGGCTTTTCCTAAGACACACTAATTCAGATGATAGGAAATGGATAAGGTTCAAATTCAAAATTAAGAAAGTATTGAGAGCGTACTATCAAAAAGAAATGGAAAAGACACATGAATCCTCTCCTTTGGTTCACATGTCGCCTCATTGCTATCCTCTCCCCACTGAACCTTGATGAGCTTAATCTCCTTGTTCTTCTACTTCTTTACTTTAGAACCGAAAATACATGTAGGTATTCTTCTAGGAGATGCCTCCTTCTCAAACTCAACCTCCTATACACTACTAGAAAACTACCTACGACATCGGTTTTTAGCCGATGTCTGAAAGAATTATGACCGATGTCCTCGCATGTGTAAAGAAAGGTCAGAGTCTGTGACGACCGCCCATAACTCTTGAACTTAACAAGAGGAATAAAGCGCTAAAAGGCATGCCAGGCAGCTATGGATGATCATCGGGGTAAGTAAACACATGCGGAACCTGTTGTATAACTCACAACGCAAGGATAAAGTACAATAGAATATATATAACAGGTATTAATTGGTGAAGCACATTTGAAAAGAAACTTGAACTCTCATAACAACTAGAAAGAATATCCGTACATCATTGGATTATCACATAAGTGTCTGTACAAACTGCCTCATTACATAGTCACTCAGAGAAATACAACATAAGCAACACGGAAACATCCAATATGCATAATCGAGCAACTAATAAGCAAGCCTCCTGCTCGTCATCGCTCTGCAACCTCGCCTCGCTAAGCTCTGCTACCTGCAACCTGCTACTTGGTCTCCCCATCAACCAAATGGATGAACAACCCAAAGTAATAAGAGGGAGACCTAAAACCTTGAGTCAAACAACAGTCTTAATGAGCAATAAAACAGCTAACTAACATCATCAATAAAGTAGAATAGGTAGATAAACAAACTAATCTACCTACATCAACAGAGAAGAGCCCAACTCGTCTTCCCTACATTCGACAGTGATAGCCTTTACAAGCAACCAGAAGTAAGCAGACAATAGCAATCATAACAATTAGTTATATCTCACGTAAACCCTCCTAATCGAGCTTAACATCCCTCAAGCACAAGCGCCGAAGGCCTAAATCAACATAAGACAAGCACCCACGAAACATCTCCTCTGACTTTAGACAATCTATGTGAGACGGTACAAGCAAAACAACCAACATCCATGAATCTAGAAATCACTGCCAATCCTGCTTCGAAAACATCATTTATCGTATGACGACCAACCCTACCATATATCAAGGGCTAATAGTAACCCTGGCTCAAAAAAAATTCCATACGTCATACAACGAAACATATTTAGGCCGTTCAACGATACCCAGGGTACTCGACCAACAACCCTCTCTAGCAACCATTGTCCATCAACTCATCACTTTGAGTCCTAGCTTAAGCAACCTTCTCGAGCAACTATTATCCATCAACTCACCACTTGGAGTCACCTTCACATTCGTTGCATTACGACGATCAACAAACACTTCATGACGCTTCAGATATTCCTTCTTGAATTCGCAATCAAGCCAGGACCATTATCGACTCAAAAACAAGCTTTGTTTGGTCGATACTGCATTTCATAGCATTTCCATCTTTTCGCTATGAAAAACTGGCCACAATGTCAAAACAACCTTTTACAGCGTTTCTGAAATGCTATCATATCTCCTGGTTCAATTCTGGACCTGCCCTGGCACTGTAATTTGGTACTCTGGCACTTGGTACTGTGAAAATAGTGTAAATCCCAGTGTGCACCTTGGCAAATCACTAATTTTACCATGTGCAGCACATTGGGTTCTTGGTACTCTGGCATTTAGCCCGATCCATACCATAGCATTTAGCCCGATCCATGCTATTGTATTTAGCCCGATCCATAGGAAATGATAGCATTTAGCCTGATCCATGCTACTGTGTTTAGCTCGATCGATGGGTTGCACGGATCCCTGATGCACACTCGTGCCAAATCCCAATTTTCACGTGCGTAGGCCCCCTAGTACTACCCTCTGATATTGCCCTATCCATATGCAGCAGTTTTGCGAGACCCATGCCTATTATAGCATTTTTAAACGCTGTGAAAGCCAGAAATTGATTTTTGGCCGATTCTTACACTTAAGTTTGCCCGGTCCATTGACCACTTTTTAGCCCAATCCATAGCCAATATTTTTCACGATCCATACGTTTAAATTGCCAAACTTCAACTAATCTTCACGCTTGCGCACAATTCGATTTCATTCTAAAAAAACTAATCAAACTCCAACTTTTTCAACAACGATTCAATCAATATAACTTCAACAAATCATGCAATCATTAACGAACATTAAAACCATGATTTAATCAATATAACAACAAATCACACAATCATCAACGAACATTAAAACAACGATTTAACAATTAATCAATTTATTAAATGGATCTAAACATAGAATTAACACACGATTTTACCATTTATAAGTTGTTGGATTAGATCCTGTGGTGACTTGAATTAAAATCATACTTACATCGATTAGATCAATATGAAAACAACTTGAAATGATGAACATATGATCATACAACCCATATACTTGATTGAATCCGCATGAGAGATGTTTTTCACTCACCAATTCTTCGAATTAACTTGAAATCACTAAATTCCCAATCTAGACAGCGAGGAATTATCTCAAAATCTCTTGATTTGATGCGATCTCCCTTGTCTTGATGTAGATATATCTTCGCTTGATGTAGATCTTCAATCCCTTTGCGTAGATCTAGAATTTTAATGGTGGAAGAGAGGTATTTGATTGAGCAAGGAATCGCAAGATCAACTAAATGAGAGAATGAAGAAAAGTAACCCTTTCTCCATCCCTCTAACCCCCTATTTATAGGCAATAGCCCACTAATTGGTCACACCAATTCAGCCCATTTATAACTAATCAAACCTGAACATAATTTTGTGTAACCTTAAATCAGCGATTCCTCCCAAATCGCTAAATCAAATCTTTAATGTCACCACTCTACAAAATTGGAAACATCATTTCTTTTCAATGTAATTGATCCCATCACCTGATTCGATCCCAGTCAAAAGTTATGCCATGTATAAAACTGATAGGAACAAAATGGTCATAGATAAAACTGCTAAAAATTATGGACATGTCTCACATCCCCATAAACGATATATTAAATTATGAGAATAATCCAACCCTTAGGAAACTAAATAAAAATATTTTATGATCCTTCGATAGTTAAAATGCGGACTGTTACATTCCCTCCTTTAGGAATTTCGCCCCCGAAATCCCAAGCGAACATAAGCAACCAAAATAATTCTGCATGCCTATCATCCACGATCATCCAAACTAGCAGCCATCAAACCGTGCATTCATAGCCTTATCCTAGCACGCGGGATTCTAACAACAACAATAACCAGAATAGCACAAGCTACAATGATGTAATGATGACCAGATATTTATGGATCATACCGACGAAGAGTTCTGGATGAGCCGTCTTCATACCCTTTTCTATCTCCCACGTACAATCATCATCATCCTCACTCCATTGTACCTTGACTAGCCTAACCATCTTAAGTTGTTTCTGTAACACCCCACCTCCACCAGGGTCACTCACAAGAGAATGCACTAGCTTTGGAGGGGTGTTGTCTAGGTAAACATGCACAGAAATATTACAAGACAAAACATATAAAACAGCGGAAGAAAAACCAAATTTGATTACCTCATAAAATTATAAGGTCTAAAGCCTTTTACATCAAAATGCCTTTAAAAGCCATTACATTGGAAACCTGTCTTACAATAGTTAAAGAAGCATGAAACCACAGTCATAAAATATTCCCCAAGTAAAACAGTAAAGCAGCCATAGCCAAGAAAAATCCAAGCCATACTTGATGACCTTGAAGCAGAAGAAATTCGAGCTACATAACAGTATTTCCTCCCTGAAAACCTAGGGGGGTGGGGGGGAACGGAAGACAAAGAGGCGAAAGAAACGAGGTCAGTCATAAAGACTGGTAAGTCCTATCTACTTCCAGCATAAAAACAGGTAAAGGTAACATGAAATGCATAAACTGAAAGTAAACATAAGGATGATGACAAGATAGACAAGCTAAACCAAGGTAACAGGATGAACTATTGTGTCAAGATAAACTACAGTCACTATGAATCAAGTATAGGATTCCAAGGTTCTATCGAGTATAACACCCCAAGGTTCTATCGAGTATAACACCCCAAGGTTCTATCAAGTATAATTGCCCTGCACCTTCCGTACTAGTATCCCAACCCGTGTCATGTGTTAGCTACAAAATGTCCCTTTCCCAATGTCATGAAATGGTCCATGTCGACCTAATGCAGGTTTTCCCAACTCGTATGTTTCTTTCCATGTATATGTTTAGTCCTTTGCCGTAAATCCTACGGGCTTCCTCACGTAGTTCTATACTACTTCAACGTAGTTCCATTATCCTTGAAATTGTTTGGACTGTCACCCTTGACCTAGCTGTATTTTCTTACCATGATTTCTCGAATGTTCGGCTAGGGTTTATGCCACCTAGGACCACTAGGTATTACGCTACCTACTAAATGTTTTCGTAACTCGGTTTGGGTTTAAGCCACCTAGGACCGCTAGGGATTACGCTACCCGTCAACCACGCCCTTTTTCCCCCGTCTGTATCGTGAATCATTTTTACATGTCTAGATGCACATGTATCTCAATGTGCCATCCGAGTCCCGTGACAGGGCTAATCAAGAAATGCAGGAATCGGTCGGGAGCTTTAGGTTATCTGCCGATGCAGATATCAAGGTCTGTTTTTCTACCGGTGGTTATGGTCCCACGTGACCCCTCCCTCAACTACTGAAAGGCAATCCAAGAAAATCATGCACGAGAACCATACTCCGGCCATCCATGCCCCACTTTCCTATTAGCTAACCTCACCCATAACTAGATAGCAAGTATATGGTCTGTTGGGAGTTCTCTGCCTTTTCGCATACGTACACGATTGACTAAAGATGGTAGGTAGTCGACGACGTGCTATCACAGGGCTAAACTAAGTATCGCCGACTCCACGCTAATCCACCCCAGTCTTTAGGTTGCTCGCACAGCAACCAAGGCATACCCTTGGTTCTTCTACGCAGACCTTAACCATTGTGAGCCCAGGCGGATCATCTGCAACCTCACAAAGGGATACCAAGAGTACCCTCACGTCCCCCGAAGCTACCGCTTTGTCACCCAGTTCGCTGGAGCCTTTATCTAAGTCAGATAAACATTCGCTCCTCCTCGTGTGTTTGTTTAAACGATGACCTACCGTATCAGGTTACTCATCTATTTGTGAACTGGTCCAATTCTCTTGACTAAGAATTATTACTTAGTTATCCTTCACTAAGGTTTATCACTTAGTTTCCCTTCCCATTATCCTTATTAACTACGGTTTTCCACTTAGTCCCCTGAACTAGGGTTTTGTCTAATGGGTTAAGTGTTGTCATTCGAGTTCATGACTTACCCCGCCTACGAATCATGTCAAAATTGGCTAAGTATTCAAGTTCAAGACTTAGCCCTACAAACCATGTATCAAGTTGTTTAAGTATATCAAGGAGTTCATGACTTAACCCTAGATTATTGTGTCAGATTGGTTAAGTATAGGTTAACTTAACCCTATCAAATTACCGTGTCAGATTGGTTAAGTATAGGTTATCTTAACCTCATCAAGCTACTGCGTCAGATTGGTTAAGTATAGGTTGTCTTAACCTCATCAAATCATCGAGTAAAATTGGTTAAGTGTAGGTTAATTTAACCCCATTAAATTATCGAGTCGGATTGGTTAAGCATAGGTTAACTTAACCCTATTAAATTATCGAGTCGGATTTGGTTAAGCTTATTTAAGAGGTTCGTGACTTAACCCTATCAAATCATCGAGTCAGATTGGTTAAGTGTAAGTTAACTTAACCTCATATAATTACCGAGTCGGATTGGTTAAGTGTAGGTTAACTTAACCCCATCCAGTAGTCGTATTTATAATGGTTAAGTATCATTCTTGTGGGTTTACTTAACCCTACCATGCATCGCGTTATCCCAGTCGGGTGTTATCAACCCATTTAGGCTAAACTAACCCATCCGCTAATCGTGTTATTTGGTTAAGTGTCTTTAAGTAATCAAGTCCGGTCTTACTTAACCTACCCATTCATGTCATATCGGTTAAGTGCCATTAGTCAAACTAACTTAACCTTATCATGTGGCATTTAAGTAAATTAATGCACCCAACCTCTCACATTAGACTTTGTTGTGGTTACTGGTTACGCCGGGCGGGTCTGGGCAGCTTTACACCACAACCTAGTCTAACCTCGGGTTTTAAGCGCGATATGACCAACTACTCACATTGGGTCTTATTGTTTGTAGCTATTGGATTTGTCGGGCGGTTCCGGGCAGATTTATGCTACAAACTCAACCCAACCTCGAGTTAGCCAATTTCATGTTTTCCTACTTGTCATGTTCATGTCAAAATTAGGCAACGACAAAGTCCACGTTTTCCACTTATGCCCATTTGTCCCATTACTTAATTCATGTTAAGTTTCATAGCCCATCGCAAGTTTGCCTAAACTACCCAAAGCGTATTCCCAATGCAAGTGAAAGCGAGTCAACATAGTAGGAATAATATGACAACATATTGGCCTCAACATGTATGATAGCATAAAGGGATTGGCCTTAAACATGTATGATAGCATAAAGGGATTGGCCTCAAACATGTATGATAGCATAACACTAGGTTCATCATCATAGGCATGTAAATGGTCATGAGGGGTTTAGATTCTTTTACATGCATAAGCCCCAAGTCAAGTTCATATGAACGTTCCACAAGTCAAATTGTTCTAAGGGTTCATGCCAACATTCCACAAGTCAAGATTCAATCTTGCATGATCAACTAGGTCAAACACAACATAAGTGGCATGATCTAATCACTAAGAAATAGCCCAAAGTCATAGGTTCAAGAGAGGGGCAAGACTAGATTCACATAGACTAACATACTTAGGTTTCATCTCATTTTACTTCATGTCAACATTAGAACTACCGTTTAGATCTAAAAGTAGCTAGAATTTACAAAGCGTGGCTAGAGATTTATGAGCAAGCATTTGTCGTAGAACAGTGTTGAGATGATGCTCCACTTCCTTGATTTGATGTAGAAAGCTTGCTCCTTTGACTTGAATCAAGTTTGCATGCTTAAGCCCTTTGAAGTTGAAGATAAGCAAGCATTTGTCGTAGAACGGTGTTGAGATGATGCTCCACTTCCTTGATTTGATGTAGAAAGCTTGCTCCTTTGATTTGAATCAAGTTTGCATGCTTAAGCCCTTTGAAGTTGAAGATGGAGGCCATGATCAAGAGACATTTGGGCAGCACTTTGTTGTTAGGATGGTTTGTAGTGAATTAGGCTAGGTCTTAAGGTGTTTTTATAGAAGTTAGGGCTAGTTTAGGCCCTTAGATTAACCCTAGTTTAGATCTGAACCATCCAATCTCGTCACAAGCCAACAGAACAGACCCAAAGGAGCAAGCAGGTGCACCAGGCCAACCTGGTCCGACCAGGGAAGTCGACCCCCAGGTCGACACCCAGTCGACTGCCCAGTCGACTTGGTCCCTGGGGGGTCGACTCCCCAGTCGACCTGGGGCTGGGCGGGAAATTTTCCCGCCCAGTCTGTTTGGGGCTAAATTCGAAATTTGAAAATCTGTTTTCGTTTTCTGATTTTTCGTGAAACTTCTAGAGGCCATATCTCGGTCATATGTACTCCGATTTACGAAATTTCAGACTCGTTTCCAACCAAAATTCCGAGACGAACACAACGGCGCAACCCATTTTGCTTGATTCTTTTTTTAAAATTTAATTCTGCATCGATTCTTGTCTTAACATGTTATTAAAATTCGAGTTGTTACATTCTCTCCTCCTTTAAGGATTTCGTCCACGAAATCTCTAAGTTAGGGAGGATGTGTCCTACCATCCAATCATCCATCTACTCAAAGCATCATCCACGGGAAACTTATGTCCTTAAAAGATTTCTAATGCTATATGAACATATGCAGAAAGTGTGTGTATATGTGTTCCTTATCTAATGCAAAGGATCAGGTCTGATTGATCTTCTAAATGCAAAATATGTTTAGTGCCATGAATCCACATGTAAGCAAATAGTCCTAGTCACATAAACACTATATGTGTGCACAACCATTCATCCATATGCAATATTCACATGATAACACATTCAAATTCATCCATAAACAAGTATAAACACGTATACATATGAAATATGAAATGTGACTGAGCCGATCTAGTGCCTAGTGTGTATTCGCGCATCCACGATCAACTACTTGCAACCACTTGCAACCATATCAATCATAACATGTTTTCAAATACATGTTTACATCCATAGGGTTCTACCTAAGGTTCTCAAGATAGGACCGAGAAGATCAGCAAGATAAACTCCTTTTGGATTACAAAAAATCCCTTTCTAAACCCAACCCATATCCTATAAAGCCCAAAAGGTTTAGTCAACCTAACGGACACCTTCAAACCCTGACATGAATTATTAACCGATGAGTCATACCCCCTATGGAGTTTGCAACAGAAATAAGATCGAGAATAGGACCGAGAGGATATGCATAAAAGATAACATGCGGGTAAGCTCTACAGGAAAACAAGGATCAAGAATATACTCTTAAAAAGAGATATGATGCGCGTATCTTGTCTTCAATCTTCTAAGTCGCATTTCCTTGAGCTTAATTCCATTGTGCTTTGACCATCTTTAACTTCATTATTTCATGGCCTCTTAACTCCTATTTCCAAATATGAGCTGGAACTCACTTCATTGTCGCCTCTCGTCCCACTTTTACTTATTCTCCCTCTAGTATACTTGGCTCAACCATATCCGTGCACTCATGGTTTCATGTAAGCTCTCCAAAATTCACTAGTGAATCATGGATCTCGTTTTACTCGCTCTACGGCATTCCACGCAGAAGAACTTATCTCTTGAAAACAAACAGATGCCAACCATGTTACCAAGTGTACTTACTAGAGTGATTTCCATAACTCTTGCACAAGCGAAATGAACCATCCGCCTTAGCGGCGAAATCTACTCGAACGGATTACCAACCAATGCATCAAGAGATTCTAGGTAACCAATCATGACAGAACCCTAAAGGTTACACAAGACTTCGAGGGTATTACCGAGGCAAGTCAAAAGCCTAACTATCCTCCTTTCAGAACCGAGAATGGCACCTTTACTGGATAACCACTCCATTCCTAGAATTCAACCCATAGCTTAAAAGCATAAGCATTATTCCCAAAAGTCATAGGCGTCCTCAAATCCAAACAAGTCATGAATAAGTGGACTGATTCCTCAACAAGATTTGAGACAAAAATGGGATCCTCTATTATGCTAGTACGAAGGTGCAGAGACTCAACTATCGAAGTAGACTTAAATGATGCGGTGATCAAAGCAAAGTCCTGACGGGATGATAGAGAAGAAAAGCTAAACCTTTCACAGAAACGTTACCATCCTTCTTAGGTACGCTAACAGTGAGAGCATACAATTGCCCTCTTGATGATCTTGTCCTCGTCTCATAATACTTGACTATCTTTCCCTTTTTACCCTACTATAGATACTCTCTCTTGTCATGGGTTTTATCATTCACCCTTTTCCTCCTTTGTGGATTAAGCCATACCAACGAGTTGCTTGTCCTTAAACTTGTATCCTTTATCCTTGTTCTTACTATCCTTTCTTATAAGGCCGTAACAAGTCTCTTGAGAACTACCTCCATCGTACCGAAAACACCGACGTAGTTAGAAAAGGATTAGTCGCAGTTCAAACCACTATGACTACAGGTGGAGGAAAGAAAGGGAAAGAGATTCAATCAAGGAAACAAAGGATAATGCTAATGGCCTTTGGGGAATAGCCATTAAAAATAAAACTTTCCTTGAAAAATGCTTCTTTGTAAACGGTTTTCAAATAGTTTTCAGAAGGTTTTAAAACTTTTGCCCAGTCTGGTAACCTTCTGCTCTGATACCAAATGTAACACCCCACCTCCGCCAGGGTCACTCACAAGAGAATGCACTAGCTTTGGAGGGGCGTTGTCTAGGTAAACATGCACAGAAATATTACAAGATAGAAAATATAAAACAGCGGAAGAAAAACCAAATTTCATTACCTCATAAAATTATAAGGTCTAAAACCTTTTACATCAAAATGCCTTTAAAAGCCATTACATTGGAAATTTGTCTTGCAATAGTTAAAGAAGCATGAAACCACAGTCATAAAATATTCCCCAAGTAAAACGGTAAAGCAGCCATAGCCTAGAAAAATCCAAGCCATACATGATGACCTTGAAGCAGAAGAAATCCGAGCTACATAACAGTATTTCCTCCCTGAAAACCTTAAGGGGGGGGGGGGGAGGAAACGGAAGACAAAGAGGCGAAAGAAACGGGGTCAGTCATAAAGACTGGTAAGTCCTATCTACTTCCAGCATAAAAACAGGTAAAGGTAACATGACATGCATAAACTGAAAGTAAACATAAGGATGATGACAAGATAGACAAGCTAAACCAAGGTAACAGGATGAACTATTGTGTCAGGATAAACTACAGTCACTATGAATCAAGTATAAGATCCCAAGGTTCTATCGAGTATAACACCCCAAGGTTCCATCGAGTATAACACCCCAAGGTTCTATCAAGTATAATTGCCCTGCACCTTCCGTACTGGTATCCCAACCCGTGTCATGTGTTAGCTACAAAATGTCCCTTGCCCAATGTCATGAAATGGTCCATGTCGACCTAATGTAGGTTTTCCCAACTCGTAAGTTTCTTTCCATGTATATGTTTAGTCCTTTGCAGTAAATCCTATGGGCTTCCTCACGTAGTTCTATACTACTTCAACGTAGTTCCATTATCCTTGAAATTGTTTGGACTGTCACCCTTGACCTAGCTGTATTTTCTTACCATGATTTCTCGAATGTTCGGCTAGGGTTTATGCCACCTAGGACCACTAGGGATTACGCTACCTACTAAACGTTTTCGTAACTCGGTTTGGGTTTAAGCCACCTAGGACCGCTAGGGATTATGCTACCCGTCAACCACGCCCTTTTTCCCCCGAATGTATCGTGAATCGTTTTTCCATGTCTAGATGCATATGTATCTCAATGTGCCATCCGAGTCCCGTGATAGGGCTAATCAAGAAATGCAGGACTCGGTCGGGAGCTTTAGGTTATCTGCCGATGCAGATATCAAGGTCTGTTTTTCTACCGGTGGTTATGGTCCCACGTGACCCCTCCTTCAACTACTGAAAGGCAATCCAAGAAAATCATGCATGAGAACCATACTCCGGCCATCCATGCCCCCACTTTCCTATCGGCCAACCTCACCCATAACTAGATAGCAAGTATATGGTATGTTGGGAGTTCTCTGCCTTTCCGCATACGTACACGATTGACTAAAGATGGTAGGTAGTCGACGACGTGCTATCACAGGGCTAAACTAAGTATCGCCGACTCCACGCTAATCCACCACAGTCTTTAGGTTGCTCGCACAACAACCAAGGCATACCCTTGGTTCTTCTACCGCAGACCATAACCTCTGTGAGCCCAAGCGGATCATCTGCAACCTCATAGAGGGATACCAAGAGTACCCTCACGTCCCCCGAAGCTACCGCTTCGTCACCCAGTTCGCTGGAGCCTTTATCTAAGTCAGATAAACATTCGCTCCTCCTCGTGTGTTTGTTTAAACGATGACCTACCGTATCAGGTTACTCATCTATTTGTGAACTGGTCCAATTCTCTTGACTAAGAATTATTACTTAGTTATCCTTAACTAAGGTTTATCACATAGTTTCCCTTCCCGTTATCCTTATTAACTACGGTTTTCCACTTAGTCCCCTGAACTAGGGTTTTGTCTAATGGGTTAAGTGTTGTCATTCGAGTTCATGACTTAACCCGCCTACGAATCATGTCAAAATTGGCTAAGTATTCAAGTTCAAGACTTAGCCCTACAAACCATGTATCAAGTTGTTTAAGTATATCAAGGAGTTCATGACTTAACCCTAGATTATCGTGTCAGATTGGTTAAGTATAAGTTAACTTAACCCTATCAAATTACCGTGTCAGATTGGTTAAGTATAGGTTATCTTAACCTCATCAAGCTACCGCGTCAGATTGGTTAAGTATAGGTTGTCTTAACCTCATCAAATCATCGAGTAAAATTGATTAAGTGTAGGTTAACTTAACCCCATTAAATTATCGAGTCGGATTGGTTAAGTATAGGTTAACTTAACCCTATTAAATTATCGAGTCGGATTTGGTTAAGCATATTTAAGAGGTTCGTGACTTAACCCTATCAAATCGTCAAGTCAGATTGGTTAAGTGTAAGTTAACTTCACCCCATCAAATTACCGAGTCGGATTGGTTAAGTGTAGGTTAACTTAACCCCATCCACTAGTCGTATTTATAATGGTTAAGTATCATTCTTGTGGGTTTACTTAACCCTACCACGCATCGCGTTATCCCAGTCGGGTGTTATCAACCCATTTAGGCTAAACTAACCCATCCGCTAATCGTGTTATTTGGTTAAGTGTCTTTAAGTAATCAAGTCCGGTCTTACTTAACCTACCCATTCATGTCATATCGGTTAAGTGCCATTAGTCAAACTAACTTAACCTTATCATGTGGCATTTAAGTAAATTAATTCACCCCAACCTCTCACATTAGACTTTGTTGTGGTTACTGGTTACGCCGGGCGGGTCCGAGCAGCTTTACACCACAACCTAGTCTAACCACGGGTTTTAAGCGCGATATGACCAACTACTCACATTGGGTCTTATTGTCTGTAGCTACTGGATTTGCCGGGCGGTTCCGGGCAGATTTATGCTACAAACTCAACCCAACCTCGTGTTGGCCACTTTCATGTTTTCCTACTTGTCATGTTCATGTCAAAATTAGGCAACGACAAAGTCCACGTTTTCCACTTATGCCCATTTGTCCCATTACTTAATTCATGTTAAGTTTCATAGCTTATCCCAAGTTTGCCTAAACTACCCAAAGCGTATTCCCAACGCAAGTGAAATTGAGTCAACATAGTAGGAATAATATGACAACATATTGGCCTCAACATGTATGATAGCATAAAGGGATTGGTCTCAAACATGTATGATAGCATAAAGGGATTGGCCTCAAACATGTATGATAGCATAACACTAGGTTCATCATCATAGGCATGTAAATGGTCATGAGGGGTTTAGGTTCTTTTACATGCATAAGCTCCAAGTCAAGTTCATATGAATGTTCCACAAGTCAAATTGTTCTAAGAGTTCATGCCAACATTCCACAAGTCAAGATTCGATCTTGCATGATCAACTAGGTCAAACACAACATGAGTGGCATGATTTAATCACTAAGAAATAGCCCAAAGTCATAGGTTCAAGAGAGGGGCAAGACTAGATTCACATAGACTATCATACTTGGGTTTCATCTCATTTTATTTCATGTCAACATTAGAACTACCGTTTAGATCTAAAAGTAGCTAGAACTTACAAAGCGTGGCTAGAGATTTATGAGCAAGCATTTGTCGTAGAACGGTGTTGAGATGATGCTCCACTTCCTTGATTTGATGTAGAAAGCTTGCTCCTTTGACTTGAATCAAGTTTGCATGCTTAAGCCCTTTGAAGTTGAAGATGGAGGCCATGATCAAGAGACATTTGGGCAGCACTTTGTTGTTAGGATGGTTTGTAGTGAATTAGGCTAGGTCTTAAGGTGTTTTTATAGAAGTTAGGACTAGTTAGGCCCTTAGATTAACCCTAGTTTAGATCTGAACCATCCAATCTCGTCACAAGCCAACAGAACAGACCCAAAGGAGCAAGCAGGTGCACAGGCCAACCTGGTCCGACCAGGGAAGTCGACCCCCAGGTCGGCACCCAGGTCGACTGCCCAGTCGACCTAGTCCCTGGGGGGTTGACTCCCCAGTCGACCTGGGGCTGGGCAGGAAATTTTCACGCCCAGTCTGTTTGGGGCTAAATTCGAAATTTGAAAATCTGTTTTTGTTTTCTGATTTTTCGTGAAATTTCTAGAGGCCATATCTCGGTCATACGGACTCCGATTTACGAAATTTCAGACTCGTTTCCAACCAGAATTCCGAGACGAACGCAACGGCGCAACCCGTTTCGCTTGATTCTTATTTTAAAATTTAATTCTGCATCGATTCTTGTCTTAACACGTTATTAAAATTCGGGTTGTTACAGTTTCTGTCATTTCCTATAACGCGAAGTGGCTTAGAGGTTTTGTCACAGTGGTCTCGATTTCTAGGTCTTCGTGCTGCGATGGAGATACCACTACATTCGAATCACCCACGCACTTCCGTAGAAATGACATGTGGAAAACATTATGTCCACTTGACATCTTCTCGGATAAATCCAATCTATACGCGAGCTTTCCAATCTGCTCGACTATTGGAAATGGTCCAACAGATCTAGGAGCTAACTTTACTTCTGAATCGAACCACATGCTCCAACATCGAAATCTTCATGAAACCCATGTCACCAACATCGAATTCCAAATCCTTTTGACATTTATCGGCATAACTCTTTTGACGATCTTGGGCTACCGTTATTCATGGAAAAATGATCTCGATACAATATGAGGTCTCTCTGATCATCTTAAGGCTGAGTATCAACTTATCTCCAGTTTCTAACCAACATGCAGGAGAATTACATGGTCTACCATACAAAGTCTCGTATAGTTCCATCCCAATACTCGACTGGCAGCTGTTATTATACACAAACTCAACTAGATGTAGATGGTTTTCTCGTGATCCTTCGAAGTCCAGCACACAAGCCTTCAGGAGATCTTCCAAAACTCGGTCCACTCTCCCAGTCTGACCATCAGTCTGGGGATGATAAGCCGTACTCAAACACAACTCGGTTCCCAAAGCTTCTTGAAAACTTTTCGAAAATCCACTTGTGAACAATGCATCTCGATCACTCACTATACTCTTCGAGATACAATGGAATCAAACTATCCATTTTATACACAGCTCAGCCAACTTCGATGTTGTCCTAGTCGATCTGACATTAATAAATTTAGCGCTTTTGGTTAAGAGGTCCACTATAACCCAAATTCCTTCGTTTCCTGCCCTGGTTCTAGGTAGTCCATCGATAAAATCCATCGATGTTTCCTCCCACTTCCATGTAGAAACTTCCAATGGCTAAAGCAACCCACTCGGCTTTTTCTATTCAGCTTTCACTAACCGACGGTTCATGCACTTGGAAATAAACTTTCCAACATCCCTCTTCATACCTTCCCAGTAGTAAGATCTCTTCATGTCCTCATACATCTTATTACCACTAGGATGAATCATCAACTTTGAGTGATGACATTCCCTTAGAACCTCATCTCTCAGTCTGTCAATATGAGGAACAACCAGTCATCCTTGTTTATGAAGCCAACCTTCTCAATCGACCTCGAATTCCTTATCCTCTGGTTCCAATTTCTAGATAACCTCGACAAGCTTTGCATCATGCTTTTGTCTTTCGCCAATCCTTTCGACGAGAGTAGATCTTATCGATAAGCTTGCCAACATTTCCGGTTCTAACTCACACCGTGGTCTGAAATCAAATCCCACCAAGTGCTCGAGGTGTTTCCATTACGAGAACATCGCTCCCAAACTTGCATGTCTTCGACTCAATGCATGTGCAACAGCGTTACTTTTACCGTGAGTATAGTCTATACCTAAATCATACGATGCGAAACTCTAACCACCGTTGCTGCCGAAGATTTAAATCCTTTTGGGAGAAAAAAAAATACTTCAACGACTTGTGATCTGTAACCAACTCGAATCGTACTCCCAACAGGTAATATCTCCACATCTTCATAGCAAACACCATTGCCACCAACCTCAAATAATGAGTTGGATAATTCCTTTCATGCGGCTTCAGCTATTAACTTGCGTAGACCACAACCTATTCCTTCTGCATTAGCACTGCTCCCAGTCCAATACCACGTGCATCAGTGTATACCACCATTTCTTCATTCCCACTTGGAATCACCAAAACAAGAGCACTCTTCAGTCTCTCTTTCATGATTTCGAAAGCTTGCCAACACTTTACATACCATGTGAACATTTGGTTCTTCTTCATTAATCCTGCTAATGGTGCAGGTATCTTGGATAAATCCTTGTTAAACTGTCAATAATATCCTGCCAACCCAAGGAAACTTCTCACGTCCGTCGCATTCTTAGGTCTATCCCAGTCCTGGGTTGCTACCACCTTAGGGGGGTCAACCGTTATTCCATTACTGGAAACAACATGGCCTAAGAACCTCACTTCGCTCTTCCAGAAGTGACACTTTGAAAACATAGCCCTCAGCTGATGCTTTCGAAAGATTTCTAAAACAACTCTCAACGATCCATCATTCTTGGTTGCAAACTGAACTGGTGCACCCCATCTGGACTTACTCCACCGAATGAATCCTTTTCCTCAAAAGGTCACATACTTGCAACTCTAACTCTTGCTGATCCTTAAGCGCCATCCACCTAAGGGCATAACGATATGTCTAGCACCTTCGAACAAATCGATTCTGAACTCGACCTCGCAATGCAGCGGCAACCCTTTGATCTCTGCAAAAACATCGTGAAACTCACTTGCGATTGGCACAGATGACAAGTCTTCCTGTGGAATCACAAACGAATATAAATAGCTCATGAAGACGTCATCTTCGGGCTTTCATCGAATCACAACCATTAGCCCCTCCACATTCCCGACTATCACCTCCATCCTCTCACAATCTACATTGGGCCGCATACCTCTTGAACCAGTCTATACCCAAAATAATCCCAAACCCAGCGAAAGTCACAAAAAACAATCATTCATAAAAGAGCAACCCTGACTAATAAACAAAACCACGACAAGTCATACAAGGAGTAGATAAACCCTATACCGGATTAGTTACGATCAAAGATCTATTACAACTTCAGTTCTTGAACCCCGTCACACAATCTTATTATTAGGTAAAGGAAGATGATTCTCTAGTACCAAATAGAACTCATGCAAACTCTACCGGCAAAAAGCATGTCTAAACTAACAACAACTTTCCCCTAATTCTCATTAGGAATGCAATAGGAAATCATTATAGCTTCCAGAACACATGCTTCCTCCGGTTTCTTATTCTTCATAAAATATGGGCAGTCTTTCTTCTTGTTTCCAAGCTTGTTGCAGTTAAAGTACTTCCTCTCGGTTTTCGGCTTCTTACAATCCCTGGAATAATGGTCCTCAAGTTGGAAGTTGAAGCAGATAACATCCTTCTTAGGTTTCTTATTTTGGCCATTATTCCCTTTCTACTGTCTTTTCTTTTTCTTATTCAGCTTCTTTGTTACACTACCGCCAGTAAAAGTTTCTTCAAGAGGTCCATGCTTGCTTCTACAAACCTTGTCCCAAGCAGCACTGATTCCTTCTTCACGCTTCTTAATTTGGCGTTGAAGTTGCTCCAAAGCTATACCTCTTCTTAACCTATCTTATTTATCTGTAGGAGAATTATTCCTCTGTCGTCTCGCCGAGTCAACCCTAGGTACTTGCATATGAACACCACGCTCTGCTGCTGCTTCTGGAATGGGAATCGTCAGTATGATCACTGCCATCATAGCCCCGAACATAACCAGATATTCTGGTATAACACCTGAAGCTCCCAGCTGGCTACCTTCTCCTACCCTTCCAGCCGCAGGCTCATCCCTAGTAGTGTTTCCAATAGTTTGACGACGCATTCTAAATCTAAAAGTAGAATGATTAGTTCGCATATGAGAAAACTGCAAATGGATTTCAAACCCTATTATACTATACACTACTATATAGTATAATCCATAAGAAATCTACATATACGTCTCTCATACGTAATTACATCTTCAACTTTGGATAAAATCGATAACTAGAGCTCTGATACCAAATGTGACGACCGCCTATAACTCCTGCACTTAACAAGAGGAATAAAGCGCTAAAAGACGTTCCAGGCAGCTATGAACGATCATCGAGGTAGGTATACATGTGAATCCTGTCGTATAACTCACAGTGCAAGAATAAAGTATAATAGAACATATATAATAGGTATTAATTAGTGAAGCATATTTGAGTAGAAACTTGAACTCTCATAACAACTAGAAAGAATATCCGTACATCCTTGGTTACCACATAAGTGTCTGTACAAACTATCTCACTACATAGTCACTCAGAGAATCATACAACATAAGCAACATTGTAAACATCCAATATGTATTATAGAGATACTAACACGCAAGCCTCCTGTTCATCATTGCTCTACATCCCCGCCTCACTAAGCTCTGCTACCCGTAACCTGCTACTTAGTCTGCCCATCCAACAAATGGATGAATAACCCAAGGTAATAAGAGGGAAACATAAAACCTTGAGTCGGACAACGACCTTAATGAGCGATAAAACAGCTAACTAACAACATCAATAAAGTATACGAGGATAGGTAGATAAATCAACTAATCTACCCACATCAACAGAGAAGAACCCAACCCATTTTCCCCACATCCGACAGTAATAGCCTTTACTAGCAACCAGAAGTAAGCGGACAATAACAATCATAGCAACCGGTTATATCTCACGTAAACCATCCTAATCGAGCTCAACATCCCTTAAGCACAGTCCTCGAAGGTCTAAACCAACATAAGACAAGAAGCTAAGAAACATCTCCTTCGACGTTAGACAATCTATGTGAGATGGTACAAGCAAAACAACCAACATCCATGACTCTGGTTATCACTATCATTCCTGCTTCGAAACCATCGGTAATCGTATGATAGCCAACCCTTCCATATATCAAGGGCTAATGATAACCCTAGTTCTAGCAAAAACTCCATACACCATACAACGAAATGTATCTAGGCCTTTCTACGATACCCAGGGTACTCAACGAGCAACCCTCCAGTCTTTTAGGTGCCCTTATTATACCGTTGCTTTGATCTAGCTAGAACCTATTATAACGGAAATATCTCCAGTCGTCCTCCCAGATGGTTATTCATAACTCAAGCAACCCTCTTGAGTAACCATTATCCATCAATTCATCACTTTGAGTCCTATCTCAAGCAACCTTCTCGAGCAACTATTATCCATCGACTCACCACTTGGAGTTGCCTTCACATTCGTTGCATTACGACGATCAACAAACACTTCACGATGCTTCAGACATTCCTCCTTGAATTCGCATCGAAGCTAGAAACATCATCGACTCAAAAATCATCGACTCAAAAACAAACTTTGTTTGGTCGATACTGCATTTCATAGCATTTCCATCTTTTTTGCTATAAAAATTGGCCATAATGTCAAAATAACCTTTTATAGTGTTTCTGAATTGCTATCATACCTCCTGGTTCAAATATGGACCTGCCATGGCACTGTCATTTAGTACTTTGACACTTGGTAATGTGAAAACAGTGTAAATCCCCACCGCACACCTTGACAAATCACTAATTTTACTGCGTGTAACACGTCTGGTACTTGGTACTCTGGAATTTATCTTGATCCATACCATAGCATTTAGCCCGATCCATGCTATTGTATCTATCCCGATCCATAAGAAATGATGGCATTTAGCCCGATCCATGCTACTGTATTTAGCCCGATCCATGGGTTGCGTGGATCCCTGGTGCGAATTCATGCCAAACCCCAGTTTTCACCTGTGCAGGCTCCCTGGTACTGCCCAATACGTATGCAGCAGTTTTGACTGGTCCATACCTATTATAGCATTTTTAAACGCTGTGAAAGCCAGAAATTGATTTTTGGCCGACTCTTCCACTTAATTTTGCCCGATCCATGGCCAATATTTTGTCCAACCCATGGCCAATATTTTGCCTGATCCATGCATTGAAATCGCCAAACTTCGACTAATCTTCACGCTTGTGCACAACTCGATTTCATACTCAAAAACTAATTAAACTCCAACTTTTTCAACAACGATTCAATCAATATAACTACAACAAATCATGCAATCATCAACGAACATTAAAACCATGATTTAATTAGTATAATAACAAATCACACAATCATCAACGAACATTAAAAAACAATTTAACAATTAATATTATTAAATGGATCTGAACATAGAATTAACATATGATTTTACTTATAAGTTGCTAGATTAGATCTTATGGTGATTTGAGTTAAAATCATACTTATATCGGTTAGATCTATATGAAAACAAATTGAAATGATGAACATATGATCAGACAATCTATATACTTGATTGAATCCGCGTGAGAGATGCTTATCACTTGCTAATTCTTCGAATTAACTTGAAATCACTAAATTCCCAATCCGAACAGTGAAAAATTATCACAAAATCTCTTGATTTGATGCGATCTCCCTTGTCTCGATATAGATCTAGCATTTCTTGATGTAGATCTTCAATTTTGTTTAAATCTAGAATTTTAATGGTGGAAGAGAGGTATTTGATTGAGCAAGGAATCACAAGCTCAACCAAATGAGAGAACAAAGAAAAGTGACCCTCTCTCCATCCCTCTAACCCCTTATTTATAGCCAATAGCCCACTAGCCCACTAATGGCCCACACCAATTTAGCCCATCAATAACTAACCAAACCTAATCAGAATTTAATGAAACCTTAAAACAGCGATTCCTTCCAAACTGCTAAATCAAATCTTTAATGTGACCACTCTACGAAAATGGAAACATCATTTCCTTTCCAATAAAATCGATCCCAGCAACTTATTTGATCCCAATCAAAAATTATCCCTATACAAAATTGACCGGGATAAAATGGTCAAAGATAAAATTGGTAAAAATTATGGATATGTCTCACATCCCCATAAACAACATATTAAAATATGAGAATAATCCAACCCTCAGGGAATTAAATAAAAATATTTTACGATCCTCTGGTATGTAAAATGAGGGCTATTACAGAGTCTTTCACATTGCTTTTTGGCTGATGTCTAAGATGACTTTATACAACATTTTTATTAGCATATATGATGATTTACGATCGATGTCTTCACGTGAATTGTACATCGGTTATTCAATAATAAACTCTATTAAAAAAGATGATTACATCAGTCACTTTAAAAGAACCGATGTTACTTGTTGTTATATACATCGGTTTTCTACAGTAGGAGATGTAAAAGATGGTTTATTACATCACTTTTTTGAACGTCTAATGCTATAGAATCCTTATTACATTAGTTTGTTTAAACATAACTGATATTAAATAATAATGCTATTGCAAAGAATTAAATATGAAAATAGTATTTTTTATTTAATAAAATATTTTATACATCAATGTATATTACATTGTTATTCATACATTCTATTTCATATACATTGCATCTCTCACTACAATACACTCAATGTCACTCAATTTATACATAAATTCATATATACTTAGTCTTTGTTTGCTTCCAGTTCAGTCCAGTCACCTGCATATGTATCACAAAAAGACCAAACAGTACATGTTCTTAAGGCATGGCAAAAGAAATAATCAAAGCATGCACACAAGACAAAAATTATGCACACAACAAAACTGTTATTACTGTATTTGTATTCCTCGTGCACGTAACAAAACTAAAAGGCCCATATCGTAAAAATGGATAAGACAGTCATACATAAAGCACAACCAAAACAATAAGGCAGATGCACAAATGGTATAAGACAGGTTGGGTTTGTTGTATATACGCATGCTACTGATACATGTATACAAAAATAAAATGTTTACCTATACACATAAATGCGGCAATCACCGCATATACACAATCCTATTCAAAACTAGGAAAAAGAAGAAAACTAGACATGATTATAACTCAATAAATAGAAATGCACCAGTATGAATAAAGCATGGGTCAAATTCATGCAGCAACTAAGGGTCGGATCCAGTTCCAGTTTAAACTGAAACAAGTGCAAATATGCATAAAGTCAAGGTACATCAAACAACAGCAGTGCAAACCTAATCAAGTGCAGTATATATTTTTTCTTACGAAAATCAAATGTCAAATTATAAGTGGGTCATCAAGTGAAGAATTCTGTTCTTATTTTAATGTATGCAGAGAGAAAGGCAACAATGGACTAAAAACTAACTTGATGACTAAATGGAAAGGGGCATATAAATGACAGTACTAAGTTTTTTCAACCAATGCAATCATATGAGTTTAGATGCCTAACCATTTAAGTTCAGATCCCTTGACAGCGGTTCACAACTGGATACAACAAATGGGGTAACCACTGAGCACATACTTTATATATATATAATTCTCGTGCACAAATACACACACATATACATATAAATATGTGTGCACATATGTTGACACACGTTAATACAAGTGAAAAATACACAAGCTTGTCGACATGGGGAAAAACTAATATACTATCAACATTCCATGAGATACACAACTCAATGTACAAAGGAGGCAGGGATATGGCAAGGTAGGATGTAATAGTGGATAGTAGCAAGCATTTATCACAAGTGTGAGCAGCGAACAAATGAACGAGTCTGAAACACACCACTTATACATATATACACATATATGTGTATGTATGTGTGCATACGTATATACGTATAAATTGAGTGTGTGTAAATTTATGCAGTAAACAAGGCGACTAGCAGCTATCAAATGTAACGTAAAGCAGAAATTCATGTATAGAGTGTCTAACATACTTGTAGTAGCTGTGCTCCCTTTTCAAGCTAGGGTTGAAGCTTAAGCTTGTGGTTCCTATAGAGTAGTTGTCCGACAACAATAGGAACATTGTCCGAAGTTGGTGGGATTAGACTAATCAAAAGCATCCCCTTTTGACTAGCCTTATCCCACTAACTCATACGATGTTTATATTATTGCGAACAACTCCACCAAAACCACAAGCTCAAGCCTCACCCGTACCCAATGCAAAAAATAATAAGTAAATCAATCTATAATCATAAGAGACACTCAGTAGATACCACTAAATATAAGTTGAACAAAACATAACATATTTTTTAAATTGTTACCTCAGGTATTTGGGTTGTCCGTCATCATCTTTTGATTCTATATTATCTGTTCTAATCAGTTTTGACCAAGTGTAGTATCTATTCTTATTAATTTTGAGCAAGTGTACACATGCTAATGATTTGTATGTAAACATAAATACTAAGTCATGTTTCCAAGCATGCAACATCAAGTAAGACATAAAAGCAACAAGGAGCAGCTGAGTACCAAGCATGCATGGATTTTATACATGCAAGAATCAACACATCACGACAATAGAAGTGTACTAGTTATCACATATATAAAACACTTACTTATATAAATCAAAAGCAAAGCAAGTATACAAAATATCATGAATATAATGCAAGTGCTATAAGAAACAAATTCTTATCAGTATAGCAATAGCCATTAAACTACATAAACTCCCATTTAAGCTAAGAATTATATAAACCTTTATACAAAGATTATATTTTTCTAAGTGAATGTATGAACTAAGCAACATACAGCAAATCAAAATCATTTGAATCGGTCAATCAAAATTAGATTAGAAAATAGGAGTTCCAACTCCTATTTAAAACCCAATCATCATTGGCATAAGAGTGTACTTGGGTTCAAGATTAAACATAAACTGTGGTAGAGATAAGACAGATCGAGCAAAGCAATAAACAGAACCACTTAAAATTTTCCACTCGCTACTGTGCTCGAGATAAGAGGATAGATCTAAAAGCAAAAATCAGTTCTTATCAAAAACCCTAATTTGAAGCAGGAAATCGCTTCCACTTCCATTTGTGCTCGACTACTGGAAGTGGCTCGCGATTTACAGGTGGTAGCAAGGCAATTTGGAGGTATCCAGGCGAGGCGATTGAGGAAACGACGGAGGGTTTCGTCTTCCTTTTTTTATTTTTATTTTTAAAGAATAGAAGGCACAAGAAATGATTTTGGGAGACGCCTTTTTTCCACGACCGAAGGTAATAGGGTTTTCTTAAAAGATAGACATCGGTAGTTTTAACAACCGATGTTTTAAGAACCATTTAACCTCGCTTTAAAATTTACTGATGTTAAAAGAATTTTTAACATCGGTGGTTTTACAAACCGATGTTAAAAGGGTGATGTCTATTCCACTTTATCTAGTGGTGATAAGTATCGGCACCACTACTACCACAAAATAATGTAAGCATTTATTCAAATGAGAGACATGAAATAAATCATGAACCCCTGACAGCCTCTTCGATAGCTGAATCCTATAAGCCATATGACCAACCCTATCTACTATAGGAAATAGCCCAACAAATCTTGGTGCTAATTTCCAAGTTGAGCCAAATCGCACCACATTCCTTAGGGGTGATACCTTAATGAAAACCATGTCCCCTACACTGAACTCAAGATCCGTCCTCTTATCCGTATATGATTTTTGAATGTCCTGAGCTGCCTTCATCCTTTTCTGAATCAGATTGATCTTATCCGAGGTTTCCCTTGTCATCTCTAGTCCAAGAAGAAGCCTATACGTGGCCTCCTACCAATACGAAGGGTATCTGTAGGGCTGCCCGTACAAAGCTTCAAAAGGTGCCATGCCAATGCTCTTCTGATAGTTGCTGTTATAAATAAACTCTAATAAGGGAAGATACTCCTCCCAAATCCCTTCGAATTCCAAAATGCACATCTATAATAAATCCTCAAGAATCCGATTCACCCTCTCGATCTGTCCATCTAATTGGGGGTGATATGCAATATTAAGTCTCAGTTAGGTCCCCAATGCCTCATGCAGGCTCTTCCCAAACTCGTTGGTAATGATGTGGTCTATCACTAATAATGCCCGTAGGAATTCTGTGAAGTCGGATAATCTCCCTCAAATATGTCGAAGCTAACCCAGCTGCGGTCCTTTTACTCCTAATTAGGATGAAATGTGTGCTCTTAGTAAATCTATCCACAATTACCCTAATATCGGTATTGCCTCTCCTCGATCTAGGAAAACCATTACTGAAATCCATTGAGATGTTCTCCCACTTTCATTGTGGCACATCAAAGGGATGAAGCAATCCTCAAGGCTTCCTTTACTTAGCCTTAACACTTTTGCATGCTATACATCTTTCCACATAATCGACCACATCCTTCTTCATCCCTGTCCAATAGATGATGATTCTTTTCATATCTATGTACATCTTATCTCCTCCTGGATGGATGATCATCCAAGAGTGATGGGACTCAAACAATACCACACTCATCAGATCTCCTATGCGGGGTACACATAGCCTACCATCACGGCATAGTCATACTCTCTCAACAACCGAGCATCTAGAAAGATTCCTAAAGATCTCGCCTCTATCGAGTCTGTCTAAATTTTCTTCTAGCTGCTGATCATCACGCTGATTGGATCCAATACGTTCCAATAAAGTAGGTTGTACCTCAAGCGATGCTAACAACTCTGGTGCACAATCCATAGATGCTTTGAAATCAAAAGTTGAGATAAACTCCAAGCTTTGCTACTCTATGGATAACAGGCTCAATGTCATCCTCTGTATACTCAGAGCATCCTCCATTACATTCCATTTCCCTAGGTTCTATGAAATCTCAAAATCGTAGGATGCTAAAAGTTCCATCCGAGCTGCTGCCTCAAGTTAAGATCCTTTTGCGAAAATAAATACTTGAAGGACTTATGATCTGTAGACAACTCAAACCTCTCACCCGAAAAGTAATGCCTCCAAGACATAAGCGTGAAAAAAATAGCTAGTAGCCCTAAATCATAGGTAGGGTAATTTCTCTTATGTACCCTTAGTTGTCTGCTCCCATAACAAACAACCCTACCCTTCTACTTTAGGACCACACCCAATCTTGTGCCGCAAGCATCTGTATAAATGGTGAACATCTTAGATTCGTCTGGAAGAGTGAACACTGGAGCAGTCATGAGTACCTTCTTCAATCTCATAAAGGAATCCTTGTAATCCACGTCCTATGAGAATATCAAGTTCTTCTTAGTAAGGCGGGTAAGCGAAGATGAAATCCACGCAAAGTCCTTAATGAATTTCCAGTAATACTCCTCCAAAGCAAGAAAGCTTCTCACCTCAGTCGCATTCTTGGGGGCCTTCTAGTCTTGCACAACAACCACCTTAGTGGGATCCACTACTATACCCTCTCTCGAAACCACATGCCCCAAGAATCTTACCTCTTAACGCCAAAACTTGCACTTCGAGAATTTTACCTTTAACCGGTGGGCACGAAGAGTACAGAGAACATCTCCCAGATGCAGATCATGCTCATCCTCATATCTCGAGAACACCAAGATGTCATCCACAAACACTCCCATTTTCCAACAAGAGTCTCCTGAAACCTTCCCTCAAAAACTTATTTAGGAACTCCTTAAACACTCGGCTCATCAAACTAACAAAATATATCGGTGCATTGGTTAGTCCAAAGGGCATAACCAACCACTCGAAAAATCCATCTGGAGTTCTAAAAGAAGTATTGTCTACACTATCATCTGCAACTTGAAGCTGATGAAACCCAGTCGCTAAATCTAAATGAAAGAAAATGGATGTGCCCACTAACTGATCAAATAAATCGTCTATCTGAGGGAGTGAGTGTTGATTCTTCTTTGTGAGCTTGTTCAATTCTCTATAGTCCATACATAGACGGAGAGAGTCATCTACCTTAGTAGCGAAAACAGCTAGTGCTCCCCATTACATACACTCCGTCTAATAAAGCCTTTCTCTAACAGCTCACCTACCTTCTTACTCAGTTCCCTCCTTTCCTTCGGAGTCATGTGGCGCATTAGTAATGCAACAGGCTTAGCATTCTTTATCAAATAAATCAGGAAGTCGATCTCTCATCTCGGAGGTAGTCCTCTCACCTCTCAAATACATATGGAAAATCTCTCACAACGGGTACCAAGCTATAATCATCAGTAGAAGTGTATAGGGACTTTAAGAAGCTCAACATGACTGACCCTTGCGGGTCGCAAGATATCTCAAGGGCCCTACCATGACAAGTCATTAATCAAACTGTCCTCCACTCGTAGTCAAGAATGGCACCATACATGGCTAGACAATCCATCCCAGAATAATACTATAGCTCGAAAACCCCAATACATAGGCATCACAATCAAACTCGATGCCTAATATAAAAGTCTCAAACCCTCACATGTCATAGACAAGTGAGTTGGACCCTCTGCATGGTTTGAAACTACTACTGGATCATAAACAAGAGATATATTAAGGTGCAGACAATCGACTAACAAAGTAGAAATAAATGTCATAGACAAGTGACTTATCACCATTCTTCTTATTACCCTTTTTAGTTCACCATTTCTTCTTTCTATAACCATCTTTCTCCACCTCAGCTTTACTTTCCTTGAAATCGCATTTTCCTTCCTCATGCATAAGCACCATCTCAATAAGATTATCGAATGTAGCACCCATTGGAATATGAGTCAAAGAAATTCTTGTAGTGGTTGATTCAAACCCTTAGCAAATCTCACAGCCTTCTTATGAGCCGTATTCACCAAATCCATCCCGAACCTAGCAAGCTCATTGAACTGATTAACATATTCCCTCACAGAAAGATCACTCTATCTTAATTCTAGAAACTTCTCCAATTGCATGACCTCTTCTTCATGAGATAGAAACTTCCTTTCAAACCTCTCCTTAAACTCATTCCAAGTTTCAAAACCACGCTTTTCCTCAACCATCTCTCACCAGTAAGAAGCCTCACCCTTCAATTTCCATGTAACCGACTGAACTCTCCTTCTATCCTCAAGCTCCAAAAGATCAAAAATGTGCTCGGTATTCCTAAGCCAAACGCAAGCCTCAACAATAGTCTTTGGACCAAGTGAGGTTTTGTCGCCTAAAGCAGTGAAATCTTTGTAAAGCTTGGAGAAATCAGCCACTGGTGGTGGGTTAGGAGGAACCACCATGGCTAGATCAGGGCTTGGGCATTCTCTTTCCCTTCGGCTGGCACCGTAGCTTCCACGTTCCTACGGAACCAAGTCCGAATGGAGATACCCTCAGGTAAGTTGCTATACCTAGACATGCTACAAAAAGAGAAGAGCAAAGGCTTCATGAAAGAAATCAAGAGAATATTGTAATTGACTTGAGAGGGATGTTTTTCAAAAACAAACTTTTATTTTAAAAACACTTTTCTTTAAAGACCTTTTCTTTTAAAACAACAACTTTTCTCTGATCTTGTAACCTTATGCTCTGATACCAAATGTAACACTCCACATCCTTAATGTCACCATATGAGGATTTCGCTATGGAATATGAAGCGTATAGGTATAACTTAACATAATAGAGAATAAAATTCACATGACAGCATATGCAAACATAACGAAATTTTAAAAACTTTATTTAAAGCAGAACCTAAATGTTATTACATCATAAAATGTACTTAATCATAAAGCCATAATTGCCTCAATGAAAAGCAACATAATCAGAGTACTAAATAAAATCCCTCTCAAAATTAAATACAAGAAAAAAAAATTAAACGTGGAATAGTACATGAACTAGCAGAAAGTAAGTCAAGTAGGAATCTCCAATAAGCTAAACTGAACCAAGACTCTATCAGTTTTGGATCCTCCACTCTGAGAACCTTTAGGGGGAAAAGGAAGAGAGGAGAAGAAAAGAAAATCAGTCAAACATAAAGCCTGGTGAGTTCTACAATTACTAGCATGAGTGACAAAAGAAAGAATCTAGACATGATAATAGTTTAAACCACAATAATAGTAAATAAGACAATACAAAGATAAGCAAGGATATAGTCGGTTGTCATCTCATTCGTATTATTCGATTTCCGCACCATTTACTACAACTCATAATTAGGATGTAACCTGATTCTACCCATCGATTAGCTCCTAAACCATAGTTGTGATAACCTACGCTAACTATGGCAACGAGTTTACCAGGTTTAACCCATCATCTCTAAAGGAAATATATTAATCACAGGCGTTACAACATCTTATTTTCTCCAATTGGCGCGATGCACGTTCATCGCCCGGTTAGAATGCTCCCATACCCACCTTGTTTGGACTCTTACTACCCAGTATAGCAAAGGGTGCCCTCGCCTCATTATAAGACCTATATATAGTGTGATAAAAGGGATATTGTCTAATACGCAACCCCAACCAAAAATGCAATTTGACTCAAGTCACCCCTATACTTAGTCCCAAACTTAATTTATTACCGCCAAAGCCGCAATAAAATTATTATTGACCACCTGGCTACCCTAGACCTAATAGAATTGTCAACAAATGCCAATGTCACTATAATTAAATAAAATTAATTGGCCACTTATTTTCCCTAATAAGCCTACCTTTGCTGTAGGAACGGACCATAACTATGAGCACTTATTTTCCCTAATCAGTCATCGCTACCAGAACGGACTCCCACTACTTGCTTTCTTAACATGCTACTTATTTTCCCTAATCAACTTATGCTGCCAAAATGGACCCCTATTCATGCTCATTAATCTATTCATATTAAACTTAACGCCCAATTTAAGTTTATTAATAAGCCTACTTATCCCAAATAACTTCTTGTTATATTTTTGGTTGTATTTTAACATTATCTTATTTATATCCATTATAAAACCGTAATCCTCGCTACTGAGCGTCTAATCAAGTTAATCTATTTCAAATTTCCAATTATTCAACTTATCAACAATTTTCCCAAATTGACAATTCATTTTTCAATTACTATATTAATTCAACTATCCCCAATTAATCCTTTTATACTTAATTCATATATATTTTTCCCAATGTGCAGTTTCATAATCAAGTTCCCCCAATATGCGCATAAACAAAAAGGGATAAGGGTTTAGGCTTTTTGAAAGGCCTAAACTTAATATGAATTAAAAGGATAAAGGCTTAGGCTCTCGCATGGCCTAGGCTCAAACAAATAAAACAGATCTATAAACAATGTAGGGCAACATCTGAACTATCCATAAATTAATCCATAAAGAAAAAGGAATGGAAGCAAACTGAATGATTTATAGTAACAGATAAATTATTAAAATAGACTTAACTAGGGATAGAAGTAGTAATCAGATATGCAAAAATCATATACAAAAAAGAAACATTAATTTTTTTAAATTACTAAAGAAATTAACAACTGTTATACTGTCTAAATAATCCCTAAATTATACTGATCTTGAAATCATAGAAAATACTCATAGATTTATGCAATCCAACTGGCCTTGGTAGGAATTCTCTAGGTCTATACATAAATGTCCTCTAATTTTTATTTATTGAAATCCAAATCTAAATCTCAGAACTCTATTATTTGTAGACCAAGAAGTTTTGCATAGTGGAGGCAAAGAATGGGGAATGGAGTAGGGAGAATTAGATTTAGATTAGAGATATATTTATTATAGAGTTTGGAAACCTAGGTCCGTTAGATATTAGTTTTTTTTTCAATCCTTCAGATCAAAAGAAGTCTCCAAAAGTCGACCAAACGATTCGAAAATGTTGGAAACAATGTGTGCATAAATTTCGCATTTTACAAGGGATGGATCGACCCACCTAAAACATGGGCCGACCTAGGGGTCGACCCCTTCGAGGCTAGGTCGTCCCATCTCTAACGTTCTGATTTTTAATTAAATAATTTTTTATTTTTAAGTTAAATTCTAGTTTCAGTCTTTTATTCATAACTTCTTCGTTTTAAGTTCGATTTCAGCAAATCAAATGTCTATCTTAACTGGAGTTTCGTAACATACCTAATGGTGCAATCCACGTTGCCTAATTCTCATTATTTTTGTGATTAATATTTATTTTATTAATCTTCTTATTTAAGTTGCTTTATTAAAATTTTGGGTTGTCACACTTGTCTTCATGACTATCTTCAATATGTGCTTACAGTGCATATTCCGTCATATACCTGTAACATAAACAAAATACTCTTGCCCATGCGATTGTATGGTTGTTATTGTAACCCTAGAGGATAGATCCTAACACACTCACCCATTTAATCAATATTTTGATGTCATTCTTTGTAGGACTGTCAATGATTACCCCAAAAATACGAAATTCTTCCGCATCCGTATCCGAAAAGCGGATAAATATCCAATATCCGAAAATTCGGATGTGGATAGAGATATGTTTATATCTGCATTCAAAAATTATCCATCCAAGTTTTTTTATCATTATGCTTAAAATTATATGTATTTTAGTTCGATGAATGTGATTTATTTATTGCTTTGTTAAGTCGAAGGTTTATGTTATATGCACTAAATACATATTGACCACTCTAATCTATTTAATTTCATCATGTAAGTTTATTTTTAATATTTTT